>JAKEZK010000001.1:0-538592 GCA_021654155.1 Rhodotorula sp. CC01
ACCCGGGTGGAACGAACTGACGGAGGCTTCGGATTGCAGTTTGAGTCTCTGCCTCGAAAGGTGCTGTCAAGTCAGCGCTCTGTCCGAATAAGCTGCAACAATGGCCAGGCTGTGTGGCGACATCAACGGCCCTCGATCCCGAGAACGAGCTGTTCAAGCCCGCGCCCGGAGAACACCCTTTCGCCTTGCATCGTCCGACCGCTACACGATTTGGACCCCGGCATCCAGACGCCTGTTCAGAGTCGACGACGAGAGACGGAACTCTGGCCCATCAGGAATCACATGCCTCGCCGTCGGATCGAATTCGCCCGAACGCCTCGACTCGAGTCGCCGTACCTTCCGCAAAGGCCCACGCGGGCACTGTATCGTGAGGACGTGGGGCGCATGTATCTCAGCTGGCTTCTGCGAAGAGAGAAATATGCTCGGGAGGTTTCGACCCGGGAGGTCCGAGGAGTTCATTCGGGAGGTCCGAGGAGTTGCTTTGGTCCAAGCTTTTCCTCGCTTGCCGCTTGTTTCTCTTTCTCTTCCTCTTCCCTTCTTCTTCTTCCTTTCCCCCAGTGTGTTCACTCTCCCCCTTTCAAGTCGGTAAGCTCACTTGACTGTTTGGTCCTTTACATTTCACTTGCGCTCTTATTTTAGCCCTCGCGTTGCAGGAATCCATTGGGCTCAAGGCGCCAATTTGCCAACAATGCCACGCCAAACGGATGCGCAGCGCCGAGCAGCGGCAAGGCCGATGCAACAAGCAGCAGAGCAGATGCAACAAGCAGCAGAGCAGATGCAACAAGCGGCGCAGATGGGCATTCCGGGGCTGCAAGCGGGGGCTTGGGCGCTGCAAATGGCGGCGAACCATCCAGGCTTCCAGGTGCACCAAGGTCCCTACACTCCGATGGAGCGACAGTTCCGAGGGCCAGGAAACGCCGCGCGCAACGGGCGCATCCAGATTCGGGTGAACCACCCGTCGG
The DNA here is from genome assembly GCA_021654155.1 of Rhodotorula sp. CC01. NCBI lineage: Eukaryota > Fungi > Basidiomycota > Microbotryomycetes > Sporidiobolales > Sporidiobolaceae > Rhodotorula > Rhodotorula sp. CC01. Next base: position 963 of record JAKEZK010000001.1, read on the forward strand.
GCCGACTGAGGGTCCGGGTCGACAGGCAGCGGCATTCTCAAAGAGAGGAATTTTGGCAACGAGAAGAGGAGATGTGGCGACAAGAGGAGGAGGCGCGTCGGCGTCAACAAGAACGGGACGCCCTGCAACAAGAGGTCGATCGGGGCCAGAGGGACCCACAGTTGCCTCAACGGGAGGAAGCAGCGCGGCGTCGACAGCAGCAGCGGTGGGGCCGGACTCGGAGGGGGGCGCCCCAACAGGCGCCGAATCAAGAAGAGACACGCCGAGGGTCTCGGTCCTGGTTTGCCCGCCTTGGATGTGGGATGGGGCCCGCGAGGAGCTCGAATGCCCCTCGCCCGCCAGCCTCGTCGGCCTCTTCCGACGAGCTCGAGATGCCCCGACCCGCGCCACCTAATTCCCCACCGCCGGCCTACTCGGTTTACGATCCCATGCTGAGATGATCGTATCTGCTGAGAAAGGTTTTTGTTCTGCTTGCTCTTCAAGTTGGTCAGAAGCGGGTTCGGAGGAGGGCTCGGGTTTGGGAGATGCCGGAGACTTCCTACTTGTCAACTTGTTTTTTCTGTGTTACATCTTGCAATTAGACTCTGCTCACTCTGCCAGGGTCCTTGTACTCCGGTACAAAAGATAGATACAGGGTGAGATTATGGACATGACAAATTCGCCGCGGCAGCGGCACCAACCACAAAATCAATAGTGGACTATCCCATGGCGGATTGCAACGCTGGCAGAACTTTACTGCTGTAGCTTTAGTGTTTGTGTTCTTGCTACAGCCAAATTGCTCGTGTCTATACTCTTTTCCCATCACTTTTCTTTGCCCGACTGTGCGACCTTCCCAACTTGCCAAAAAGAAAGAGAACATGCCTGCTGCAGCCGCCCTCATTGCCTCCTCTGAATAGCCCCTAATGCCATCAAGGCTTTGCGCTGGTACTCTGTTGGCAGAACCAAGGGCACAGGAACCAGCTTGCGCCTGCACGATCGAGTTGCATCTTGCTCGCAAAATTTTCAGAGCTTTCCTTTTGCCTCTCTCTGCCCTGTGTCTATTATGGCGCTTAGCTGTGTTGACAGAGAGAGAGAGTACAGTTGCTTATATGCAATGTGCAAGTTGATTGCGCCGCGGCGCTGCAAGCTCAACTGGCCCTTACATGGCTGGAGCTCATCTAGCGTGCCCGCATCCGGATCCAACTCTCTGGAACGACACCCGTCGTATCTATACATGAGGCTATCACACTTTTCTTCTCATATGCTGGACGTACTGCTTCGTTAAGCGTACAATTGGTACCAAAATGACTGCGGCGCAGCGGCAAGCGCGAGCTTTGAGGTAACGGGGCCCTGCGTTTTGGGATGTCCGCGGGTAAAAGCCACGACTGAAAACGTCGAGGGTCGCCAGCTGGCATTTCTTCTTCCCTTCTGACCCGTGCCCCGCTCCTGACGTACTGAAGCAATGGGACTGCCTGCTGATTGGGGGATGAGCGAAGAAGTCAAGCCCATCCCGGACTTGTACTTCCTCGCGCTCTATGAGATTCGGGAAGCTTACAGGGTCCGAAGCGCCGGGTGGATCCCGCCCTACAACATTTGCGAGACTCCACCCGTCGGGAGCCAGGAATGGAAGGACCTACACAGCGAGAGGGTGTCAGGTTGGTGGGGCGAGTACAAGCAGGCGCTGGATTCCCTTCTGGATGATATCGAGGGTCGAGTGCGTTTCCGACTACATTCTCAGGACAAATATACAGCTGACTGAGCTTTTAAGGAAGAAGGACGTCGCGGACCTGTCCCTGTTTGATGACATTTGCCAAATTGCCTGGGAAACCCTTGAATACCGTCCCGGTCGCCCAGCAAGTTTAGTGAGGCTGCAACAGAGGGAGGAGGTTCACCGCGCTCGCTACACAAGCTGCCACAGGCAGAGCTCGGAGCCCCTTTGCTGGAAAGCGGCAGAATATCTCATCAAGATCTTGAGAAAGCCATTCGAGACCTCGAAGTCGATGTCTCCCTTTTCCCAGACCATGCGTGTTGAAGACGAGACTGAGGCTCTACTATGTGGGGCATACGCTGGAATAGGGTGTATTTCCACCGAGGTCACCACCTGCACGGCCACTGCGCTCTCCCTTCAACCCCGGTGCCCGGTAGTTTTGCCACCCGTGTCGAGACCTCGCAGAAATAAAACATGACTTGTGTGACCTTGCTCCCCTTGTGCTCTTGTGGAGGTGCATACTTCTTCCAATGTTTTCCAAACGTGCAGTATAGGAGACCGTGCCGCTGCTACTAGCCCGTGTCAGCGGGTGCGGCGCCCGAACTTCGCGAAGATTTCCTTGTACCACATTGGTTGGCTCTTTTCAGGCCTTGTTAGAATAGGCTCACTCTTCTCTGTGGTTGCTTCCTGGGTAGCTACCTTCATGTATACACTTTGCGTCTACTCCCGATAAAACGGCAAAGTCTGCCCTGACTGCCCGCAATTTCGCCTCAAGACGAAACAAAAAGAATTATATTGCTGCCGGACATTCCTCATGTACTTTGCATTCACAAAGTCGCAGTCTTGGAATTCTCTTCATGAAAAACAGGGAGATGAAGAGCAAGCCCAATGCTTTTACAGCTGTCAGGGATTGGAGGCAAATCCTTTCTCTGGCATCTATCGCACAAAGCGAGTTGTGCCTGGAACTCGTAAGTTGCATTCAAAGGCCAAAGAAGCTCATTGTCGCTGGACCATCTGGGTGTAACAGCTGGAAACTTGCTGCGAGCCTTTGTCGGGCAGACGGTCCGTGCGCTAGCGCTCCTGCAACGTGGCTCTCGGAGACTGGAAACTTGGCAGCTGCTCTTTGCTCTGGCCATGTAGCCATGGCCACCTCAGAGCTTGTGTGAGAAAAGGAGGTATCGCTTTGATTCTCCTCCGTAGCTCCCGTCGCTAGACTGCTAGCCCGCACGAGGGCGAATCGATGGCCCACGATGCTCGAGGAACGTGCGCTTCGGGATGTCCGCGGACCGTGGCCGACATAAGAACGTCGCGGTTCGCAAGCAAGCCTCTCTTCTCCTTTCCTCACAACATGTCGACTCTCGCTTATCGGCCGCGGCCGAGGATGAGCGAAGAAGTCAAAGCCATTCCGGAAGCGTATTTTTCAGCACTCTGGGCTGCTCGGGCTGCGTACGCCGCACACTGCATCAACTATGCTTGGGTTTTGCCATGCAAAGCCAAAGAGTCTCCCACTATCGGCAGTTACGAGTGGAGGCGCGAGCATCGAGAGTCGATGTCCAGCCACTGGCACGAGTACCGCCAGGCACTGGATTCCCTTCTTGACGACATAGAGAGTCAGGTAGGTCACTCAATACAGAGCCAGAACAGGCGCCTCGCCGTCAAGACTGACATTCAACGCAGACGGACATTACATTCATGGTCCCGTTTCAACACACTTGCGACGAGGCCCGCTTCAGACTTGATCTCTACGTCTCCCCAAGACGCCCGACCTATTGCCACTGCAGGAATTGAAGACGGAAGAATCCGACCAGAGCGAGCCACCCCTTTGCTACGCAGCGGCTGCCTATCTGACTGAAATCTTGCGCAAGCCTTTCGAGACCTCCGTACGCTATTTTTCCTCCCCGTTGATTTGTGATTATGGCACAAACAGCTGACGGTACACTGTGTAACCTATTTCACTGGACAGGGTCTGTTCACGCCAAGAGAACCGCTCCCGCAAATCTCGTCCAATCTCCTCAAGAGTTATCAACAATTGAACGAGAAGGCGCGGCGGTGGCGGAGAGCCGAGCACCGACTGAGAGAGAGGAAGAGGCGGCGTACAGAAATGGGCTTTACTCCCGATCACTTCCATCGCGAAGGGAGCCCCGAAGGGAACAATCCTTACCATCCCAACGCTCGTGGTCCTCCGCAACAATAATCAATGCTCATTTGCGCGTACTGTCCGAGTCCTTCAAAAGCAGGTTCTGATGAGGGCCGTTTGGGCAGCAGGATCAGCCATTTCTTACTTGTCACTTCCCTTCTACATACCTTTCGCAATCAGACCCTGATCAACCTTCCGGAAGTCTGATAATTGTAGAACGCAAAGCAAAAAAGGAGGCGGAAGTGCGGCCGAGCAGCGGAAACTTCGCTTCGGAGGAAGTGACAGCGAGGAAGAGCGTTCAGTCTCGCCAACGGACGCCAAACGAAGCGCTGGGGATGCATATGGCCGGTAGTGGAGCTGTGCCCGGTTCGGTGTTTCATTGGGCGCAGGCAATGGTTTCAGAGGAGATGCGTTTCCGAAAAGCAAGGTCGCCGACTGAACCCGGAGAAGCGAAAGAAAGCATCTGGCCGGAGCGAGCTTTGAGAAGCAGAGCAGGTAGGTGACCGGGCGATTCAACGCTGCTGCATGCGGTCAACCTCGTGGCAGCGATGGAGAGCGCGGCGACAGTATTCTTGTCGGCAATGAGAGGGAGAGGGGACAGGGGCGTGAGAGGTCGGTAGTCGGTGAGCGTCCGAGATGGAAAGTCGCAGTGTCGAATAGTGCACATTGACCGTGATCCAGCATGCCTATAGCTGAGTGCGAGTGTGTGTCGAGAGGTTGACGGCCTGGCGACATGGCGCACAGCACGACGAGGTTGACTCTACAGTCGCTGCCCCCGCTCCTCTCGCTCGGATCCAGCGTTCCGAGCCTGTATACAACGACCAAGCTGCTCTTCCGCTCGGCGTCCCCCGCCTGCCGTCTCGTCTGCAGCGCCCGCCTCGCCGTCCTCGTCCGCCGCACCGCCGCCTTCGCCGCCCTCGTCGCTCCTCGCTCGCACTTTCACGCGGGTCAGATCTCCTACAAGCGCAGGTTCGACAAGCTCCCTGATCTAGAAATGGACGTGCAGGCTCTCACCCAGCGCATCGCCGCTCTCGGAGTCAACCCCTCCTCGTCGGCGGGAGAAGCGACCGCCCTGTCGACCTACTTCTTCACGCCCAAGTCCGGGTCCAAGCACCCCGACAACGCAGAGCAGGACTTGAAACTCGTCGTCGTCGCCCTCGAAGAGTCCAAGAATGTCGGACCGGCCAAGGTCCTCGCCGCGAGCGTCGGACTCAAGGACATGAGGGCCGTCTCGGGCGCTGACCTCGAAAAGCTCCTCGGAAGGACCAGGGACCAGGGTGAGTAGACGTTGTGGGCCCGGTGATCGCTCTCGCGCGCGGGACCGGCCAGTCGCAGTCCATGTTGCGCCCGCAAACCCGCTCACGAAACGACCCGCTGATCCAACTGACCGCTCTCTTTCGGCACCGACAGCCTCGCCGCTCTCTCTGCCGCCCTCCCTCGCCCCATCGACTCTCGTCATCACCTCGACCTCGCTCCCGACCGCCTCGGCCGTCTCGGTCCCGTCCCCGTCCGACCCGACTGCCGAACCGGCTCTCGTCCTCGCGACCGCCGACTGGCAAAAAGTCGTCGAGCAACTCAAGCAGGAAGGTGCCGCCCACAAGGAGGCCGAATTCGTCGTCAAGGGTGCCGAACTCGCTCCCGCTCCGGCCAAGGAGGCGTCCCCGGCTGCGGCGCGCGCTGCTGCCGGCGGTGCCGCCGCGAATGCCGCCGCTCGTCAGGCCGAACTCGAGGGTCAGGCCGGCGTCCAGCTCGGATTGACGGTCAAGAAGGAGCAGGCCGTGTTCGGTGACTGGTACCAGCAGGTCCTTATCAAGGGAGAGATGCTCGATTACTACGACATCTCGGGCTGCTACATCCTCAAGCCGTGGTCGTACGGAATCTGGCAGGAGATCCAGAGTAAGCCTGTTCAAACTGACCTGTCGGGTTCCGTTCGCTGCGGATACTGATCCCCTCGTTCTCTGCCCTTCGTCGCGCGCAGCCTGGTTCGACCGCCACATGTGAGCTTCCTCACTTGCTCTGATCGCTCTCGCCCTCCGATCGCTGACCGAATCTTGCACACCCATTACAGCAAGGCACTCGGCGTCAACAACGCCTACTTCCCAATGTTTGTGTCGTCGACCGTTCTCGAGCGGGAAAAGGACCACATCGAGGGTTTCGCGCCTGAAGTCGCATGGGTCACCCGGGCGTGAGTCTTCTTCCAGCCCATGCGAGGAGCGAAATCACAGAGTGCTGACGTACAACGTGTCGCCGCGACCGCAGAGGCCAGTCCGACTTGGAGGTTCCCATCGCCATCCGTCCGACTTCGGAGACTGTCATGTACCCGTACTACGCCAAGGTGCGCCTCCGGTTCTGACGACGACGACTATACGAGACGTCAACGGGCACTGATACTGCACAAACACTCGCAGTGGATCCGCTCGCACCGTGACCTCCCGCTCAAGCTGAACCAGTGGAACTCGGTCGTCCGTTGGGAGTTCAAGAACCCGCGTGAGTGCAGCACGTACCCACCCCCCAATCTAGAACCGGACTGACGCCTTTGCCCGCAGAGCCGTTCCTGCGTACTCGCGAGTTCCTGTGGCAGGAGGGCCACACGGCGTTCCAGACCAAGCCCGAGGCGGACGAGGAGGTGCTGCAGATCCTCGACCTGTACCGCCGAGTGTACGAGGAGCTCCTCGCCGTTCCCGTCATCCCCGGTGTCAAGTCTGAGAAGGAAAAGTTTGCCGGTGGTCTCTACACGACCACCGTCGAGGGTTTCATCCCGACCACCGGTCGCGGTATTCAGGGTGGCACGTCGCACTGCCTCGGACAAAACTTTTCCAAGATGTTCAACATCACGGTCGAGGACCCGGCCAACCCGGGCGTCGACAAGCTGCACGTCTGGCAAAACTCGTGGGGCCTCTCGACCCGCACGATCGGCGTCATGGTCATGATCCACGGCGACGACAAGGGTCTCGTCCTCCCGCCGCGCGTCGCTCAGCTCCAGGTCGTCATCGTCCCGACCGGTATCACGGCCAAGACTTCGAGCGAGACTCGCGCCGCGATCGAGAACGAGGCGGACCGGCTCGCGAAGGAGCTTGTCAAGGCGGGCGTCAAGGCCAAGGCCGACTTGCGCGAGGGCTACACGCCCGGCTTCAAGTACAACGACTGGGAGCTCAAGGTGAGGTGGCGCTCTCTCCCCAATTTTCCCTCGCACCAAGACGCTGACTCGGCACTCGCGTCTCTTTCCGCGCAGGGTGTTCCTATCCGTCTCGAGCTCGGCCCGAAGGACTTTGAGAAAAAGTCGGCCATGTCGGTCCGCCGCGACACGGGCGCGAAAGAGTCGCTCGCGCTCGCCGACTTGACGACCTCGATCCCGGCCCTGCTCGAGCAGATCCACGACGACATGCTCGCGCGCGCGCGCAAGACGTACGACGAGTCGATCATCAAGGTCGAGGAGTGGAAGGACCTCGTGCCGACTTTGAACCAGAACAAGGTCGTTGTCTTGCCCTGGTGTGAGGTCGAAAAGTGCGAGGACGAGATCAAGAAGCGCAGTGCCGAAGAGTGCGTCTTTCTTCTCGGCCCTGTCCGATCCTTTCGCGTCCATCGTGTTGCAAACTGACGCCATGTGCTCTCTTCATCTCTCTTCTCCGAAACAGGTCCGTGTCCGGAGCCGAGGACGAGCGTGCGCCGTCCGCAGGCGCCAAGTCGCTGTGCATCCCGCACGACCAGGAGCGGTTCGGCAGCGTCGAGGGCAAGACCTGCCCGAACTGTGGCGAGAAGGCAAAGAGGTGGACCCTCTTTGGCAGGAGTTACTAGACAGACTACCTCATGTACCTGACGTTGCATTCGGTATTTTCTTCCTCCGATTCTTGGTACTCAACCTTTTTTTCACTCCCCGTCCCGGTCCTCGGCAAAGCAGCTACTGTCACCGTCTTCAAGATGCCCGAGCATCTTATCTCTTTAAAGGTGACAGAATGGGCTCGGCTCACGAGGAAAGGAGTCAAGCTGCTGCTCGAGCGCGCACTCGAACATGTCGTCCACGGTGTCCAGCATGTTCCGGTGCTGCTCGCTAATCACAGGTTTTCCATTCAGCTTTCTGACCAGTTCTGACACATGTCCGATTTGTTCCGGGTGCCTTTGTACCAGTGAGAGGAGCCGCCTCCGATGTATCGGAGAGATGGCCTCATGTCCACCTAGCATATGGGTTAAAGTTTTGTCGGGTGGCCAGTGCACTTCATTTTGACGCAATCAATATGCAGTATTAACCTAGTTTATAATTACTCTTCCACAATGATGCGCATACACTATAGAGGAAGCGGTACAGATGAAACTCTAGGGAATCGATATCCGAGGCCGTTCCACTACTGTATGCGTTAGTGCAAACACACTCGGGAATCAGGCGGATTTTGTCCGGCGGCGCTTGATCTTTCGATCGAACCCCGTTTTGGGACGCGGAAGAAAGTTGACGTCCCCAGCTTTGCCCGAGAGCGCTGGTCCCGGTTCCACCCTGCACCCGAGTGCGTGAGCGAGCAGTTCAACACTGTACGCAGCCCAGATGTACCACGTCGGGGGTACGGGAGTGCCTCTCGAGGGAGGCGAAGCAGCGAACGCTCGGGAACGTCATAATCCGTCGGTGAGCGTCGGCTCTAACATGAGCAACTCGCTCAGCGTCCCCGCTCGCGTGCCTCTCGCACCTTCTGGCGAAGACCGCGCAGCGAACGCCATTCCGTACGGCGCATTCGCTCAACCCGCCACCACCCCCAGCAACCTTTACCCCAGCATCGGTCCGGCTGCCTTGAACTCGAACTCGGTCTCGACTGCCAGAGGTTTCACGGCACCCGGCACGACAGGCGCAGGCTGTGGCGGCGCCAGTGTCGCGACAATGAGCGCGATTCCCGAGCCAGGCCACATCAACGGCGTCAAACGGAATGCGAGCGAGATGGACGCGCACGGCAGCGCCCCGTCGCCCGACGCCGCCGATCATTCCGCCCCGGTGACGACGACGGCGGCGGCGGGCACACCCGGGAACGCTCGCCGGACCTCGAAGGGCAAGGGCGCAAAGGACGCAGAGAAGGAAAAGGAGAAGAAGACTCGCAGCAAAGCTGCCTGTGCGGGGTGCAAGAGTGTCAAGCAAAAGTAGGTCCCCAGTCCACCCTTTCGAGCGCCCGCTGGTCGTCCATCGCCTTGCTGACTCTCCCCCCGACTCGTCCCACAGATGCGAAGGTCCTCCTTTCGGTGCGCGGCTTTCCTTCCAGCGAGCGCGAGTGACGCAGTGCCCTGACAGCAGTCGACCCTTTTTCGCAGTGCCGTGTCGTCGCTGCGAGCTGTACAAACTAGAATGCAAGTTCCCGCCCGGGACTCACACGGTCCCGCGGCCGCCAGAAGATATGCTCTCTGCGCACACCGGAGACTCGGGCGTCATGACTCAAAAGTGCGTACGACGGCGGGGTGGCGGATCCCTCAACCTTCGGAACTCGGAAACTGACCTGGTTCCGCCACAGGTTATACGAGATCTCGTCTCGCTTGCAGTCGATCGAAGCGGCGCTCCGAATCAAAGACGCGTCGCATCACTCGCCCGGGGTCATCTCGCACAATTCGTACGACCGCCATCTCCGTTCTCCGTCACCGCACTCGTCCGAAGACGGCGAGGCGACAGACGACAACGCCAGCGTCGGACGCGCGGCGGCTGACGCTGCGAACCCGCTCCACGAGATCAACGCGACGATCGATCAGATCCAGGGAACGGCACGGACGCCGAAATACCCTTTCATGCAGTCGAACGACTATGGTGCCCCGGACGCGCTCCGGCGCGGTCTGCTCACCGCCGAAGAGTGTCAGCAGCTGTTTGACTTTTTCTTCGCGTCGTTGCACCCGTGGGTCATGATGTTGTCGCTCGACGAAGACCGAGATCCCCTCGCCGTCCGGTCCCGCTCGTCCTTGCTATTCCACACGATCCTGCTCCTTTCGACTGCGTACTCGTCCCCCTTTCCGTCTCAACTGCACCTCACCCTCGTCACTTTCCTCAACGCCATCATCGCACCGCAGCTCTTGAACCCGCAACCGCACGAACTTACGACCGACTTTCTTCGCGCGATCGACTTGCTCAACCTGTACAAACCGACGCAGCTCGTCTCGCGCCGGGCAGAAGGGATGGACACGACCGAGGCTATGCGCGCGAGCAAGGTCAACGGACTCGCGAGTTGGATGCTCCAGGGGATCTTGGCCCGCACGGCCGAGCGGCTCGAACTGAAGGAGACGGTGCCGCGGTTCGCTCGCGCTCACTCCGCGAGCGCAAACGGGACCCCGATCCCGAAAGAGCTCATGCGAGATCTCCGGTACGCAGTCGGCTCAAAGGGTTTTGTGCTCGGCGACTGACAAAGCCATCACCTGCTCGTAGCCTCTATTTCTGGCTTCTCAGCAACGATGTGCACGGAAACGTGCAGAGCGGAAGGCGCTGCAATATGGAAGGCGGTCACGCCCTGACGGTGACGCGGCTCTTTTCGTCGATGCAGCTACAGCCGTACGATGTTCGGTACGTTGCCCTCAGGTGCCACCCGAGTTGCGACCGGGGCTTCTTCCTGACGATGCTTCACCGCGCGCAGCCTGGCGGCCTCGGTCGAGATGTTTGAGGTCGCGCGGCCGATACTGCGCAGCTACGCATACGAGCGGACGCGTCGGATCCCGAAACACGACCTCGAGCGTTACACGCAGGGGATGCGCAGTTTTGACGAGACGTGGATCCCGGCGCTCCTTCGTCAGCTGCCGTCTGACCCGCTCGCGATGACGGTCATTTCGCCGTTCCGCGAGTTCATCACGCTCCAATTCAACTCGACTTGCTACACTTCGTGGAAGTCGACTCGGCTGTACACCAACTCGTCGTCCGAAAGCGATACGGGGAACGGTCGCCCGTCGAGCAGCAGCGGCCCCGAAGGGCGGGCGAAACGCCTCCGGATCGACGGCCCGCGCGGACTGAACGACTGGGAGTACGAGGGCCTGCAACGCTGCGTCAAGGCGGCCGAGTTCCTCGTCTTTTCGCTCTCGGAAGAGTCGAGAACTCCTGGGGCGTGGAGGACGGTGCAGTGGGAAGAGGCGGAGCGAGCCGACGGCTACCGGAGGTTGATCCTGGACGACCAGATTGTCGGGCAGAGCAAGTGGGGCATGGACGCCATCGTGAGCTTTCCGGTCTCGACTTTTACTTTGCTGCTTGCCCAGATCTGACTCACGGGCTCCCCGGCAGAACTGCATCGCCTACATATTCCCGCTCGTCTTCCTCTCCAAGCTCGTCAATGATGTGAGGCCCTTGAACTGACATGTGCAGAGCGCCGGATCGTAGCAACTGACGACGTGTCACTTTTCAGGGCATTCTGACGACCAACCTCGAGCTCCTCCGCGATCCGCAACCGCAATCGCCCTGGCAATACACTCAGAAGCTTCCCCGTCTTCTCGAGCTCGGCGCTGCATTCTTCGACGCCGTCGGCACCTGCGACGAGCACCCTTCCCATGCCCAGGCGCAAGTCGTTCGTACCCTCCTTGAGACGGGCGTGAAGACGCAGTCTTCGCACACGGCCAACTCGGATGTTATGGCCGTCTTGCGTCAGGACACCTCGACCATCTCGAGTCCATCAGGTCGTGTCGTTCAGCAACTCGCTTTGCCAGCGTACCCGGGTGCGGTTGAGCAGCACTACCAGCAGCTCGGGCCGCAACAAATGCAGCCGCCCCGACCGCCAGAACAGATCACGACGAGCACGATGAGCGGACCGGCCACGTCGAGCATCGCCGGCTTCCAAGGGAGCGCTGGTGCAAGTTCGAATGCGATGCAGGCCATGCAACCCATGCAGCCGACGGAGCAGCAGCAGCAGCAGCAGCAACAACAATCGGTCGGATACCCACAAGTGCCGCTCTATTCCGCTTCCGGCGCCGCCAATCCGGGCTCGAGCGCCTATATGCCTGTCACGAACGATGCTCTCGGGTCGGCTCTGAACGATTTCGAGCCGCTCTTTGGAAACGAAACCGACGGCGCCCTCTGGCAATGGAGCTTTGATCCGATTCCGGCCAACAACCTATCCTGAACATATCCCCCTTAATACCATTACTCTTATGAATATGCGGCTATCCCGTCTCGCCACGAATGTTGTGTGCAGTTCCCCCAGCTGTTGTCCTTCTTGCCCAGCTAATCTATGCCATCCTACAACGTTTTTGAACCGCCGTAGACTGTTCCTGGCACGTCCCCGTGCGAGTCAAAACTCTCCCAAGGCGCTCCACTGACCAACCATCCCGCGAAAGGCCCCGAGTCGCGCATGCGAAGCTTGATCTTGAGAGCTTGATAGCGTTCGCCGGGTTCCGGGTCGGTCTGCGACGGGGTCGCAGACGTCCATGCATGCTTGCATGCGTAGTACGTCGTCAAGAGTGCACTATCGCTGTCAAGTATCGTCAGGGGTCCGTGAAGTCGACAACGGCAGAGCGCCGGACGAACCTCGAAGAGTCTGAAACCGTGAGAGGCTCGTTTGCGAGTTGTCGGACAAGGACAAAGCGCTCGAAGAGAGAGAGCTTGCACAATCGAGATCTGTTGGACAAAAGAGTGTGAGCGCTGAAACATGGGCTGCCCGCGCGCGATGACCTACCGAGCCTTTGGCGGCAGAGGTCGAGTCGGGTGATGTCGACGACTCGGCGCTCCGTGGCGGATTCCGTTGTTGATAATTTCCACCGCTTCCCGCTCGTCGCCGCCGAGGTCGGCGACGTAGCTCAGTGCTGCCATTCGAGAGTGGTCAGCTCTGAAGTCGAGAACGAGTTTCTGCACAGACGGACGACGCACATTCAGAACAGCTGGCGACCTCCGACACGTCGCAACCTTCGTCGGCAGCGACCGCTTCTCGTCCATGCTCGAAAATACGATCGGTGAAGTGGATCACAGGAGGAGTAAAGTCGTGCTGCTCGAGTCCGACGGATCGTGCCCACGCTTCGAGTCGTCCGCCGACTGCGCGGCCGGCTTCCTCGCCCACCCGCTCGCGATGTTCTTCAGGAACGCCGCCGATCACGAGCGCGTCGATCGGTAATCTTTGCATACCCAGTTGCGAGAGGAGGGCGCCTTGTAGGCCCAAGAGGGACCAGACGGCGAGCTTGTCGCTGCACGAGTGCGACGTGGTCGGTGGCGAATCCGCTCGGCCCGGTTTGGTGCGCAAGCAGGAGAAGCTCGAGTATGACACACGTCCACGGTGCACCTGTACCGGTGCCGATAGGTGGTCGCCGACTCTGGCGGCACCAGCGGGTTGGTCTCGAGCGGTACTGAGACCGAGCGAGGCTGCGGTCACCAAGGACGGAATCGTCTTGCCGCTATTTATCTGCCCGGAAGGATTTTTCGGCGGCAACTCGGGCTCAAGTGAGGTTGCGGCCATCTTCTCCGTGAGACCGACAGCCTCCTCGGCTGTTCTTGCGAGGAGAAACGTGGAAGCGTCGCCGCCTGGGTGACGAATGCGCGGTCAATTCCAGCATCAGAAGGCAGGAATGGAAGAGTTTCTTGGAAGCACCTACATGGCAGCGTACTGACGTAGAGTACTGTCCGCCACTCTGGACGGAGGCGCCAGTACCGTCCGCGACTGCGTTCGAAAAAGGGCGCTTCGAGTTGCGAGTCGTTTCGTTCGCGAGCTTTTCCCTTTGCCGTTTCGGCTCGGAGCGCTCGCTCGAGTTGCACATACGTCCATAAATGGAAGCCTCGCCGTGCGATGACCTCTGCATGCGAATCGTGCAGCACGTCTCCGTGCACTGGCAATTTCGAGTGCGGCAGGGCCTTCAAACCGGTTCTGTAGCGCTCTTCTAACGTCAACGCGATCGTTGCGGTTGTTTACACTCGTTGATTCGACGCACCCTATTGATACGCAGTGCACTCTTCGACTCGGACCTACGCTCTTGACGAGGCACACGGCCGCCATGACCGTCCACTCGCGGACTTGGTTGTCGCGTCGCTTCGGCTTCCCTCGCCGAGGGAGAGACGCATACTTGTCTAGCGCAGCTTGTGCAACCGCTTCATGCTCGGCTTGCTCAGCTGCTGTCCTCGCTGCTGTCATGACCTCGACTCGGCCTGCCAAGGGAAAAGGGATCGACACCACCGGCCGAGAAGCTTGCTCTTGCTCTTACAAGTACCACTCAACAGCTACCTGCTATATACACACGAGGTGTGGGCGAAACGGGAATGGCTAAACTCTGGAAGCAGCTGCGCAACTCGTCGCACCTGCGTTGGGTCGCCCCGGCACTCGTCGTCGACTGGATCGTCGTCATCGTCGTGAATCTCCTGGCACAATGGGTCGAGCTGCAATACCCGTATAAGCGCGATGCAGCGCACTACCTCGACGATCCGAGCCTGCAATGGCCCGTCACCGAGGAACATGTCCCCGCCGGACCCAACTCGGCCCTCGACAACTACACTTTTTGGCTGCCCGTCGTTGTTATCCTTGTTGTCGGAGGCGTCTTCAAGAGGAGCCTGCACGACGTCCATCATGGCTTCTTGGTCTTTATGAGCAGTCGGACCCTGATGCGCATTGTCGTCGAGTGCCTCAAAAACCGGGTGCGGAAACATTCTTCTGCTCCGTCTAGCCTGCACGAGACAGCTAATCGTGTTCCCTCCTTCCCGCCTTAGGTTGGCCGACTCCGTCCCGACTTTTTCTCACGGTGCCAGTGGGATGCCGTCGCGAAAGCGTGTCGAGGACCGCTCGAGCTCGTCAAAGACGGGAGGCGAAGTTTCCCCTCGGGCCACTCGTCGACTTCGTGGCAAGCCATGCTCTTCCTGAGTCTCTACCTGGCAGGAAAGAACGGTACGTATGCGCCTCCTCGGGCAACTGAGCTACTTGTACTCACGCTCCTTGCTCGCTCGCTCTGCAGGCGCTTTCGCCTTTGCCGCGCCCTTCCCTCGCTCGGGCTTCTTGCAGTCCCGCCTGCTCCGGTTCGGACTCGTCATCGCGCCCTTGTTCCTCGGTACCTGGATCTGCGTCACCCGCCTCGAAGACCACCGACACCACCCGACCGATGTCGTGACTGGCTCCTTGATCGGCACCCTATCCGCCCTCGTCATGTACGCGACCTACTATCCTTCGCCGTTCATCTTCACAGCACCTCCAGGTGGACACTGCGAGGACGAGCTGAGCGTGATGGACAAGCCGCGGCGGGTCTACGGAGCGAAAGAGGCCGACGAGCGAGACGCGTGGGAGTATGCCGAGGAGGGCAGGGTCCGTCTCGTCGAGGACGCCGCAGAGGAAGAGGAGGAGAGGCAGATTAGAGCATAGAATCGACATAAACCCTGTCCCTACACTATAATCCGGGCAAGAATATTATAGCAACGTCTAGAAATATTATAGCAACGTTTCTCGCATCCTTTGAGGCACTCTAGGTGTTTGTCGCGACAAGCAAGTTTGCGACTAAGCAATTGACTTCTCTACGGGTACGGTCCGGCGGCACCTCCTTGTGGCATCGTACCTGGTCCTCCACCACCCATCATCCCTTGGCCTGCTTCCATCGGCGCCATGCCCATTCCGCCTGTCGCCGCCCCACCGAACGCCATCATCGCGCTCGGGGCACACAAGCCCATCACTTCTTCCATAGTCGGCATACGTCCGAGCGAGGCAAAGTACGGGTGCGAGGTTCGGAGGAGGCTGACAAAGGTGGTCCAAGAGGCGGGCGACGTCGCGTCAAACGTGGTCGGGTCGAGTGAAGGACCAGCGGAAGACGGCGGGGCACTTCCATCGTTGGATTGGTACCCTGGAGCGGGCTGGGCGCCTTGTGGCGGCGCGCCGAATCCTTGCTGTTGATGGGGCGTTGATCCACCGGAGAAACTGGACGCCGACGCCGGTTGACCGTATCCGCCACTATGAGAGGGTGCACTTTGCGATGCAACTTCGGGTTGGTACGTTCGCTTCGTAGGCGGCTCCTCTGGCCGACCATAGGTGGACGACGGGGCGCCATGGACGTTTCCTCCGGGACCGGTTTGCGAGGCATCGAATGAACGAGTCTGGCCTCTCGGTCCGCCCCCGCCGCCGCCGCCATAAGAGTCGTGAGATTGGTAAGAGGTCCTCGGATCAGAGCCTCCGCGCGTATCCGCTCCTCGGCCGCCGTCTCTTTGCCCGCCGCTTTGCTGTCGTCCGTGCGTCGCAAACTCTTGCGATCCCGAACGGACGTCACGACTTTGTTCACCGTACTGCCCCTGCGGGGATTGATAGGCGGGGTTCGAGGAACCATATGGCCCTCCTCCGCCGCCGCCCGAGCCGAATGCAGGGCCCGAACCGTACCCGCCACTGGCACTTCGGCTGGATGGACCTGGACGCTGCGCATCATAAGGCGACGCCGATGGACCGGCCTGGGGGAAAGAAGCTCCGCCTGAAGGAGTCGGGTAGGGATTTGAGCCGCCGTGAGACGTCCGACTGTGGCCGAACGGAGTGGAGGACGTCTGGACGTTTCCCGCGTACGGCGTCTGCGAAGGCGCGAAGGAACCTGGCCCGCTCACGCGCGACGCATCTGAAGTACTATTATAGGTACCCACAGTCAGTCCGGATGTCTACAGGGAAACGGGGACGGCAAGTAACTCACGCAAGAGAAGTTCCTTCTCGCGCCTCGCGCAACGCCCGCTCGACCTCACTTTCGACGTCGTCGTGCTTCTTCTGCTCGAGAGCTGCCTGACTCGGAGGCGCTTTCGCCTGCAGTAATGCAAGAACGTTCGCGGGGATCCCGGCAGGCGCTGTAGGTGCAGGTGCAGTCGTGGTCGAGTCTCGAGGTGGGGTATTTGCTGCCGGACCTGCGCGGCGGCCGATGTGGGGTGGCGGGATTTCGAAAGGGGGTCGTTTGGGATGCGGAGGACAGAGGCAGGGAGGGGCATCCGGTCGCGGTAGGGCATTGTTGCGGTGCGAGAAGGGGTGCGTCGGATCGCGCAGGCGCAAGGGGTGGACGAGGCGGGGCAGGGGGAGAGAGAGACAACGCTTCAGTGACTGCTCATTTCTCTTTTTTTTTCGAAAGCTGCCCGGGATCACAAGGGTTTGAACGTATACGGCCTGCATTGCGGAGCTGCTGCGGCTGGGAGAGCGACTGCTGCAAGTCGTGCTACGCATCGACGAAGCGCCGTCATGCCCCGGTCGGAGGAGCTGCGAGGCCGCGCCAAGAACCCATTCGCCGACTGGGACCAGTGTCGTCCAGCATTCGAGAGACCGCACGCAGAATAGTACGAGCGGGGAGAGAAGAAGCACGTTCATCGGATCGGGACGAGTCTCACCTGGACTGAGCGACGGGCGACCTGGAGACATTTGTGGTGCGGCGGTGGCGGGAGCTGCGGCCGAGACTGCGAGGAGCTTGGAGCTGATCTTGGCGAGAGCAGAAGCGCCAAAGGTAGAAGCCCTGGTCCAGATATCGAGCACCTTGCGGACTTTTTCCTGTCGCCGTGTGGAAATTGTCAAGCCGACCGCTCCGCCGCGACGAGTGATAGTTTGGTCATGACGCACCCTGTGTTCTGGTAGCCCGTTCTCCCAGTTGTCGAGGACGATCTTGCTCAGCACGGCTTCGAGCTTTCTCAGAAAGCTGGCGAAATCTCCGTCGCCCGCACTCGGCCCTGCAGCGGCCCCGGGCGGAGAGTCTGCCGGCGTCGTCGACCGCGCTGCCGTTCCGGCGCCTTTCCCTTCCTTGTCGGCCTTTTTCAGCCTCGACCTGGCCTCGCGAGCGATGGCGTCGATGAGGTAGAGCGAGACGAGTTTGTTGGCGGGCGAGGCCTTGCGGTGGTGTCGGTACAGCGTCGACACGAGCTGCGAGTCGGACTGCGCGAGTGGAGACAGAGCACGCCCGCGTCAGTCGGTAGTACCTGTAGCGTCTGGTCGCAGCTGGCACGCACGCGTATGTTTGCCATGGCGAGGTCTGAGAGGCTCGCGACTGCCGAGCTGCTCAGTTTGCCGCGATTGACGAGCGCCTTGACCTCGCGGTCAAAGTCCTGCGAGGGTGGACGCGACTGTGAGCCTACGGAGGATCACGTGTGCGCTGCTCCGACTCACGTCTGTGCCCGACATGGCGGGCGAGGTGTCGTGGTCGGAGGAGACGCTGCCTTTGCTCGTGTTTGACCAGCACACCCGCCTGTTCGAGTTACTGATCTACTCTCGCCCGGCGCTCCGGAACTCGACTGGTCAGCGTCCTGAGTGCTATAAGGCTCTGGCACTGGTCTTCCGGAACGCCGGTCGGCGGACGGCCTCGCCCGACATACTCCACTGCAGGCAGCCGTTCCGACTTCACGCGACAAAAGCCTTGCTCGTTGCTGAAACGCTCACTTTCTGCTTGACCAAGCTTGCCCGAAAAGTATTCCTCTACTGAATCGCTAGGCTACGAGCCGTGAATGGCGGTCGGAGTAGGGTGGCCAGCTCACGCTTGGCCAGCTGCATCCGAGTCGTGGCCTGCGGAGGCGCGCAGAGCAACTCCGAACGGTACTGTATCGCTCGACTTGACTCGTTTGTCCACGAGCCGAGCGGAAACGCAATGCGGCGGGCAGAGTGCGGACGCTCGCCGGGCTGGATTGGCGAGCGGATCGGACAGCTCAAGAAAACGTCGACGGCAATTTACCGCGAGGGTGGGTAGTTACAAAGCTATAGACACGATCTGGATATACATATTTGTTTGACAAGCGTGTCTCCGAGTCTGATCGGGCAAAGGAAAGCGAGTGCTGGACGTTAGCGACATGCCAGGCAAGCGGGCCGAGTGGCGAACATGCGCAACAAAAGCCACTCACGCCTGTCGGCCCTGCGAGATCTCCTAGTCGACGAGCGGGAAGTTGCGACCGCTGGTCGCGCGATCGCAGTTGTAGATGGTGGAGATGAGCGCAACGAGCGAGAAGGCCTGTCCGCAATGCGAAAGGTCAGCATTCGCTTCACCGATCAACTCCAAGGACGAGCGCACCTGGGGGATGTTGCCGAGGCTGATTGTACGGAAATAGAAAAGCGAGACGAAAGAGGAGAGAGAGAGAGAGAGAAGAAGAAAAGCATCTTAGCACGGGCGGGCCGAGCGGGTTACTGGCGACAAAAGTTTTGAGCCACTCACGATTCTCCGCCTTTCGAGATCTCTTCGCTCAGCAATCCGACGTGGTTGGTATACCCAATGAAATCCTTTATAGACGGCGCATTAGTGTCAGGCGGAATGCGGCAAAGATGAAAGGGATATACGGGAGCCCACCTCGAGAATACCGATCGCTTTCGTCAAGTAGGCCGGGTTGTACTGTCCGGCGCGAGCAAGCGCCTCCACCAACCACAAGGTACACATCGAGAAACTGTAAACGATAACGCGTCAGGTTGAAGATGATGCGCTGGTGCACAGTCTGAAGCGAGCTCACCTGCCCTCCTCTCCGCCACCGGTACCGTCGTCGACGAGTTTGGTGTCGTAACGGTACACGAGCGAGTTCTCCCACAACCTGCATCGCAGAGTGTGAGCCATACTATTAAGCTGCACTAGGAGTAAGGAAGAGGTGACTAACCCGCCGCGGTCACGAGGCCGCATGATCGCCTTGAGCGTGTTCTGGAAGCGCGGGTCACTCGGCGGCATGAAGAAGACGAGCGGCATGATCAGGACCGCCGCGTCGAGCACGTGGTTGTTCTCGTAGCTCTGGCCGAAGAACTGCTGTTCGTGGTTGTAACCTTTCGTCTGGATCTCGTCGTAGAGCTTGTCGCGCGCTTTGAGCCAGACGTCGCGGTTCGGGCACGGCAGAGACCGCTTGTCGGCGAGGCGGAGACCGCGGTCCATGGCGACCCAGCACATGATCTGAGGGAAGGTGTAAAACCTCGATGAGCGGACAAGGGATGAGGTCGAATGAAGATGGAAGAAGAAGAGGAGGGCACCTTTGAGTACAGGAAGTTTTGTTTTTCGCCGCGGACCTCTGCTCGAGTGCTCGCGTCAGCGTGATATAGGCGAGAGAAAAACCGTGAGAGCTGATACTCACCCCAAATGGAGAGGTCGGGGCTCTCGTGCACCTTGACGACGTGATCGACGAGCTCGCGCACGAGAAGCCAGTCGTCATAAGCCACTGAAGGGGTCGAGAGCTCAGCGCACACGACCTCGGAGGATCGGACAGTGGTAAGATTAGTTGGAGACTCACGAGGGCGACTCATCTTCTGCGCGAGGTAGACAGCATCGAGCAGCTCGCCGTAGATGTCGAGCTGCAAGTGATCCGCCGCGCCGTTTCCGATCCGAACCGGTTTCTGGCCCTTGTGCCCGTCGAGATGGGGCAGCTCGTGTTCAGGGATTTCCTTCTCGCCGTGGATCGTGTACATGATCTGCAGGCTGCCGTCGGGGTTCTTGTTCTTGAGAAGGCTGCTGAGCCAGTCGACGTACGCGTCGGCCTCTTCCGTGAAGCCGAGTCGCAGCAGCGCGTAGACCGTGAAGCTGGCGTCGCGAATCCAGGCGTACCGATAGTCCCAGTTGCGGCCTGCTCCGTCGAGATCTTCTGGCAGGGAGAACGTTGGAGCGGCCACGATAGCGCCGGTCGGAGCGAAAGTGAGAAGCTTGAGGCACAGCGCCGCGCGCTGCACCGTCTCGCGCCAACGACCTTTGTAAGTGCAGCGATGAAGCCAGTTCAGCCAGTACGCAGTCGTGTCGTGGAACAAGCGCTCGATCAGCTGTTGCGAGAGAGGAGGGTCGGAAGCTGAGAAAGCCTGAGTTTCGCTGTCGAGGGACTTGGTCCGGTCGGGAATGTCTGCTCGATTGGGGACGCGCATAGTCAGCTTGAGTTGCAGAAAGGAGACCTATTGATTCAAAGCCCAGAAAGGATACATATGGACTCCGGTTCGGTCGCCGTCTCGAAGCTTACTGGGTGCGGTGCAGCCTTCGCCGGAGGTTTCTCCTTCCGCGGCCGTTTTGGGAGGCTCGCGCAAGACGAACGTGACGCTCTGCCCCTCGTAGAGCGTGAACTTGGCAGTCACGCCGTGGCTGTAGAAACCTCAAGTTGTCACTCATCTGCTCGAATCGCAATCGGAACCAAGTAGAGACAGAAAAGAAGCACCCTTTGTGGCCACGCTCGGAGAGGTCGAGGTAATCAAGTTCGACCTTTGGCGCCGGCTGCCCTTTGATCGGGTGCTCACTGTCGGCGATGACCCAGCGCAAGTCGAGATCGAGGTGCTCCGGGCAGGCAAAGTAGGCCGTCCGTTTCGAGTTGTCGATCTTGGTGTCGTGACCGGCACGGGCGTAGTCGAACGCAGGAGCACATTCCTGCAAATACAAACTCAGTCAGCGCCTCTCTCGATGCCTCAGTCATTCCCAGGCGAGAAGCTGACCATTGTGAACGTGAGCTCTCCGCGGATGGTTGTGACATGACGGATCAACCACGGGAGGAAAGACTTGTCGTTCTTGGACGCCGGGAGCGGCATATAGTCGTCGACTTGGCCGACGCCTTCGTCGCTGAGGAACTTGGTCGCGAGAATGTTGGTCGACGGGAGGTACTGCTGCTTCGATCGCGTGACATTGCTACCCACGAGAGCGGAGAGGTCAGCGAAAAGGCAAGACAATCCTCGTTAGAGCGGCTCGCGGACTCACTCTGGACGAATCGAAAAGTGTCCGCCGTGGTCCTTGTCAAGGATGCGAGCAAACACCGAAGGCGAATCAAAGTGCGGCAAGCACAGCTGGGCGACCGTTCCCGAGATCGAGACCAATGCCGCGGTTCGCCTGCGAAATCGGATTGATGGCATGAGGGTCCGGCGCCGCAAGTGCTGGAGGAGCAGGCGGGACGTACATGTTACCGATCAGGGCATGGTCGGACAAGTCGGTGTAGCCCGACTTTGTCCATTGACCGCTGCAAGACCCGGCAAAGGCGCACGAAAGAAGGCCGAAGGACGCATGCGGTGTCAGCTCGGTTTCTTTGTTCTTCTCTTCAGGCAGGCCAGGGCATGAGGGTCCCAGCCAGATGGGACGGCAACTCTCGTGGATGTCCCGGTGCAGCGGAGATGTTGGAATAGGAGATGACGAGGGTGTAAGGAAAAGTTGCCGAAGCAGATCCGGTACACTCACCCGCTCTTGTTCGGTTTGACGACCATTCAGGATGCTTTCAACGAGTACCGGAGATGTCGGGATCGTGTCGGATAGGTGTCCGAGGGTCTGTTGCAGGAGGAACAAGCTGAAAGAGATGACGTCGGGAGAAAAAGCAAAGGCAGGGTGAGCGGTCAGCGACGTCGGATTCCTTGGTCCCCGGAAGCCTCGGGAACAGCTCGTACTGGCTGTCGGTGTGATCTGAGCTGCTCAAAGCGCACCTGACTGGTATGATGAGGAGAAGTCGACGCAGAAAAGCTCCCGCCCATCTCTCGTCGCGGCCGAGAACTCGGACACGAAAGTTGGACCTCGATAAGCTCCAGTTGAGACTCGTTCAAGTCTGCTGGTCCAACAGATTTACCTACCGAATCCTCGCATTCAGCCGGCTCAGCGAACCAGATCGTCGACGAGTCACCCCCACTCCAGACCACGACGAGCGACAATGCCGTCCATCACGAAGCGCACGTACGCCGACCGAGCAGCGGTGCACCCGATCCCAGTCGCACAGCAGCTGCTCGCCGTCTGCGACAGGAAGCAGACCAATCTCTGCGTCTCGGTCGACGTCACCTCGAAGCAGAGCTTGCTCAGGATCGCAGACGCCGCTGGACCCTACTGCTGCTGCATAAAGGTGCATTTGCCAACCCCGGCCAGAATCATGCGCATGGGAAAGCTGACAAAGCGCGTGTGCAGACGCATATCGACATTGTCGAGGACTTTGACCGCGACCTCGTCGAGCAACTCCAGGCCCTCGCAGACAAGCACGACTTTCTGATCTGGGAGGACCGCAAATTCGCCGACATCGGTGAGTCCTGACAGATGAAACGTCTGCCGCACCGGCATTCACGAGCGGCCGACAGAGAGAGAGACGCTGACACTGCACTGTTTCGCACAGGCAACACCGTCCGACTGCAGTACTCTTCCGGCATCTACAAGATCGCGTCCTGGGCGCACATCACTAACGCGCACCTTGTCCCGGGCGAAGGAATCCTGACCGGCCTCGCCTCGGTCGGTGAACCGCTCGGTCGCGGTTTGCTCCTCCTCGCCGAAATGAGTGCCAAGGGCAACCTCGCGACGGGCGACTACACGGCCAAGAACGTCGAGGCGGCGAGGCGGTACCCGAAATTCGTCATGGGCTTTGTGGCGATGCGACGAGTCGACGAGCGAGAAGAGACTGCTGGCGGAGTCGCGCCGGGCGAAGGGGTGAGGCGTCGGTTCCAAACCAACGTCAGTACCGCGATATGGGCTGACTGTTTGACTCCTCGTAGCCCGACTTTGTCATCATGACTCCCGGAGTTGGTCTCGACTCGAAAGGCGACGGGATGGGCCAGCAGTACCGGACGCCGGACGAGGTCGTCCGCGAGTCGGGCTGCGACATCATCATCGTCGGCCGCGGCATCTACGGCGGCGGGGAGGGCAACCCCTCCGACGAAATTGTCAAGCAGTGCAAGCGCTACCAGGCTGCCGGATGGGAGGCGTACGAACGACGCCTGAAAGAGTAGACCAAGTCAATCTAGAAGCTCGCCAGGTTGTAAGATATGGGTTCGCACTGCATGGGTCTGAGTCGATCTCGCCAACAACTAAAGAAAAAACGCCTCGAGAAAGAACGCTACCTTATTTGCGCTTGACATGACGTTTAGCTCCGGTGTCAACCCGACCTTTCGAAAAATCAGGCAGGTACTTGTCCTGCTTGCTCGACGACGAGGCCGCGGCCTTCTTCCATAACGGATGCTCAGCGCCGCCGCCGCTGACGGAATTGGTGAGCGTCGCGAACGGTCCGGCGGCGGGGGCGGGTGGTTTGCGCGAGGTGATAGAACTCGGCACCGACGCGGAAGGTCGTCCGACAACTTTGGCGGGACCTTTTCTTCCGGCCCGGCTTCCCGCCCCGCTAAAGTACGACGAAGCAACAACGTCGACTTCGCTGTCGTCGTCGCTTAGCTCGATGACCCGCTCTGAGGAAGTTTTCGGTCGGGCGGCGACCGGCGCAGGCTTCGCAGTAGGCGCTCCCGTTGTCACGTCGACGTACTCGAGTTCGTCGTCGTCGTCCTCGTCATGTTCTTCTTTGACGCCAGAACCCCGACGAATCGGACTGCGTCCGCCTCGCGCAGGACGCTCCTCCTCGCGCGAGAGGTCCCAATCATCGAACGCGCTCCTCGAGTGTCGCTGCTTCCGGGGCGAATTGCCGAGCAACGTCGAGTTGTTGTTGATCCGCACGGCATCCGTCGGACTCGGAGGAGGCGATAACGAAAAGTTTGACCGCGGCGAGGTCGTGCGCTTCAAGGTGCGGGTAGAAAAAGGTCCAGGTTCGAGGGCCGGGGCGGCGGCCGTCGCATCTTCCCCATCGCTGTCGGATCCGACTACGCCTCGCTTGCTCCGCAGGAGGTTGAGCTTCTGTCGAATTTTGGTGATCTACGGATCGCAAAGCAGTCAGGTCAGGCCAGACCTATCGTGTGGGACACGATACGGGAGCGAACACAGACTCACCGAGGCATTCAGCTTTGCATTCGCAGCCGCGTACCGTTTGCATGCCTGCGCCTCGGCTGTCAGGCGTGCTTCGGCGGCTTTGACGCGCTCGCTGGCTTGCAGGACTTGGGAACTGGCCGAAGTCTGCGCCGAGGCGACTGCCGCCTGCGCCTTCTTGGTCTCTTCGTCTGCGCGGTACTTGATCCCATCGATGCTGGCTTTCAGGCTGCGATTCCGTTGAGCCATAAGTGTGGTCAGCCCATGAGTGATCTCGACTTCAAGGGGAAGAGTGGACGCACTGAGTGATCTCGTTGTCGCGCTCGGCGAGTCTGGTGCGGAGTTGCTCAATCAGGGCGGCGCCGCTCTCGCCAGCTTGCTGCAACCTGATCTTGTACGCCTTCTCCGCCTCACGCCATTTGACCCGGGCAGTCTGGTGGTCGTTGCCGAGAGCGTTGAATTCCCGCAGCATCTCCTCGCGTTCGTCCTGGAGGCGCTTAATCTGACTGTGCAATTCGCTGGTGCGGGACACGAACGCCTGTTCTCGCGTGTCGGCATCCTCGAGGCGCGTCTCGAGTTCGTTGATGCGTTCTCTTAGACGCGATTTACTGCCTTCGGGGTTGCACTTCTTGCAGTGGCATTCGCCATCCTCGCCGTTGAAGAACGAGTCCTCCCGGAAACCGTATACGTCGTCCGAGTCGTCAGCGCCCCAGGGACCGCGACGTCGGCTCTCGATACGGTCGTGAAGACATTCCGTGTCGTCGTCGTCGCCGCCGTCGTCGCCCTCGTCTGAGCTGCCGGCTGCCGCTTCCGAACGCAACCCGAGGAGAGTGCCATTCAACGCGTTGAGCCTCTCGATCTCGGCGCGCTGTTCCCGGACGGTCGCCATGGCCTCCATCCACTGCCGCCGCATCTCCCCACCGTCGGGCTGCTGTGCGTTCGACGGTCCGGCGGCCGGTGAGGTCTCGTCAAGGTCGGAATTGTCCTCCTCCTCCTTGTGTTCGGGTACGGCTCGCGCTTTGCCCTTGCCGTTCAGTCGCAGACGTTTCTTCGGCGGCTTGACGGCTTCCTCCTCATCCACGTTGACGTCGTCGCTCGCGAGGACGGCATCCGAAGAAGGTGCACCCGCCGCACCGGCGCCGGTCAGGAACAGTTTCAAGAGCGGCATCGGTTCCTGCATGTTGGTACGACGGGCGATGGCGATGGCGCCGTTCGCAGAGGCACGATGTTTGTCGCATTTGACGTTGCGGAAGGTGCACTTGCACGGGCACATGCGAGCGTCGGACGGTTTTGAAGCGGTCCATTGATTCAGGCAGGACTTGACGTTTTCCCGAATTACCATGGCCATCGAAATGGATTAGCACAAACGTCGGATGGCACTGCGTTGTACAGACTCACGGCGTGGTAGACATGACCGCAGTCAGTCACGGCGACCCAGTCGTCGTTCGGATCGGTTCCCTTTGCTCGAGCATCCGACTGCGACGACAAGCAGATCCCGCAAGCGAGGCGCATCGGCGGGCGTTCCTGTTCCGAATGAGCCTTGTTAGGCTGGTAGCAGCAGCAGGCGAAACGTCGACGCGACGTCTCGAGTCGAAGGGTGTTATTGGCGGTGTTGATCGAACCAGGAGTGCCAAGGTGGGCGAGCGAGTCGACAGCGCGTCTGAGCGGGATCAGACGCGTTCTTTGCGTAGATAAGCCGTGTTCTTAGCTTGCGCAGTACGTCGACGAGTCCAGAGAGCTCCGAGAGAGACAAGTGGGGTCAAACAGCTGCTGCTGCTGCTTTCGCACGACCAACTGCAAGGCTGAAACTTAGACGTAATTGACGGAAGGGCACCACCAGGTGTTAGCCTAAACGGCATGAAACCTTTCGATCTTCCAGATCAAGTACTGGAAGAAAGACCTCTCTTTGGACCACGAGGAATACAGGAATACGTGCTTTTCCATTCAAAGACTATATGGTGTGTGTAACAAGAAGAGAGAGAAAAAAGGTGGTCCGGCGTGATCGAGTTGCTCCGAGGTTGCGCGCCGGCTTATGCGCAGTGCAGCGCGAACAACGCCGGGTCTTCGATGAGTTGCTTCAGGCGGACGAGGAAGGTGACGGCTGTGTTTTGAGACGATAGGGACATAGACAGACGAGATCGCAGTGTGCAATCATGGACATCAGCACGAGTCAGCTCACTGCGCATCAAGTGCCTGACCCCTCGTACGGCGAAAGAGGCTGAGCGAGGGGAACGGGAACGGGAAACGGGGGGGAAAGCTCACCCTCGCGGCCGTCGAGGAGACGGTGGTCATACGTGAGAGCGACGACCATGATCGGGCGGATGACGACCTGGTTGTCGACGACCCAAGGCTTGTCCTTGGTGGCGTGCATGCCGAGGACGGCAGTCTGCGCAGTGATGGGATCGCAACCGCGGTCAGCCTGGCGCTCAAAGACTGTTCCCCCGCGCCTACCGGGCAGCAAGACGCAAGAAGGAGTCTACGAAACTGACCTGCGGGGTGTTGAGGATCGGGGTACCGAACAGCGAGCCAAACACGCCACCGTTCGAGCTGGTTTCGAGGAGGTCATTAAGATCCGGGTCAGCTCAACCCCAGTGAGTCCGTCGAACACCAATACAACCACGCAGAGTGCGCGTCGGCAAATGCGGGGGAAAGTGAAGAGGAGGGGAATGAGCGGGCTCACATGGTGAACGAGCCGCCGGTCATGTCCTCGAGGGTCAGCTTGCCGTCGCGAGCCTGTGCCCCCGGAAGGTCCATGCATGATCAGCCATCGAGGAATCACAGTTGAACGGCAGGAAGGACCACGGCAGGGAGCGCACCTTCTTTCCGAGGTTGGCAATCTCGCGCTCGATGCCGATAAAGTCGTACGACTCGGCGTTGCGGAGGACGGGGGTGACGAGTCCCTTGGGAGTCGAGACGGCGACGCTGACGTCGACATAGTCGCGGTAGACAATCTCTGCCGAAGTCCCCTCGCCGACGATCGAGGCGTTGACGGCCGGCAACTCTTTCATCGCGACCGTCGAGGCCTTGACAAACGCCGACATGAAGCCGAGCTTGACGCCGTGGTCTTTCATGACCTGGTCCTTGTACTTGGCCCGGAACGCCATCAAGTTCGACATGTCGATCTCGTTAAAGGTCGTCAGCGACGCGGCCGTGTTTTGCGCCTCCTTGAGTCGCTCGGCGATGCGAGCACGCATCCGCGAGATCTTGACCTGCGAGTTACACGGGGCGGTAGTTTGCGGGTGTGTGAGATTCGATCAGAGGCGTGCTGCGCTGGGTGGAAAGGGAAATGCTAGAATTGCTCAAGAAGAGAGCGTACCTTGGTCTCATTGCGGGAGAACTTGCCCGGCGCGGGTTGTTCGGCCGACGAGGACGACGAGTCCCGCTTGGATTGCTCGACCGGTTTCGGTGCCGGCTGGCTCGAGTCGGGCTTGCGGTACTCGGACTTGGGTTCCGGCTTGGCCTCCTCGACCTGCTTCGGCTTGGATTCCTCCTCCTTCTCCTTCGGTTTGGACTCTTCCTTCTGCTCCTCCTTGGGTTGAGACTCTTCCTTGGGTGCGGCTGTGTATACAAAGACGTATCAGTCGGGCAAACTCGGGAGAGAGGGGTTTTCTTTTTTTTTTTTTTCGCGAGCAGCCGCGGGTGATGCGGGGTTGTCGTCGACAGTGTGCCGAACCCCGAATTTTGCCGGTTCGCGGGCTCGTGGAGGGGCTGGGCCAGAGGTGTAGAGGGCAAGTGAAGGGGACTGACCGCCACCTTGGGGTTTTGATGCGCTCGTGTCGAGTTTGAAGAGGTCCTGGCCGACGGTGACCGTGTCTTCTTCCTGCGCGAGCAAGTCGGTCAAGACGCCGGCACTCGGAGCGTTGACGGCGACGTCAATCTGCGCGCAGTCGAGAGGGGAAGGGAGGGGGCACGTGTCAGTTGTTTCGTCTATGGGCGTAGAGCGAGTGGGACCGCCGAGACTGGCGTTTACCTTGTCGGTTTCGATGGTGGCGACCTCCTCGTCTGCCTCGACAAAGTCGCCCTTTTGCTTGAGCCACTGCTTGAGGGTTCCCTCTGTGATGGACTCGGCCATGCTAGGGACCTTGACGAGCTGCTCCTGGCAGGTACGGCACGCAGCATGGAACGAGCGGGCTCCTGCGTGGGCGGGGAGAACCGGAGTCGTCTGCAGGCGGCCGAGTCGGGTTGCAGCAGCAGCGGCGGCAGCGGGGGCGCGCGCCGAGACGAGCTGGCTGCGCGGGGCGAGGGCGAGAGCCCGCTTGGTCGCCTGGAGGGTCGCTGTCCTTGTCGCGAGCATGGTTGCAGGGAGTGCGGGAGGAAGGAGAAGAGAGCAAGAGAGCGCTCTCTCTCTCGGCTGCTCCCGCAGTTCACGTTGCAACGCCACGCTCCGTATCCACAGCTGCTAGCAGAGTCCAGACACCCGACACACGTAAGAACTACCGATACGCGCTCGCCCTCAAAAGCTCCCTACGCTACCTCATGACGAGCGCCTGCCAATAGGCACTGCGCCGTCATCCATAACCGCGATGCTCTCGCTCCGCCGTATCCCTGCTGGAATGTCTACACCCTCACTGCCAAATCACGCCTGTCATTGTTCAGCAGGCCAATCGGGACGGCTCACGGACGGTTAACGAGACCCCGTTTCCGACGATTTCCATTGGGTCGCCAGCCTGCGCGCCGCCTCGCTCTCCTTGTTGCGCTCCAAAGGCCCCAACACCCATCCTACTCACCAGCCGCAAGCAACACCCGGCGCGCGGGCAAATGGCGCGAAAACCGTTCGTTCCAGCAGATGCATTGCGCTCGCTCTCCTACTAGCTCAAAGCGCTGCTGTTCCTCGGACCGCGACAGCGCCTCGGGCCTCGATCCCAAAAGGTCGTCAGCACCGATGTATGCTCAACGACTGTCGTCGTGACCGCGTTTGCCGGCCGCCTCCCTTGACCCAGCGGTGGTCCGCTCAGAGCGCGCGCTCCCTCGCTCAGCGCGAGCCCTGCGCGATCGCCCTCGTATACGTATCCGAAACTGACGCCACAGGTGGCACCCGAGTCGCATTGAGGAGTACGAGCGCCAGCGCCTCGCCCAAGGCACCGGCGTCCAGCATCGTCTCTGCCGACACGCATGTCCAGCGAATCCGATGCGTGCCGTCCGTCGTCGGAACACTTTGCAAGTGGACAACAAGCCACAGGACGGGGATCACGACCTGGGGCGGCGGAGAGGTGCACACGAAGCTGTACGGTCGTTCAAGACTCGTCTAGAGACCCTTGGAATTGCTGTCGGAATCATTAAAGACATTGAAAGGAATATCAGCGACGGCGATTCCTCTACTTACCGGTGGACTTGGGAATCTTAGGCGGGGTTTTAAGCAAGAAGAATAGACGCTTCACACTGGCAAATGCGAAATGCTACGATATTTGATCTCACGAGTTCCCCTTCCGACGAGGGTGTCACCGTTTCTTCCCTCGACCTCCGACTAGTATACACTCACGGGGCGCCCGAGGACATGGAGTCGAGCACCGAGTCGTTCGTGCTCGTGCAGCCGCCCGCAGCAGCCGCGCAGCAGCCGTTCGTGGTCCCAAGAGCCGAGGTCCGCACTGCCATCCTCCAACATCGCCTCGTTCAACCGGACCGCTCGCTCGCGATCGACCACTTGCTCGCCCTCGCAGGAGGAGATCTCGTGCAGTTCTACCCGCCCGCGAGCGAGTCGGACCTCGAGAGCCTCGTCGCGCACCTCGACGCCCTCGCTGCGCCCGATCAGTCGGCGCCGCTCGTCGCAAAGTCGTGCCTGTACTACCTCGCACTCGCCCTGAACGCCGACACCGACACGGAGGAAGCAGCCGCGCACGACTATGCCGAGACCGAGCTCTTGCTCCCGCTCCCGTTCCGGCTCGCCGTCCGCGCCCTCGTCGCCCTCGACTCGGGCCGTCACCACCTCGCCGTACGCTGGCTCGCCCACCCCGCCGTCACGCCCGACTTTGTCCCGCGTACTCTCGCAGTCCTCGCGACTGTGCCCGAACCAGCCGAGGACCGCGCCGCACTCGTCCTCGACTATTACCGCCTCGCCCGTCTCGACCTCGAACTGTACTCGGTCCGCGAGGCGCAGTACATTGTCGAGGCCCTCTGCGCGCCAGAACGGAAACGTGGCGTCACTCAGGCGTGGAATCTTGCGCGCGACTGGCCCCGCGAACAGGAACGGCCTCAACTCTGGACCGCCATCCTCGAAACCTGTTTTGGAAGTAAGGCGATTTTCGTAGCGGCCGGAGCTTTCCGGAAAAGACCCCGCCGGTTCTGAACTGACCCCTCTCTCGCGCCGCTCGCAGGAAACTACACAGGTCTCCCGTGCCCTCAGCACCTCTCGACGCTGCTCCCTCTCCCCTTCACTCCCACCGAAGACAGCCTCGTCACATCTTTCTGTCTCTCGTCGTCGTCGTCGTCTGCATCGTTCCTCGACCCGTACCACGCCACCCTCTCGATCGACTGGCGCCTCTCGAAACTCGTCGCCGAATCGCGCTCGGTCGACGCGCTCGAGTTCTTTGCGCGCGCCCAGCACGCCTTTTCGCAGCGCGACGGTCGAGCGGACCACCGCCTTGACGAGAACGACGCGAGGGATAGGTTGCTCAAGGCGGTCGAGGCCAATTTGACTTCGGTCGAAAGGACGAGGTTGCAACTCGAGCTGGCTTCGATCAGTAGCGGCGCGCAGTCAGGGGCCGCCACAACGGCGACGACGATGACGGGGGCGCGAGGCCACAAGAAGGGCAGCACGCTCGCGACTTTGACGCAGCCAGCGTGGGCTCCCGCTCCCGTCACCGCTGCAGACCAATCCGTCGCCATGGACCACGACGAAGGTGACGCCTCAATCGTGACTGGTTCCGCTGCGGTCCCTACTCCCGCTCCCGCTCCTCCTCAAACTCTCGCCGAACTGAGGCGCCAACGTCAACCTCCTGCGCCAGCTCCGGCTCCCACGGCGGCCGACCTGCCCCTTTCAGCCTCGCCGTTCGTGCGTCGTCAGGGCACCTCTTCCGCTGCTGCTGCTGGTTCCGCTGGTGCGCAGGCGCAAAAGGGTCGTGGAGGCGGGAGTGACGTCTTGCGAGCCCTCCAGCAGCAGCAACAGCAACAGACGCCGAAGAAGGCAGCCGCGGGCGGCGGCAAGGCGTTTGCGGGGCCTCTGGGTATCACGAAAGCCGCCGCCGCCGGTATGGGCTCACCGTTCCGTCTCGGTGCGCTTCAGCAGGCCGGCGCTTCGACGATCGGTGGCACGCCAAGCGAAGTAGACGCCTCGACCGTCCGCAGCGTGGTGACTACGACCCAGACCGGAACTGGAGCGGGCTCGAACGCGTGGGCGGTTTCGGCATCGGCATCTTCGCCCGTCACCCCGAAGCCGGCGCCGACTTTGTCCGGATTCGGATCGGTCAGGAAACCGGTCGCGGCGGCTTCGATTGTTGCGGCGCAGCAGGTCGCGCACGAGGTGGTGATGACGACGACGCCGGGTCCCAACAGGGTGGCGGCGAGTCGGCGCAGTGGGATGGACAAGGCAGACCAGCAGCAGGAACATCGTCGAGGCGGCGAGGTCGACGAGGACGAGGACAAGGACGCTGAGATGCAGGGTGTGGTGGACGGCGGCAAAGGCGAGCGAACTCGTGCCGCTGCCGACGAGGACGACGCAGCCGACGAGGAGGCGTTTGCTCGTCGAGCAGCGAAAGATCCTGCCGTTCAGCGCACGATCCAAGCCGCCGCCTCCTCCTCCTCCTCCTCCTCCTTCGCCTCCTCCTCCTCACGCAAGGCTGGGGAGAACGCCAGCGGCAGCGGTAAGCGTGGCGCGACCCCCGCGCGCAAGACAACTCGCGGCCGAGGCGACAAGCGCCGAGCGGTGCAGGGTCAACCGCCGAACGATGACAAGGTCGACATGGACCGGACTGAGCGAGTCGTCAGGTTGCCGCCTGGTGCTTTCCCTGGCCATGGCGACGGTGACGACGAAGAGGACGACGACAGCGTGGGCAAGGGCGGCGGTCTCCACGATGCACGGTCTACGCTAGGAGGATCATCAACCGTTACTGCTGCTGCTACTCGCGGTGCTGCAAAGTCCTCTTCGCGCGGCACTTCGAGGAACGCCTCTCGTGATCCTCTTCCTCCTCCGGCCACGCCTGCGCGCGGTGCGTCGTCCCGCCGCACGACTCGCTCGCGCGCGTCGACCGTCGAACCCATGTCTCCTCCTCCTCCTCCTCCTGGGGGACAGGTACCTCGATCCACTGCGAGCCGGAGAAGCACGCGCGCATCAAGTGTGCAGGCGCCTGACCCCTCGTCGTCGTCGAACTCGAACTCGAACGAGAGGGAAAGTTCGGTCCCGCCGCCCGCTCCCGAGATGCGACAAGTCCAATCGGGCGCGTCGCTCGCGACGAGCTCGCAGGGCAAGACGCCGGTGAGGAGGAGTTCGAGGTTGAGGACGACTGGCGGCGGCGGCGGAGGAGGAGGAGGGCGACGCGGCTCGGGCAAGATTAAGGAAGCGAGTGAGGAGGAAGGGTAACTACTCGCCTCTGAATAAATCGATACTCTGGGCCATTCGCACATTTGCATTATAGTGTACGGGAATAGGTTTCTCTATTACGGAAGCGGACTTTTGTGATATGAGGCCGCAACTCGGAGGACAGCATTCGACCTTTCTCCCTTCCACACACGCTACGATGATCCCGACAGCACCACGCATGGTACGCAGTCTGACTCGAGAGGTATTGGCCGCACCCCGCTGCCTGCCCGCGCACTGACGTATAGGGTTGCCTTGCTCCTCCTTCCATCCTCCTCATCGCCCCGGTTCGCCCGACTCGTCGCTTGCTCGCGCGGCACTGAGCGCATGCAGGGAGGCGGCGCACAGTTCCCGTACCCCAAGGTAGGTAGCACTCTCCCTCTGGAACCGCGCCACCTCTTGCTCGTCACTGACCGCGTTCCGTCTCGCCTCGAGCAGGAGGTCTGGTCGCCCGCCGGAGGATGGTGGACGCGCCCGTCAAACTGGAAGACCAACACCGGGTTCGTCGCCCTCGGACTCGGACTCGCCGTCTACGGCGTCTGGCAGTTGTCCGCCGACCGCGAGGTCAGTCGCCGCCGTCGTCTCCTCCGTCTCCCTTCCGAGACCAGCCGCGACGGTTTGCCCAATGCTCGGGGTGCGGTCTCGGCCATCCACTGACATTCCACGTCACATCTCTCAGGTTCGGCATAGCGCACCGACCCGCCCGATTCCGTCCATGATGGTACGCTTCACCTACCAATGATGCTGCTCCCTTCACGCCGATTCGCGAAACCGCTGACCGTCTCAAACTTTCCCAGTGGGCCAAGCAGTTCAAGTCGGGCGAGATGGGCGTCAAAGACGAGAGCCACCTGCGGGGAGAGCCGGTCGCGCACCACTAAAGTCGGCGTCCCTTTGTTTTCCTTCATGCAAAGAGATAGTTTGGTTGCCCGCCGCGGGCGTCTTCCGTGAGCACCGGCGAGAAAGAGAGAGAGTAAAAGCAAGATTCGATGCAAGACAATGCTACACGACCGAATTCGAAGGAGGGTCAACAAAAGGGGAAGAAAGCGTCAAGAGAGCACTAGCGTCAATCAGGTCGCCTCGTCGTCCGCGTCACTGGCGCCGTTCGCCTGCGCAGCCACACGTGCCGTGTTCGGTCCCGAGAACCCGGGGAAAAGTTCCCCGAGCGGCATCGCCGACGCGCTCGGCGGCGGACTCGGCTGCCCGCGCTGCTCGAGCGCGTCGTGCGCCTGGATGCGCGCCGCCGGGTTCATCGACGCGAGCGCGTCCGCCGCCGCCGCTCTCGGCACGTTGCTAGACGACGAGAGAGTCCTTTCCCGGGCGGAAGCCGTATTGGGTGGCGGCCGGCCCGACTCGTCCAGCAGGGAGGATTGGAGCGCGCGCGAAGAAGACGAGGCGGAAGGAGAACGCGCCTCGGCGAGGGCGGCGGGTCCGGGACCGGCGGCGCCGAAGGTGAGTGCTTGCGCGGCGAGCGACTCGAGGGCTTGGCGCTGCAACGTTTCCGCGTCGACCGAGGAGACGACGGGACCGCCCGCGCGGCCGCGCGCTTGGTCGTAGTAGACATCGTCGCGCGGTGTCGCGGCAGCATAGTCGGTCGGCGTGTCGAGTCGAGGGATGCGGCCGATCTGCGAGTGCGAAGTCGGGTAAGGCGGCGGGTACGGAGGCTGGGACTGCGAGTGCTGCTGCTGCTGCTGCTGCTGCTGTTGCTGCAAGTGGGGCGGCAGAGGTGGGAGTTGACCTCCAAACGGCCGCGCGTCGTACTGAACCGGCGGGTGTCCTCCGTTCATGCTGCCGCCGTAGCCGCCGTACCCACTGGCGTTATAGTCCGCCGGGCCATAGCCGCCACCGGCAGACATCGCGCCATCGAGAACCGAACCTCCGTCGGACGACGTGCGCGAACCTGAACCCCGTTCGCCGCTGCCCGAGGCGGCGGGACCGCCGTACGAGCCGTTGTGGCCGTAAGGAACAAAGTCGCCGTAGGCAAAGGCGGGCATGGGTTGCAACGGCGAAGGGTGCGAAGGCGCATGAGGCAGAAGAGGCGGCAGGGCTCGCAGAGGCAGAGGCGTGCCGCCCTTTTTCGACCGCTTCGTGCCGTTCCCTCCGCTGCCGCCGCCGCCACCGCCTCCGTCCTGGTCCGCCTGCGCCTTGCGTTTCTGCATCCTCGTCGCTCCGATGGCGCGGGCAATGACCTTCTGAGGTCGGTCGCGTCCGTGCGTCTTGAAGTATAGCCTGCAGAAGAGATATGGCTCGTCAGAGAAACAGCTCATCACTCGTTCCACGTGAGAGGAACTTACCCGCAGCTGTTGCACAGTTGGCGACCTTCCGAATCGCGACGGAACAGAGGAGAGTCTGAAGTACCGCAGTTGGCACACGTGATCGGCGTTCCGCCGTTGCTGACCGAGTTTGACTTTTTGCGCCTCTGCGCGGGAGGCCGCGAGGGTGCAGGAGCCTGGGCCGCGTGAGGCATAGCAGGCAGCGCAGGGAGACTGTCGGCCGACGGCGGGATCGGGAGGGTGTCGACGTTGGCGAGCGGACTTCCGATCAGCATCCGACCGAACGGAGCCATGGACGAGATCGGAGAGAGGTTCGGAGGCGCGGGACTGTCGAACCGCTCGCTTGCCGCATCGCTGTCGTCCGGCGTCTCGACTCGGAAGCTCTGCTGCGCCGATTGGTGCGCGCGCACGTAGTCGAGAATCGGGTGTGCATGGATCGGTTCGAGATGGGCAGGCGACTGAGGCCGCGAAGAGTTGTGTCCGAGGCGAGCCAGCTCGGCCGGTTGAGCGGGTTCGGTATACGCCGTCGTCTCGCGAAGAGCCGCCGGGGTGCGAGTTTTCCGCTTCGGCCTGCCGGAGGGCGTACCTGTCGTTTCGCTCTCGCCTGGCGATGCCGTCGGCGCCGGTACCGGTGCCGCTTGCGTCTCCGGTGTGACGGCCTCGCTACTCGTACTCGGCTGGACATCGTTCGACGGCGTCGCGGGCGGCGCGGTTTGATCGCCGGCCTCGGCTGGCGCGGCGAACGTTTGCTCAGCGGCCGGGCGAGGAGGCATTCCGACTAACGCAGCAAAGGCGTTGATCGTCTCTTGCTCCGTCGGCGTCGTCCTAGACGCGTCGGCGGCTCGGTCTGCTGCTCGACGGGCGGCCGCTGCCGACGCTTCGGCGTCTCTCGACTCGGCCGCTGCCGCTGCCATGGCTGAAAGCGCTTCGAGCGCAGGATCGAGTGCGTGGCGAGATTCCGATGCCGCATGCGCATCTGATTGAGGCTCGCCGCCCGGTGCTTGTGCCGGAAGTGTCGGTGCAGGCGTGTGCGCAGTATACACGAGGGGCTCGAGCATATGCGGGGCGGACACCGCCGCGGAGTAGTGCGGCGACTTCATGTCGACAAATGCCGGCAGCTTCGGCAAGGCAGCGAGACTGGACAGGTCGGATATGGCCAGGGACGATTTTCTTGGAGGCAGGGCCGGCAGCTGCTCGTTTCCGTCCAAGATGGAAAAGGAGACGGGTGTCGGCTTCTCCGTGGGGTCCGCTGATGCAACTCGCCCGTTGTTGGAGGCTTTTTGGTGGTTGTCGAAGCCGTTCTCGAGCGGAGCAAGGGCAGTGGACTCGATCGACGACGACACGCGACTCTTTCGCTTCTTTGGAACCTTCTTCGGCAGCGGCGGCGGAGGCGAAAAGTGCTTGGGCGGCTTCGGAACTCGGGCACGCCTGGAGGTCGAGACGATGCTGTTGTTCGCGAAGCTCTCCAGCTCTGCTGACGGCTCGCGGACCGCTTCAACCTCGACGCTGATGTCCGCCGATTCGTCGGCGAGCGGGAGGTTCGGCTCGGAGAACATGACCGCGGCCGGCTTGACAGCCTCCGCAGGCGCGGACGTTGCGCCGAAAGGCGTGGACTCGGCAGTTGTCGGCGTGGCGGGAGCAGCTTTTGGAGCGCGAGCTGCACGGGGAGCGGGAGAGGCAGCGGGCGTGCTGGACGCGATCCTGCGCTTCTTCGCAGGACGAGAGACAGGCTCCCGAGTGCCGCCCTCCTCGTCGATGACCGTCGCGAGGAGCGAGGTTCGCCCGCGCCCGGGTCGAGCGGCCGTAATCGGGGGCGGCGAAGGCGATTTGGCCTTCACCGCAGGCTGCAAGACGGCCTCGAGACGCCGCCCTTGCCGAAGCAGAAGGGGCGCATCCGGGAACTTGACTCCCTTGTAGGTCCGGACATACATTTGCAGGGCAGTCTGTAGAAGGTATCTCCGTCAGCCCCAAGCCCTCGACAGCGACAGCCAGCGAATGAACTCACGAGCTTTGTCGCCTGGTCACGAGCGCCGAGATCGTACGTCTTTCTCTCCGCGTGAGTGAAGTGGTGGTCGGGGCACCACACGCAGGGCTGAAGAATGCCTGTAACGCCGTAATGTGTCAAGACTCCCGATTCACATTTCCTCGCAGCGCAAATTTCTGCTTACCCTCGGCCTCTTTGAACTTGACGGTGACTGCATCCTTCGGCGGTCGCTTCTTGTTTCGGACCGGCTGAACCTCGAAGGCAAACTTGAAGCCGGCGTTCCAGGCGCAAGCGACGTGGACTTGCTTGGAGCAGTCTTCGCACTTGATCGTCGTCCCCACGTTCTTCTGCTTGCAGATGGCGCAGGTCGTTGTCTGTCGATATGCCGGAAGATTGGTAAATGCTTCCACGGGCGAGACGATGGCGGGCGCGCCGAGCTGAAGTTCTCGGTGCCAGACGGCGCAGAGCAAGTGCACGTAACTGTGTGAAGGATCGTCAACTGCTGCTTGTTCCGCCGAGGTGCTCGCGGCAGCAAAACGTACTTGGACAGCTCCGTCTCTTTCATACAGTCGAGCGCCGTCATGGGCTTAGCGAGGTCGATGTTCTTCGGAGTCGGGCAGAGGACGCAGAACGGGTGCAGGCAAAGCGGTTTGCGCTCCTGGTCGCGCTCGCACATGTGGCAGAGCCACTCCTCGTGCGGCCAGTCCCAGTCGAGGTCGATACCAAAACAGGCTGCCGTGCAAGAGATTTGATCAGCTGCCAGGGCGGGGGCGAGGGCAAAGAAAAATCGCGACGATCGCACTCACAAGCATGGTACGAGATTGTGCAGTTGCTGCACTGGAAAAGGGCGACTTTGGGCTCGAAACGCTTGCAGAGCAGACAAGGCTTCGGAACAATGACTGGTTTCGGCGGCGGCGGCGTGGGCTCTTTGACGACCGGAGCGGGTGCCGGCACAGGAGTCGCCTGCGAAACGGGGGGGTTCGCGTATCAGCAGAGTGGACGGTGAAGACATGCTCAGTTTTGCGACTCACCTCCTTCTTCGCATCCTCGCTTGATGCTTTGGCCTTCTTTTTCCGGTCCGGAAGCGGTTTGATCTCGTCGCCGTACGGAGGATATTGGGCGCCGTCTGCAGTCGTGATGAAGGTCAGAGAGTGGGTCCATTCGGAGTCAAGCCAAATTCGGGAACGTACAGTGACGCCATCGGATGCCGCAGTTCTCGCACATGACGAGCGGATTCGGTTTGACTTCGAGTTCCGAGATGTTGTTCGGGCACCAGTACCACTTTGGCGTCTCGGTCGTCGAACAGATCGCGCAGAAGCGGTTCTTGCGCTGTGAGGGCGTCTTGGCGGGAGGGGCCACAGATCCGTGATCCGAGTTTTCGCCATCGCTCTCTGCTTCTTCGGCGGCGGCGGCGCGGGCTTTTCGGCGCGCAG
Source organism: Rhodotorula sp. CC01 (assembly GCA_021654155.1). NCBI lineage: Eukaryota > Fungi > Basidiomycota > Microbotryomycetes > Sporidiobolales > Sporidiobolaceae > Rhodotorula > Rhodotorula sp. CC01. The sequence goes on from JAKEZK010000001.1 coordinate 39,434, forward strand.
TCTTCTTGCTCCGAGCGGCGACTGCGGTCGCTTTCTCCTCGGGTTGAGTCGGCTCGTCCTCTTGCAGAGTGTGTCTGTAGTGCCACCGCGCCCGTACCCGAGTCAGACAAGATCCAGGAGAGGGGGAGAATCGGGAGGAGAGCAACCCACCCGACTTGGACGTAGTAACGCTTGACCACGTCGCCCATCTTCTTGTTCGGGAGCAGCTTGGCGATCTCGACAATGTCGTTGTGGTGCTGCTGGGCTCCATCCGCGAGCTTTTTCCGGTCCTCTTCGTTCCACGAGACGTGCCCGAGCGAGCCGAGCGAGACTTTGCGGAGCGCGAGGATCGTCTCGGTCACGTTGCCTTCCTTCGCCTCGAAGAGCATCAGGGCTCGGTTCAGGGCATCGACGCCTGCCGTGTTGTACATCGCCATCTTGCGAACGCGCTCGAACAGCTCGGCGACTGGAGAAGAGTTTTCGTCATTTCGCGATTAGCGAAACGACACCCTATTTTTGTCAAATGGGTCCAGCCACCACTCACGCGACTCTTCACTGTACTTGTCGGTCGGTCGCCAAATGACGTTGATAGCGTCATCTTCGCCTCGCGGTGGAGCTTCGACAACTGAGCAGGGGACAACGCCACATCAGTTCCCGAAACTCTTGTGCACCACGAAAAGCATGTTCAGTTGAAGACACGCACGCTTGGCCCTTCGCGCCTTGTCACGGTCTCCCTTTGCGATCGGAGTCGACGCTCGACTCCGCTTCGGCTGAAAGTACTGGCGCGGTTCGGGAGGCGCGAGCTGCTTGTTCGCGACGGGGTCCCACTCGGGCACGATGCACTGGAACTTGTTGCCGAGACGCTGCGAAAGCAGACATCGTCAGCGACGCGCTCTCGGATGTGAGTGGGTGAGGGATCAAAACACACTGTCGATGCGCGCGGGTGGAGCGAGTCGTGCGGGTCTGCATTTCGAGAAATCTCCGAGGTCAGAGTCCGGCTCGCCACAGATTTTTCTAGTTCAACCGACGCACCCATGACGTTGTACGCGTGCGCGTGCATACCTGTCGGACACAAGGATTGAACATTGTCAGCCAGAACGATCAAGACAATCTCTCGACTCGAGCGAGAGAGGGCAACAAGGCGCGGCCACGCACCAAAGTACCGGAACGGGAATCCGTTCGTCATGCGCCAATCGTGTGGGTCGACCCTCACGCCCGGTCCGACCTCCCTCGCTTTCCCCTTCTTGCTCGCATGCAACATCTGACTACCTCCGGATGTAGCAGCGTTCCCCACAGCAGGTTTCCTCGCCGGTGGTCCCGGCCGGAAGCCCGACTCGGCAAACTCTTCCACTTCTTCCTCGTACGCCTTGTTGCACGGCGCGCAGGACCAGCCGTAACCTGCTTTCGGTTTTGCGGCGAGAGGCGGGTCGACACAGCCCAGGTGGAAAACCTTGGAACAGCGAGCGCAAGTGACCGAGTCGGCGCTGGGACAAGGTCAAGGACACGGTTGTTAGCGGTGAGAGGGTCCGGATCTGCAAATCGACCCCAACTTACAAGGCAGCCCATTTGCAGCAGACGGAGCACCCACGCTGCGCATCGCACAGCTCCGAACCGGTTCCGACTTCGCACAGCACAAACTCGAAACCGTCCTGGAGGTGCTTCAAAACGTCGGCTGTAAACCCCGTTCCGCCCGCAACTCTTTCAACGTCAGTTCCGTGATTGAAGCACTCGCATCTGGCAGTAAGAAGAGGCGCACCGGGAGCGTTCTGCACTTTGCAAGTCGGTACGGCGTCAAAGTAGCGATGCAGGTACCGGTCATACAGCTGTGGCGCACAAAACCGCGTCAGTAACACTCTTTGAGGGAGGTCGCGAATACGGTTTCTCTCACCTGGTGCCAGTAGAATGTGTCCTTTTCACGCTTGTAGACGTCGAGTTCCTCGATGTGGTCGCGGTGCCGGACGGTGCACAACCCGCGGACGTACGACGCCGGGACGGTGTCGGCATGCATGGCGGCGACGAGGAGTCGGTGATCGGCGACATAGCGGTTGGTGATATCTCGGGTGCGAAAGTAGTACGCGACGCGGACTCGGAGTTCATGCGCCGAGACGACGACGCGCCCGGCAGAAGTTTCTTTGCCCGAGGGAGTTTCCGCTCGTGGTGGTGGCGCGGTCGCCGCTTTGCCCGCCGCCGAGTTGGACTTGATGGATTTGTAAGTGGCGGTAGTCGCAGTGGCAGAGGAGGAGGAGGAGGAGGAGGCAGGTGGTGGGAGTGGAGTCGGCTGGACGACTTCGAGAACGCGAGCGATCAGGTACGGCTCGCCGTCTCGGTCGTCCCACGGCGCCGAGACGTAGATGTGGTCTGTCCGCGGGGTGAGATTTGAACCAGACGAGAGAGCATCGAGTCAGTGGCTGCCGCTGTCGCTGAGCCAGTCGGCGGGATATGAGGAGCGAGATGGGGGGAAGGGGGCAACTGCAGGACGCACCATTCGGGACCAGTGGCTTGCCGTTAAAGACGAGCGGACCTTTCTCGACCGATTTGACGGTCCGCGCGACCGCTCGTGGCATCTTGGGAAGCGGGCTGCAAGTCGCCCGCCGCCCAACGCGATCCGGGAGGAGACGAGACGAGATAGGGGACGCGCGGCCTCGCGGCTCGAGACGGCAAGGCGACCGTGCAAGTGAATCACAACAGCGACAAGTCTGTGTCGCACTGGTCCGGACGCTTGCCTGGCGATGAGGTGGACGAGGCAGACCGGGATGGCGGAGGGAGAAGAGCGAATCACTCTGGCGGCGCGGTCTCTCTCTCTCTCTCTACACTCTTCTCGGTCTAGGTTGTGGGCCTGGCAGACAGACCTTGATTGGTATAGTATGATGATCTGGCACATCCAGTAGCACCTGCACAGTGATTGCAAAACCGCGAATACAACCGGGGAAAAGGCTCGCAGACCGCTCTCCTCCACCTCTACCTCAACTCGATCTAGCGTCTGACCGCTCGAGCAAGCCCAGCACGTCAGACTCGACGTCGACACGAAGCCGGATCGTACTCGGCGCGGTCAGCGGGCGGGTCCGAATCCCCCGATTCTGCGGCATGCGATTTGGAGCCCGTCACCATCTTTGAGGCTAGGACAATCTCGGTACGTCCTGCGTGACGAGTCTGCGGTCGGTGCGAGCGCGTATAACCTTGAGCGACGGCCCGCTGCGCGGATGTAGCCGATCAGGGCCGGGACACTGCGCTGACGAGGACTTGCGAGACTGGTCCCGCTCCCCAGCGTATGGCCTGTCCACCACACGCCCGGAGGTGCATACGGGCGTGTCGGAAAACAGCAGAGTAGTGTGCCTGAGCATAGCAGCCGAGCATGTTGGCTGCGGGCAGTGTTTCCGGTCGCGTGCTCGCTGGCTCGGGGCGATGGGCGAAAGGGCGGCCGCCGCAAGGGCGCCTGAGCCCACCTGTGACAGCGCGGCGTTTGGGCAGCCGTGGCCGATGAGTATGCAATGCCAGGCTGTAGGTGACATCTCTGCTGGTGTCCGTAGCCATGTGTGTGTGTGGTACGAGGGCAAAGGGGAGAATTCTTGTGAATGGCGTCAACTCGAGGTCTTTCATCCACGGCGCACTGCTGCTGTTCTCGCAGAGAAAGAGCCTGCTCGCGCCACCAAGAACAATGCCGAGACCGCGCTCGCGCTCGCGCTCGCGCTCTCCCGGTCCGAGCCTGCGCAGTCCCGTCCCCGTCGGCGCCGTCCTCCCGACCGTCGATGCAAGGACGCCGTTACCACCGCAGGCCACGCCAGGTGGGATGCCAGTCGAGATCCAGGTGCAAATAGATAGGAGTGGCTACTACCTCGGGACCGCCATGTTGCTCTTTGTCGTCCTGCTCTGGATTCTCGTGCGTCTCTCTCCCTCGCCTCTCTCTCCCTCTCGCGGCCAGACGATAGCTGAACGCGATTCTTTTCCATTCTGCAGGGAAGCTTCCTCATGAACGGTGAGTCCATCCGTCGACTCGCCCGAAAAGCGGGAACGTGAAGAGCGGCTACACGAATCGGCAAACGGCGATTTCCGCCGCGGACCGCCACCGCTTGCGGCTTACGGGAGGGAGACCTTCAAAGAGGGCGGGGACTGACACCACCACAACTCACACCTCGTCGCAGTCATGTTCACCGACTACAGCTACAACAAACCGTGGCTCGCGACTTGGCTCTGCACCTCTTCCTTCTCACTGTACCTGATCCGACCCGCCCTGCACGCCTGGCGCCGGAAACGAAGACGAAGAAGAGGCTCGCTGGCTCCGTTACCTTTCTTGGATACGCTCGCGCGCGTCGTCTCGAAAGATGACAACAACGACGGCGGCGGCGGCGATGACGACGACGACGACGACGAGATTCCCGAGTGAGCGAGCGCAGAAATCAGTCGTCCACCCGCGTTGCTCACTGACCCGAGGCGCTGCCTTACAGCGTTCCCTTCACTCGTCCCTTGCTATATAACCGCGGCGACTCGAGGAGGTCCCTCTCCCGCACGCGCCCCTCCCGCAACGACATGGGTCGGCACCTCCCCCTCGTCGAACCCGTCGAAGCCCCTCTGACGACCTCCGAAACCGCACACCTCGCGTTCATGTTTTGCCCGCTGTGGTTCTGCGCCAATTGGGCCATGAACGCCGCGCTCGGGTACACGAGCGTCAGTAGCACGACCATCCTCTCGTCCATGAGTGGGTTCTTCACCCTCGCCGCCGGAGCGTGCGTCGGCGTTGAAATCTTTACCGTCGGCAAGTTGCTGAGCGTGATATTGAGGTGTGTGGGCATTTTTCCCTTCTAACAAGGTCGATTCGCGAGGACCGGTCGCGTTCATCGGAACGTGCGATACTGACTGCATACCTTTTTTTTCCCGCCCGGTGTTCCCAGCGTGACCGGCGTCGTCATCGTTTCTCTCAGTGACTCGACCTTGCCGACACCGCCCGCCGGTGAACCGCGCGGACAGCCCGCCATCGAGATCTCGTCGCCGACGCCTTCCCACCCCCTCCTCGGCGACGGCCTCGCGCTCCTCTCGGCCCTCGCCTACGCCGCCTACGTCCTCCTCCTCAAAGTCCGAATCCGAAACGAGGCTCGCATCTCGATGACTCTGTTCTTTGGCTTTGTCGGCATGTTCAACATTGTCATGTTTTGGCCGGTGGGCATCTTGCTCCACGCGCTCGGAGTCGAGACTTTCGAGTGGCCGCACGGGCGGGACCTCGTCGCGGGCTTGTTCTTCAACGCCGCCATCACCTTTGTGAGTTCCTCGCAGGTTTATCTCAGGGCAAGCCGACGAATGGGAAAAGCCAATTGATCCCGAGTTTTTTTCGCCATTCCAGGTGTCGGACGCGCTCTACCTCCGCGCCATGCTCCTCACTTCCCCTCTAACCGTCACGCTCGGCCTCTCACTCTCGATCCCGCTCGCCCTCGTCGGCGACCTCGTCTACCGCCGCTCGGGCGAACCCGTCCAACTCGCCGCCATCGTCGGCGGCGTCCTCGTCCTCGGCAGCTTTGTCGCCAACGGGATCCTCGACTTGCACGAGGCCGAGAAGCGCGCGATCGATCAGGTCTTGGATCCGCTTTGTCAGGCGATCGACGAGGAGGAAGACGAGCGCGAGAGACTGTTGCTCAGTGAGGAGAGTGAAGACGCGGGGCGGCGATCCCCAACGAGTGGCGGCGGGAGCCGTTCTCCAGGCGTGGCTGTTGTGTAGGAATACCGGTTCGATGTTGCTTTTACCTATAGATGGCACTCCCATGTCCTGTATGTGTCTCGATCTCCCGTCGCGCTCTCGCACCTTGCAATACTCTCGCAACACCGTCTCCCTTCGAGGTCTGGCAAGGTGAGGAAACGCTTGGGAGATATCAACGGGAGAGGAAGGAACGCTACTCGTCGCCATGCAGCGGGAAAAAGTCAAAAGACCAAACAAAATCGGATGCATACTTTGCCGGAGCATGAAGAAAAAGAGGCTTTCCGCACTCTTAGACCGCGTACTGTTTGGATCGAGTTGAGCGCGTCAGTCTCCACCATCACCATAGCAGTTGTGCATGCGACCAGAACCAGCGGCTCACCTTCCGGGTCCATTCCCTCGCCGTCGACTCGTACCTCGCGCGGTCCGTCTTGTACAGGTTGGCAATCTCGGGCACGAGGGGGTCGTCCGGGTTCGGGTCGGTGAGAAGCGAGCAGATCGAGAGCAGCACTGTCGATGAAGGACTGGATGTGAGCTCCAGGGGAGAGAATGTGTTGCCAGCAAGAAGGAGCGCGGCGACTTGACGTACCCTTGGAGATGGTCAATGCGGGCGACCACTGCTCACGGAGAATGTCGAGGCAGATGGAACCGTTCGCGTTGATGCTGCGCGATGTTGCCCGAAGGCCCTCAGTCACCGAGTCCGCGCTCGTGTGTAGAAGGTCGAGCGAGCTCACTTGGGGTGGTAGATCTTGGTCGTAAAGGCGACTTTGGGAGGCTTGAACGGGTAATCGGTCGGGAAGGTGATGTTGAGGAAGAAGACGCCGCCCGAGTATGGCGAGTCACTCTGCGGTGGTGCCGAGTGCAAGCCCGTCAGTGAGAGAGAACAGGAGGACCCCCGTAGCTCTCGGTGAAGCGGGGAAGTGAGGCGACGCACGGGACCCATAATGGTCGCCTGCCAATGGAAGAGGTCGTCACCGGTCGGGCCGGCCGAGCACGACGACGGCGGGTCGCGGCCGAGGTCGATGAGTTCCTGGCAAGCGTTCGAGGTTGTGTGAGTATGGATGCAGGGCTCCACTGCGCATTCTCGCCGTGAGCAGTAGGACTGACCTTGTTGATGCGCTTCAAGGCCATTTCTGCTGGTCAAGAGGGTTCACGAGATGGGGGGTCAGTCACGGACGAGCGAGAGTAGGGTCTGCTCCGTGAACTCTTGCTCTGCACAACCACCCTGGACTTGCGTGCGTCCCCCTGCAGACACTGATGAGGGCGAGAGGTCGCCGACTGCCATCGCACCGCCACCACGAGTCGACGCGGGGAGACTTGCGCCGCCGAGCCAATCAATTCGAGCGTAGCTGACCCCGCCAGTGGGCAGCTAGAAGCGTGCCCCCCGCGCTGTCCCAGCCCGCGGCGGGGAGATCCACGCGATCGCGTAGGTGCACGCGAGCTGACGAGGGAGGTGGCCGTCACTGCTCCTCCCCTCGCACCCCCTTGAGCGCTGCAAGGGGCGCAGCGACGGACTGGCCAGCGTAGTGAGTCGATTCAAGTCAGGCAAGACATACCTGAGAGTGCTCGTCGGGGTCGAAGAGGGGGCGTAGCGTCGAGACGTGCGCGCTCCTCTCTTGGACTTTGGGCCGACGGGACCGCGGACCCAAGTCATTTTCTCCTCTCCCAATCGCATACAGATGTTGCAATGTTATTTCCTCCACTTTGTAACGAATGTACCGGGGCGACTTGGTCGTCTCCCAAGGACAACGCGGAATTTGCTTCCTTCGGGCTCTATCCAAAAGTGCGCTTCTTCCATGGAGCCTCTTCACGCCGTCAAGAAGGTTCTGTTTACAGTCAAGGAGCGCCAGAGGATTGCCTCAGCCTCCGGATGGCCTCGTTGGACTGGGCGGCGGCGTCGCGCAACCGAGCGACTCGGCGTGGCGACCAGACTGGACAAACCACTGCTCGGCTTCCACGGGGTCCTTTGCCATCTGTGCGCAGGCCCGCCGAGACAAGCAGCGTCATCAGTAACTCGTCAGGAGAGTTGGCAAGGAGGATGATCGCAAGTAGCGAGAGTTGTGTGCGCACCTCGCAGAGCTTGCCGAGGTTGTACGACGATACGATCGCCGTCAATTCGCACTCGCGCTCCTCCTTGTCGGCGAGCGGGACCTGCATCGTCTTGTCCTTGCTCTTGTCCCCTCGCTTGTGCGCCGCTTCTCGTCGACACCCGTTCGCGACGACCAGGCTCTGCTTGGCCCACTTGGCGGACGCTTCGATCTCGGCCTTGGTCGGCGAAGCGGCCGCGACGAGGGCCGAGGAGAGGTTGTTCATCTGGTTGGTCAGAAGCACTCATCGTCAGCTCAAATCAAAGTCGGTGCGAGGAAGGAGCCGAGCTGTCCGCCCATCCTTACGAGGGTGGCAGCGTGGCAACGTTGCGGGATTGGCGGAAGCGGTGGTCTCGGTCCCTCTTTCGGAGGCGGAGGGAGCAAAATTGCGATAGCCTGCTGCAATAAGGGTTGCGCGTATCTATCAAAACCGCGTCGTGGTAGTCAGTCTCTTGCTCCCCCAGTGTTGGATCCCCTCATGGAGGGTGGCAGGAAGGGCGGCGCTCACTCGATCTTGCCTGTCCGAGAGTACAGGTCGCCGAGCCTCTCCATCGCAGCTACGAGCTCGACCTCGCCGACCCAACTCGGCAATTTCAAGTCCGCCTCGTCCTCGTCCGCTGCTCCAGCTTGGGTGGTGGTGGTGGTGGTGGTGGTGGTGGTGGTGGGGACCTTGAGCGGCTCTTCCTGCGCCGACAATTGCGCCTTGACCTGGTCGCGTTGCTTGTCGGTCAAGTTGAGGCGCATCAACTCTTGCACGGCCCACGAGTAGTACCGCTCGGCTTCGGCGGTCGCTTCCGAGTTGGGGCTCGCGCCGCCGCCTCGTTGGACCCAGAGGTCCCCGAGTTTCATGGCTATCCCCGCTCCGCGCTGGACTTGCTTCCGAGTTGGTGCAGTTCCTTTCCCTGTCCTCGTGAACCCTTCGATGGCAGCTGCGACGGGCTGGAATCCGGTATCGTAGACTTCGATCGCGCGCGCGAGGTCGCCCGCTTCTTCCCACAAGCCTCCCCACCGGACTGCGATCCCACTCAACCGCAAGAGCGCCTCGTCCGACTCCGGAGCGAGCTCGCCAGTGCGGAACAAGTCGAGGGCGAGGTCATACGCCTGTTGGAAGACGGCGGAAGCGCGGGCGTAGTCGCCGCTCTGCTGCAAGCGGAGTGCAGCTCGCAATTTGGACCTGACTGGGTGGGAAGACGAGTCGGGATAGGCTGTAAAGGCCTGGTAGTACTGCCACAGGCCGATCGAGGTCGCTCCGATTCCTGATGGCCGAGCAGCCGAGCCGAGCAGACGTATGTCAGGATGCCGGTTCAGAGCCGCGAAGGAGTGGGAGAGAGGGGGCCCACGCACCGAGAGCTGCGAATGCTGCAAACACATAGCCGATCTTGATGCCTCGCTTGGGTTTCGGCTCGAGATGAGGAATGTACGACGAGGCGAATCTTCGGGGCGGGGCGGAGCGCAGCAGGCGCGGTCGAGTCGCAGGTTTGGCGGCACGGACAGCGCTAGATGTTAATCTCGTAGCCATCGCTGCTCTCGTCGCTCTGGTCCGAGGTGCGAGGGAGGACAAAGCAACGAGCTCGCCTCTTGTCTCGTTTGCGATGACGGAGTCGATAAACTCTTTCTTCCAACTCATCACCAGCGCCGGTCTCTACTGCACTTTGCGATCGTACTGACCGCATTTCTCGCATCGGAGTCCGTTCCGACCCCCTCTCGAGTGCGTAGAGAGGTTCCTTCGGTTGCCGCCCCACTTCAACTGCGCTCACCTCGCCTGCCAGGGACGTACACAGCTCTGAAGGCTTCGGGACGCTGACAAACGAACCGCGAACGCAGCCAAGATGGCCTGGCGCTGCAGCGGAAGGACAAACGAGGCTCTCGTCAACAACCTCAGCCAGGCGGCCATCTTAAAGACGCCTCGGTGCGCTCAATCTGATGCCTTCGTTCCTCCCTTTGCTGAGCGAAAACAGCTGAGAACCATCGTAAACGCCAATCCGCAGCGTGATCGATGCTTTCCGTCGCGTCGACCGCGCTTACTATGTCGTCGGCGCGAGCGAATCGTATCGCGATTCGCCAAGTTACCTCGGGCAAGTCCTGTCCGGGCGTGAAACGGCCAGAGTGGCTGACTTCGTGGACGTGCAGCTATGGGGCGACGATCAGTGCGCCGCACATGCATGCGCAGTGAGTCTCGTGTCACGTCCGGCTCGCGAATATTTGGAAGGCGTACTTTCGGTGGCGTCTCGAGTTCGCTGTGGTAAGTCCACAGACTCACACTCCTCGACACTTTGCAGCGCTGTCGAGAACCTCGAGCCGTTCTTGAAACCGGGAGCCAATGTCCTCGACGTCGGTACGTTCGGTTTGCCACTCTCTTCCGCTGATAGTCCCGAGTCGAGCTCGGCAGGAGTCTGACATTGCCACCTGTTCTCTCTCTCTCTCTCTCGCAGGTTCCGGCTCCGGCTACCTGTGCGGACTCTTCCACTCGCTCGTCCAACCGGGCGGCACCGTCCTCGGGATCGACCACCTTCCCGAACTGGTCACCCTCGCGCGGCAGAACCTTGCTCGCGACCATTCCGCCGCTGCGGCGCTCTGCCCCGATGAGACTAGTCCGGTCAGTGAAGGGAATCAAGAGGGGGGCAGGACCATGCAAGTGATTACTGCGGATGGGAGGAACGGAGCTCCCGATGGGTTCGTGCCCAAGGGAGGGTGGCAAGTATGTTTTGCGGTGGCGCCGGGCGAATTGGTCATCCGCTCACAGAGATTTGCTGCCCCTGCCACGACTGCAGGCCATTCATGTCGGAGCTGCGGCGCCTCGCATTCCTCAAGCTCTTGTGGATCAGGTATGCTTTTAGCACGAAGAGAACCTTCCCGTCGTTTCCCGTACGCCTCCTACTGACCCGTACGACGGCCCCCATGAACGCAGCTCGCTTCGCCCGGCCGCATGTTCATCCCGGTCGGCGACTTTTCGCAAAACATCTGGCAGGTCGACAAGGATGCCGATGGCCAGGTCACGAAACAGCGCCTCTTTGGCGTTTCTTACGTGCCGTGAGTCCTTCGCGTCGCTGCGAGGAGAATTCCCCCCCCCCCCCCTCGGATTTTCGCGCTGACTACAGCTGTGCTTCCAATAGTTTGACGGATGCGGAGGCGCAATACGCGGATGCGCGTTGACGGAGGAGGATGGCCACTCTGTACATAGCTCAGCTTGCTCGAATGAAGGAGATAGGTGACAGATGCGAGATCAGTGGAATCTTTGGCCACGAACGACCGCGAACAACCTACAGATCGCATAGGCGGGACAACCCACTCGGATTACATAGGAGGGGAAAGGAATGCCTGTGACGAGAGGCAAGAGTTGAAGACGGAGCAGGACATTACAGCGGCCTAGACTGCGCCCGCCTGGCTCGCTCTTCCGCCGCAATCCGCATCCGTTCCCTTCGCTCGTCGAGGAGGTCCTCCTGCCCAAATTGTAACCGGTCCCAGACCCTTTCCGCCGCCTCCTCGTTCAAGCGGTGCTCCTCCTTTGTCCTGTCGCGCGACGTCGGCGGATCCCACGGCTCGAAATCGGAGGTCGATTCCTGCGAACGTGGATAGCAAGTAACCTGTGAATATCGCGAAGCGGAGAACAGTATTGATTGGAGACTGTGTGCAGGGAAAGAGACTGACAAAGGCTGCGACTTCCTTGTTCAGTTGCGAGTTGAGCTCCTTGAAATCGTTGCCGTGTCCACCAAACACATTGTGCGTCAACTCGTGCAAGAGGACGCGGCGCACGTCGTTGTACGAGCGGAGGCCGTCCAGGTCGTCGGTCAGGAGTCGCAAAGAGACCTTTTCGCCGGCGTTCGTGTTCAGGCCAAGGAGTTTCTCGCCGGTTGAATGGTTGGTATGCAGGACCGGGTGCAGTTCCATCCTGAAAGGGCGAGGCGCACGATTGCAGTCAGATGTTGAATCCACGTCACTCGTCAATGTTAGGAAGCTCACAAACTCACAAAACTCCCACGGCAAATTTGTGCCGCTTCATGACATCCCGCACTGCGAGGTCTTCCGCCAGCCTCTGCAGCATCGCCAATCGCCGATCATAGAACGGTACCGTCTTTGGGAACGGCTCGAGGTGGTGGAAGCGGTACTCGGCCGTTCCGCCACCGCCACCGCCACCGCCCAACGTGTGGATCCCGCTCTGTGCGGGTCTCGCCGTTGCGGCATGCTTCTGGTGATGCAGATATGCGGCGTGCTTCTTGTTCCGGAGATCTTCCTCGGCTTTGAGGGCATCGAGAGCCTCCGCCTTGGTCCCGACGACGAGTGCCTTGATGACGGATGTGTCTCCTGGCGCCGGAACCATCTCGCCGACCGTCTCGACGCTCGCTTCGCCAAGATTGACCTTCTTGCCCCTGATGATGAGCTTGACTGAAGTCGGAGCGAGGTGAAACGCGGTCGCGATGTCGACGGCGACTTCTCGAGCGGGTGAAGCTGTCAGAGGCGAGAGGTCGAGAGTCTTTCCCGCATGAGCAAGGGACAGCTGGATACGAGAGTTTTGCTCTGAATCGGCCATTCGGAAACGTCCAAGATGGAATGTAGCGAGAACGGGAGGAAGGAAGAAGCAGTCGGCGGTGGCGCTGCTGGAGGTCTGCCTCCGACGCTTACGCAAGCACTCCGACTCGGCCATATGCAGCGCATACTACTGCATGGATCCACTCGTATCTGAACGGCTCTACATCGACTGGCTCCCGGCAGCTGGACCCGCTGCACACATCGAAGACGAACGCGTCATCGTCGTTCAAGGTCGAACCGGGTTCTACCTCGATCTGCGCTACAGGAGGGCACGACAAGGAGAGGCAGACACGGTGACATGGGCAACTGCTGGCTGGAAGACCCTCCAACCCGTCTCGGAGGGTCAAGGTGCGACTGCCCCTCCCACTCGCCAGAACGTCTGTTCCAACACTGATCAACTACATTGTCGAGATACAGACCCTCGCGCACGCTTCACTGCCATCTTTGACTCGCATCGGCTACATCTCGAAAACTCCGGTGGTGAAGGGCCTGCAAACGGAGACATAGCCGACGACGACCTCCCCGACGAGGGCAGCTTCTCGACGCTCCCAAACGGCGACGTCCTCGAGAGAGGCGAGATGCGGAGGCCCGAGACGGGAGAGGTCACTCCCTATGAAGAGCTATGGCGCCGATTACCGCTCACACGAGACAAAGATGAACCAGTGCGGGTCGTCATGCTCGAATCGACCGACGCCCGCGACAAGGCTTTCCTGGGTAGAGTTGGCGACCATGAGATCGGCATCGCCCACCGTGGCGTACGAGTCCTGGCCAGGAGCCGGCGCTTGAGCGACACCGGCTGGAAGACGACCATGGCTACGGATGCCGCCGACGAATGGCCTTTCCCAGACTTGGACTCGGTCGACTTGCTCGCAGCGAAAGCCGGCGGAGTCGAGCTGCTCGGTCGTCGATGGCAGGTGATAGAGCAGAGCTCGTGACATGTTTTGGCCGTCACCGCGCTCCGTTCTGGACTCGTTCCAACAGCGTCTCCGGCTGTAGGGCTCGAATAACTCTTCTCCCGAGTTCTCTGCCTCTCGCCACTTTGCTCGTTGCCTGAAGCGGACTGCAATCGAATAACTACGACATTGTCTAGTGATTGTGAATACAGAACATACAGTTGTGCAAGTCCGGAAGAATAAGCACTAACAGAGTTTGTGGCCCCGGGGACGGCGGCTTGACCTTTTGCGATAACTCGCATCTGGAGCCCACGGCTGGCTTCCGGTTGCGCGTGCGAGTGCGCCCTCGTCAGAAACGACTTCTGAGTCATGCACGCTCCCTCGTCCACCTCTTCGCACGAGGCTGCGTCGAGAGTAACCGGCTCCGACTCGGCAGCGAGCGATCGCGCATCGTCCTCCTCGGCGAATGCCTCGACTACGAACAGCTCGACCGCGGCTGGGGGCCCAGCTGTGGCAGGCAACGGTCGACCAGGTCCAGTACTCCCGCCGGGATCAGACTCACGGACGACTTCGTCACCTGAAAGCGTCGGGGCCGTGGGTCCGAGGCCGCAAGCAGTACCTCCCGCCGTGCCAGAGCAAGCACCTCAAGCTACAACCACGAGCGATATCTTTCCGGCACGGCATGTAGCCCTACCGTCGACCGGCGCTGATCCCTCGACGTCGGACCACTCTTCTGCTCCGCATGGCCGCCCGTTGTTCTCTTCGCTGGGCACCGAACCTCGCTCCGCCCGGATCTCGTCTGAACCACCGATTCCGGCCGACATACACCTCATGCTCATGACGACGCCACCGCCGCGGCCGACTCAGCAACAGCTGCAGCAGCGCGAACTGAACGCTTTGCGAGGGGGACTTTACTCCGCCACGGGGGCTCCGGGGAGCGGGAGGTCGGCGCTCTCCACCTCAACCACCAGGCAGCCACCGCAGGCGCGCGAGGACGAGAACGTTGCGGGGCTGGCGTTGAGGATGAAGGCGTTCCGGTTCCTGGGTGGCGGCGGAGGGAGCGAGAAATCGAACCAGTCTTCTTCTTCTCGCTCTCGACAACGCCCAGGCACTTTTGCAGACTGGATGCGCCCGCCTGATGCACGCACCGGTGGAGCGGGAGGAAGTTCAGCGGGGCAGCAGACGCTCGACTCGCCCGAGCGCGAAAAGCGAAGGAGGACGACGGGCGAGCGCAAGAACGGCAAGATGGACAGTAAGACGCCGGCCGACTCGGTGCCCAAGACGTGGTCCGATTACGCGCTCGCGTACGCCCTCGGTCAGATGGACGTGTCGGATCCGCCGTTCCCGCCCGTCGAGGCGCAACAAATCGGCCCGTCTCCTTACGACGTCGCACACTTTCCGGCACCACTCGACCTCGCTCCGACTTCTGCAATCCGGAATCGGCTCATAGAACACCTCGACCTCCTTGGTCGCAATAGGAGGTTTTCAACAGACACTTTGAGCTCGTCGCATGGGACTTCAGGAGACCCGAGGCGAGGCTCTCGGACAGCACCCTCGGGATCGAATGTCTACTCCAATTCGCCATGGAGATCCCTCGTCGGCGATACCGCCTTGCGGTCGCTCCTCTCTCGCGCGCTTTACACCCCGCTCGGAACTCCGGCGCTCTTCAAGCCGGCACCAAAGGCGGCCATGATTACCTTGTTCCCTCCCTCTTCGGAACCGACGGCGCCGGTCACGATCCTCGCGTCGATCAACCTGCCTCACAACCTCTCGATTCCTCTCTCTCACGCGATCGACGCGCACGTCCTCCTCAACGGCGAATGCGGTCTCATCGTTCCTGACACAGAGCGCGATTGGCGTTGGCGTGGGAACGACCTCGTCTGCTCTCGGTCCTTCACGATGCCCGGCAGTCCGTACAATCCCGGCTCGAGCGACGACAAGTCTCTCGGGATCAGGTTCTATGCTGCGATGCCCATCTTTGCGCCTTCGATGCCGGAACTAGCATCGTTTGAGGAGGAGGCGGGAGGTCGGATCGCAATCGGCACCATCGCCGTGCTCGACGACTGGCCGCGTCTCGCCAAGTTTGGCTCGACCGAACGCGCAAAGCTGTAAGCGTCTCGCTGTCCGCTCCACCGTCTATCGCCACGCTGGTCATCGCACTGACCCTTCCCCTCCGCTGAAATTTCCTTCCGTCGCAGTCGCTCGTTGGCGAGCGAAGTCACTCGCGAGATCGAACGCTTCCTGTTCGAGAGAGGCGATGTCGCACGCTTGTCGGCAGAGGACGTCTCTATGATGAACCCTTCCCAACCGCCGCTTCCCTCTCTCCCTCCCCCGCTCCCCGATGTCCGCGAATCTTTCGACGACGAGGCGGGCGCCTTTGTCCCGGCTCGCGTACCGACTGCGCTATCGTCTCGAGCACACGACGCGGACCCCCTCTCCCAACAATGTGCAAGCCTCGCAAAGGCGCTTGACCTGTCGCTAGTCTATATCGTCAAACTGGACTTGTCCAAATGCCCTTCGCCCCCAGCCACGACCGGCCTGACCGACCTCGAGCTCGTAGCAGCGCACAACCTGCCGGAAGATTCACACGCCTCGTTCGACCCGGCACTGCACTTGAGGGCTCTCCGCGCTCCCGAAGGAGGCTTGTTGTTCCGCTCGCCGGCCGAGAGCGGCGGCAAATTCGCAAGCGGCGTCTTGCTCCCGATCGCCGAGACGCCGCCCGGGGGCGTTCTCACGGACGGAGGCGCGCAAGGGTGGGTGCTCGCGGGTTACACGGTCGAACGCGAGCGGAAATGGGGGTCCCGCGAGATGGCCGCGTTCGAAAAGACGAGGGCAGCCTTGATGCCGCTCCTCGCGCAGGGGTCGCGCATGTCCATGTCTACAGATGAAGCATAGTCCCCTGTCGCCCATCACGTCACGTTCGTGGCTTGTTCATCTTGATTTAGCGATCACCCTTTGAATGCATTTTACGTTTGCTTTTCTTGCTCGGTGCGCGTGTCGGGGTCCCTTGATGGCTCGCGCATGGGATCATGATTTCGGCGAGAGTGCCTGCAGTGTGCCTAAGCTATCCACGCGCTCAGAGATCGCGGATCTCGCTCGACTTGCTCGACGTGGCTCGACGCGCCTCAATTTCCCTCGAAGGGCGACTCGACGCGTCTCGGAGGTTTCTCTTCCATCCTCTCCCCTCTCGTCCGACGCTTCATTGCCCGCTGAGAGCAGGAGTACTCGTTCGACTACGAGATTGACCGGCGATCCGCTACCCGCGCACCGCTACTATGGACCCTTTGCCGCCGCTCGAGGATGATCAGCTCATGACCCGGACTCGGAGGTCAGTCGTGGCTCTACAGCCCAGCGCCAGATCGGTCAGCGAGGCTCACAGCAAGTCTGTATGCAACAGGTTCACCGAATTCCTCGACCTGGAGCCCGGCTCAGCACAGGCTCGCGTGAGTCTTCTTTCCCTTGCATGGGCGTTTCCCGCGCGCGCCAAATGCATGACTGACCCGTCCTTGGCGCACTTCGTAGCGGATGAGCATGAACTACAAGCCGGCCGTACGCAAGATGTGCGACGCCCGGGAACGGCGACTGATCATCAACCTCGACGACCTGCGAGACTACGACCGCGAATTTTGCGACGGGTGAGCGCTTCTTGAGCCAAACTCACGAGTCACTATTCGCTGACGCGTTGCACGGAGTACAGACTGATGAAGGAACCGGCGGCATGGCTTCCAGCGGCGGACGCGGCCCTGAAGGACATGGCCATCAACACCGCGGGTGACCGGATGGCAGAAACGCTCAAGCAGGAAGCGTTCTACGTCGGCTTCAAGGGTTCGTTCGGCGACCACCACACGACCCCGCGGACACTTCGGAGCGACAAGCTCGGAAAGTTGGTCTGCCTCGAGGGCATCGTTACGCGATGTGAGTCCCTGCGCCTCTTCGTGGTCGCGCGGCAGCGCGCCTGATTCCCGCACGAAAACTCGCAGGCAACCTCGTTCGACCAAAGATGCAACAATCGGTACACTACTGCCCGGCAACGACCAACTTCCACACCCGCATCTACACCGACCGGCTCTCGTCTGCAGCGGCATCCGGCGCACCCGTTTCCTCTTCCGCCTACCCGCAGACCGACGCCGACAACAACCCGCTCGAGATCGAGCACGGTTTGTCTACATTCATCGACCACCAGATGATGTCGATCCAGGAGATGCCGGAGCGTGCACCGGCGGGACAGCTCCCGCGGAGTGTCGAAGTCGTGCTCGAGGACGACCTTGTCGACCGCTGCAAGCCGGGTGACCGACTCCAGATTGTCGGAGTCTACCGTTCGCTCGGCGGAGGTGCAAGCGGTAGCGCCCACTTCAAGTGAGTGTCGCCCTCTCTGAGCCTGTCGACTCGTGATCTGACGCCGCCCTGCGCAGAACTTTGATCGTCGCCAACAACGTCGTCCTGCTCTCGGCCAAATCCGGAGCCGGCATCGCGCAGCAGGCCCTGAGCGACCACGACGTGCGCGAGATCCGCAAAGTCTCGAAGCGCAAGGATGCGTACGATCTCCTATGGAAGTCGCTCGCGCCGTCGATCTACGGTTCCGACTACATCAAGCAGGCGATGCTCCTGCTTCTCCTCGGCGGTGTCGAGAAGAACCTGCCGAACGGGACGCATTTGCGCGGTGACATCAACGTCCTCATGGTCGGCGACCCGAGTACCGCGAAGAGTCAGATGCTCCGTTTCATCCTCAACACTGCCCCTCTCGCGATCGCCACCACTGGTCGTGGCTCGTCCGGAGTCGGTCTGACGGCGGCGGTCACGACCGACAAGGAGACGGGCGACCGCCGACTGGAAGCTGGTGCAATGGTCCTCGCCGACCGAGGAGTCGTTTGCATCGACGAGTTTGACAAGATGTCGGAAGTGGACCGAGTCGCAATCCATGAAGTCATGGAGCAGCAGGTTTGTCTCTTTCCCTTCCATTTGCAAGGACTGTGGAGTCGACTGCTGACAGACATATCGCAGACGGTCACGATCGCAAAAGCCGGTATCCATACCTCGTTGAACGCCCGGTGCTCGGTTGTCGCGGCTGCCAATCCCATTTACGGCCAGTACGACGTGCACAAGGACCCGCACAAGAACATTGCGCTGCCCGACTCGCTCCTGTCGCGTTTCGACTTGCTCTTCATCGTCACCGACGAGGCAGACGAGCAGCGCGACCGGCAAATCTCGGAGCACGTCTTGCGCATGCACCGCTACGTCCAGCCCGGTCTCGAGCCGGGCGCGCCGGCGCTCGACTCGCTCGAACAGCACCTGAGTGTCGGCACCGAAGAACCTGCCGCCGGAACGAACGAGGCCAACCCGTCTCCGTTCGAAAAATACAACCCGCTCTTGCACGGCGGCCTCGCAGCTTCCTCTGCCCAGTCCCGGAAGAAGGGTAAGAAAGCCAAGGCGCCGGAAGTCTTGACGATCGCCTTCGTGAAGAAGTACATCCAGTACGCCAAGTCGACCATTCAGCCGGTGCTTACGTCGGAGGCGTCGGAGCACATCACAAAGGCCTGGACCAACCTGCGCAATGACGACGCCGGTCCGAACCAGAAGCGGGTGAGTGCGCAGGTTGAGCGGCGCAGAAAACAAAGCCGCAGCTGTTGATCACCCGAGCTTCGACCTGGTTCCGCAGACTTCGCCGATGACTGTCCGTGCGCTCGAGACCTTGATCCGTCTCTCGACCGCTCACGCCAAGGCGCGACTCTCGCCGGACATTCTCGAGGAAGACGCCGTCGCTGCCGAGGAGATCTTGCGATACGCTCTTTACAAGGAGGTCGTCAAGGCCAACAAGCCCAACTCGAAGCGGCGCAAGCTGAACAAGCCGAGGCGAGGCGACAAGGGCTCTGGCGAAGAGTCTTCCGACGATGACGGCAGCGACTCGAGCGACGACGACGACGAGGACGACGGCCGTGGCCCGAAGCGAATGGACATGCCCAGCCAGGAGAAGCGCGGTACGCGCGCCAACCCGGCTCGTGGTGCGCGGGCGGGCTCCGCGCGCAAGACGGCTTCGCCCGGCGCGGTGTCGGCTGCAGGCGAGGAGGACTGGATGCTCGTCGAGCAGCAAGAACGCGAGGCACGTGCGGCACAGCAGCAGGACGAGATGCAGCAGGACGAGGACGAAGAGGACGAGGCGGCGATGCGCGAAGCCGAAGAGCAAGAATTACAGCAGCGGCGGTCACCGTCTCTACCTGCGCCGGCGACTGTCTCTGCCGACAAGATCGCTGCCGCTGCGGCTGCCACCACCGAGGGAGGCATCGACCCGGCGCGGTTCAAGCTGTTCCAGACCCGCCTCGCAGCCGTGCGAAAGTCGGACGCGTTCAAAGACTCGGACGAGTTGACGCTCAACTCGGTCGTCGAACCGCTCAATGCCGGCCTGGCGGTCGAGGACTTGTTTGGACGCGGCGAGGTCGAGGAATTGCTCGAGGCGCTAGGCAACCAGGAAGACTCGGTCATCACGTTCGCTGATGGAGTCATCTACTTCTAGTCTCGGTCGCGCCCCCCTTGTCCCCTCTATTCGCTTCTTTCCGTGTGTAGCTTGGGTCTTCGTGTTGAACTGATTGTTGTAATTGCCCGTCACAAATACAGTTTGTTCCTACAGTTCTGCTTGTACAGCTGATTGGTACAGCTCATCGCGGCGGCTAGTCGAGCCCGGACAGGCGGAACAAGGTCCGCAGTTCGTACACTGTCGCCCCCTCATCGAGCATTCGTTCCTGAACATCCTTCATAGCGCGCGAGCTCTTGACGCGTGGCCAATTTGCAATGGCGTACTCGAGTTCGGCGCGGACGACTTCGTCATACACCTCTGCCATCGGGTCGTCAAACAACTCGTAGGCGCAAATCTCGGGCGTGAGCTTGTCCTTCAAAGCCGCGAGGCAGATTGCCTGCAGCGCAGGGATGTCGAGAAAGTGGGCAAGACGGTAGAGTGATTTCGGCGAGACGGGCTTTGGGCGGGAAGGGTACAGTCGCGAGAAGGGCGCGAGGGCGGCGGCGCGGCGTTTCCGAGCTGAGGCGGTTGAAGGGCCGATCCCGTTCGTGATGGTCGTCGTGGAAGAGGAGGTTGCGCGTCCTCCGCCGGAAGTCTTGCGGCCTGGCGCTGGGGAGGCGCATCGGGAAGGGACTGCCGAGGTGGCAGAAGAGGAGGCGGCTTTGCGAGGGTCGAACGGCGAAAACCGGAACGACGACGTGAGTGGCGCAAACTCGATCTCGCAGCCCGTCAGGACCCAGGCGAGGAAGGCGCGGTAGGTCCGGTATGAGGTGCCTTGGATGGGGACGACGCGGCACCATGAGGGGAGGTCCCGCAGCTTGGTTGGCGGCGAAGGTGGCGGCGTGTCGAGCAGCGCGGCCGCGGCGCCGTGTTGCAACAAGTTGCGCTGCGAGCCGATCCCGCCATCCTCGTCTTCGTCTTCGTCCTCGGAACAGTCCGAGTCGTCCCAATCGGCTCGCTCGCCCGGAGTCGCGGCGTGCGAAATGCTCGATTCGAAGTATCCGCTTGTGGTAATGTAGGTCGCAAACCATGGACTCACGCCCGCCAGCATTTTCGACGACGCCCACAGCTTGCGCGAGTCGCCCGCAAATGTCAAGCAGAGGTCGATGGCGCCCGGACCGTCGACGAGGGCGAGGCAACGCTCGATGGGGAGCAAAGCGGCAGAATCCGCCGCCACTTCGTCCGGTTCAATCTCGAGCACGATAGCGCATTCGCGGTTCGGTCTCCCGACGGCGAGGCTCCAGCCTCCGTTGCCCGGACCGTCAACTTGCAGCACGCCGGTCGAGGCGTGACTCTCGTCGCCGACCGTGACCGCGAGTCGAGCCCTCCGGAGGGTCGAATCGGTGCAGCCCGACCAGCGGAGGTTGACGCGGGCGGGCTGGAACCTGCCGACGGACGAGGAAGGCGGTTCATACTCGAGATGCCAGTTTCCTGAGGCAAAGGGCGGGATGGCAACGCGCACGAGTTGCGAGTGAGTGCGGGGATCGCGCGGGTCGAACGAGGTCGAGACGACCGTGAGTCGCTTGGTCTGCGTCGGAGTCGAGGTCATGTCCTCGACCGCAGTAGGATCTGAAGTCGGAGGATCGTCCGGCGGCACATACAGCAGCATGCCGTACAGTCTGTCTCCAGGGCAGAGCGGTGGAGATGAGGGGCTCGGCTCCTCAGAGCTCGGGCGGGGAAGTGGGGAACAAAATAGCAGAGGCGAGCGAATTAGCCGAACAAGAGCATGCAGGCGCTCAGAGCCACATACTGTGCAGCTGAACGATTCTCGCTGAGCACTTCTACCCGCGAGCAGAGCTCGCAAGCGCTGTACGCGGACAGGAGGGGGTTGAATGAGACCCGCTCACGGCCATACAGACACCGGCGATGCGAGCGAGACCAGCAGTCGTCCGCATAGTAGTCAAGAGACCTTGTTTATATCCGCCTGAGCTTCTAGCCGGGCACGAGAGAGTGCCTATGAGAAGAAAGAGGGCCGACTCAGAGGTGAGCTGCACCGCCTCGTTCGAGCTCGAGGCTTCCCTTTGACGTCTCACTCGCAACGCTCTACGATGGCGAAAGGAAAGAGCAAATCTGCTGCTGGACCGAACGACTCGACTACGCAAGGCGGAGCAGCCCCGGCGAGCGGGTTGTCGTCCTTCTTGCTTGGACAAGCTCCTGCCAAAGACGACGCTCTCGACGACATCTTTGCACACTCGGTGAGCTCCTTGAATGATACGCGATAGCGAGCAATAGAGTGCTAATGTACCCTCACAACCACAGAAAGGACCCTCGCTCGCGTTCCAGCCAAAGAGCAAGACGACCCCGCAGTCGGGCTCCACTCGAGTCGACGCACCAGCAGCCGCTGCGGCCAGCGACGCGGACGAAGCCGAGGACGACGACGATGACGAAGACGACGAAGTGCTCTCGGAACTCGACTCGGACGCAGAGTTGAGCAACGAGAACGAGGCGGATCTCGAAGAGGCCTACGCTGCCCGCATCGCAGCCGCCAAGGCCAAGGCGCACCAGGCTACCATCACGAGCAAGAAGCGCAAGGCTCCCAATGACGACGACGAGGAGGAGGAGGAAGAGGAAGAGGAGGAGGACGATCACGAGGAGAGCGACGATGAGGACGAGGCTGAAACTGAAGAGGTCGAGGACGACGGAAAGATGGACCTCGATGATCTGATCCAGGGAGCGCTCGCAGAGGACGAGCCGAGGGCAAAGTCGACCAAGGCGGGCAAGAAGCAGTCGGAGGACAAAGGCAAGAAGAGCGCCAAGCTCCTCAAACGCGAGCAGGAGACTCCGGAGGAGCGGGATGCCCGCACCGTCTTCCTCGGAAACATCCCTGCCGACTGCTCAACGTCTCGAGTACGTTTCGGGCCTTTCCGTCTCGCCGTAAGCCCCTTGTGAGCTGACCGGGAGGCGCGCTTCTCTCGTATAGCCTCTGAAAAAGGCCCTCGTCCGACACGTTCTGCAAAACCCGGCACTCCAGTCCTCTCTTCCCGAAGGTTGCCCTCCCCTCAAGCTCGACTCGATACGGTTCCGTTCGATCGCCTTTGCGTCCAAGGTGTTTGGTCGCAAGGCGACCGCGACAGGCGAAGCAGGCGGCGAAGATGCCGGCGGGCGGTCGCGCAAGCGTGCCAAGGAGTGGCGCGAGGCCGAAGGGTCCGACATTCGCGGCGTGAGGGGCGGGTTCCGCGCCCGGGAGGATGACGACGACGTGGGTCCGTCGCGGAGCAGCAACGGGCGCGTGCAGCCGTTGACGGACGCGCAGAAGCGCAAGGTCGCGTTGATCCGCGGCGAGTTGAACGACGGCAAAAAAGCCTGCAACGCCTACCTCGTCATTGCCGCCCTGCCCGAGTCGCTCGACGCCCGCGCGGTCGTGCGCGCCGTCGTCGAGGCGGCCAACAACAGCGTCTTTGAAGGGTTCACGATCCACGCCGACTACGTCCGCCCGCGCTCGGCGGCCGCGCTCCTCGCGGCTGCGCAGATGGCCGCGAAACCGAACGAGAACTTGACCGATGTCCCGCGCAACTCGGACGGGTTCCAAGTCGCGCCCGCCGACGCGCGCAGGACAGTCTTTATTGGCGGGTTGGACTTTGCCGAGAGCGAGGAGAACGTCCGCGCGGCGGTCGAGGCGTGCTTGGTTCGCGAGCGCGGAGAGTTGCCGGCCGACGAGCGGTACGTGCAGAACGTGCGGGTGGTCCGGGACCCGAGTAGCGGTCTCGGAAAGGGATTCTGCTACGTCCTCCTGCAGGTGCGTCTCTCCCCTCGGGCAAATCGGTCTCTGGAACAGTTCAGCGCTTCAAGCCAAGCCCCCGACTAACCCCAACGTACCTGCTTGTTATAGGACGACTCGTGCGTTGACGAGCTCCTCGCTCTGCCGCCGGGCAAGTACCTCAAGATCTCGCGGCGCAAGGTCCGACTCGAGCGGTGCAAGACGGCCGCGGCCGCCGCGCGCGCCAAGGCGTCGGCTCGCACCGTCGCTGGTCTCCCGCCCCGGAGTGCCGCCGCTGCGGGCAATGGCTCGAACGCACCGGGCGCTGCCGGTTCGCGCCCGAGGCCGGTACGGCTGGCGGCGCCGCAGGACCCGACCGCGGCGAAGCACCACCACAACCCGCCTTCGAAAGCGGCGCACCAGGCCGAGCTCGCCGAGGCGTTGGCCAAGCTCCCTCCGAGCGAGCGCAAGGCGGTCAAGTCGCTCGATGCGGAGCGGATCGCGCGTCGTGCGCAGAAGAAGGAGCAGAAGCGGCTTGCGGAGCGGTACGAGCGCAAGCAGGCCAACTTGAGCAAGAAGACGGGAGGAGGAGGGGCAGAGGCCATCTTGGGCAAGGAGAGTCGGGCGGCGGAGCGGCACCGGAAGGAGAAGAAGCGGATAGTCAAGCAGTCCAAGAGCAGCGTCAAGAAGAAAAAGTAGCCAACTGTTCTTTGACAATCTCACTCCGGATCTTGTTCGGTCCGTTGTTACTTCTGTCTCTCTCTGATCTGCACGAGTGTGCATAGCGGTCTCACTGTAGTGTGTCGGACTTTTGAAGAGCTGTTCATCGAGTCGTCGCTCAACTTTGGCGAGTTTCTGACCTCGACACACTCGCCTCCCCGCGCAGGTATAGCCATGTTTGCACAGGGTGGTGGGAATTCTCAGTACCGCACAGGCGGGCAGTCTGGCCTGTTCTCGACGCCGCAGCAGTCGTCGCCGTTCTCATCGTCGTACAACCAGGCCAACTCTGCAACTCCGGGAGCGGCAGCCTCGTCGAGCGCGTTCGGGGGCTCGAGCAGCACTTTTGCAGGACCTCAGTTCGGCGGTGGGAACCACGGCGCGGCCTTTGGTGCGAGTGGGCAGTTTGGCGGATCGACTGCAGGCGGTCACCAGTCGACCGGCGCAGGAGGAGCGTATGGCAGCCCGTACGGTGCAGGAGGAGCAGGAGCCACGAGCATGCAGGGCTCTTCGGGAGTCATGGGTGGAACTCCAGGGACCAAGCGGACCTATTTGCCCGGTTACTTGTCCGGAGGCGCAGCGGCTCAGGCGAGTGCACTCTCGTATTACTCTCGAACCTCGCGCGCGCTGACAGTCTACACAAACAGCACGCCGAATCATCACCTCAAAACAACGCAGACGACCGAGCATGGGACTCGCCGGCGAGGAAGGCGTCCTTGTCCGGCTCGCCAGTCACTCGTTACGGCGGCAACAGCTTGTTTGGCCGCGAATCAGGGTGCGCTCCCGTACTCATTCGAGAGGATAAACACAGTCCTGATCCTTTTCGTGATGCGCAGAACGCCGTCCAAATCGCCCCGCATGTCGTCGTACACTGCTCCGCCGCGAAAATCGGCCTACCGGCAAGAGATCGAGGAAGACGCTCCGCCTGTCGCTTCGTTGAACGAGTTCGAGAGCGGCGACTATGCAGGATCGCAGATGGACTCTGGGTGGGTGGATCATTGTGCTCCCGCGAGAGCATTCGCCGGATTGCAATCCACACTGACGAGCGAGGTACTGGGCAGGTCTCGTCTTGCCTCCTCGCACGACCCGACCGCCTCGCCCTTCGCCGCCGCTTCTGCCCCTCTCCCTTCGCATTCGACTGCCCACTCCAAGGAAGGCTATTCAGTCTATGTGTTTGGCTTCCCGGCCGCCGCGACCGACCTCGTGCTCGACTTTTTCACCCAGTTCGGCGAAATCGTGTCCACGACCCCGTCGACCGAAGGCGGCAACTGGGTCACCATCACGTACGCGCAAGCGTGGTCGGCGGCGCGTGCGGCACGCAAGAATGGCGAGATCTTGGGCGGCGCGCTCATGATCGGAGTCAAGGCGGTCGACGAGGATGGACTGCGACGAGCTCTGGCCGGTGCGGAAGGAGGTCAGGACCTCGTCCCGTCCGCTCCATCTGCGACGTCCGGACCTCGCCAGAATGGCAACACTGGTGGTGGCGCGACTTCGACACCCTCGGGCGTCGGCCGCCCCGTCAACGTTCTCGGTCCGCAATCCGCATTCAAGGCCGCGCCGACTCCGACTCGGAAGGGCTTCCTCGGTCTCGGCGGCGGCGGTAGCGGGGGAGGAGCGACCGCAACTTCGACTCCGAGCGGCGCAGATCCGCACGCGAGCTTGTTCGCCGAGAAGAGCAAGCAGGCCGCCCTGGCGCAGCAGCCTCAGCAGAAGGGCGTGCTCGGCAAGGTCTCGGACATGGTCTTTGGCTGGTAAAGGTTTCGACGGATCAGTGTGTGTAGGAAAACCTTTCATTTCTCCGGAAGTGTGCTATTTCACAAGAAGGGTATTTTAAACGACCGAGCGAGCGGTCGGGGGGTAGAAATGTACAAGACAAGCGAACGAGCTGAACAACAACAAGCGGTTCCTCCAAGCAGGTATCAAGCGTCTCCGTTCGGGCGTTGACTCGCCTCCATCGCGCTGGATGTGCCGTGCGCTCCGTCAACTGCGGCTGCCGGCGTCGACTTCGGCAAGCTGCCGACAAGGACCGGGCACTGATGGATCCATTCTTCGAGCACGCGTCGCGTCGCACGCGCCGCTTCCAGGTCTTCCGTAAGCGATTTGATTTTGCTGTGTAGTCGAGAGAGCGACCGACGACACGTCAGAAGGGGTACTGCCGACGAGCAAAGGGACACGTACCGTTGCCGATCGACAAGCTCGACTTGGCGCGCCTCCCACTCTTCATCCGACTTCCTCAGGGCTTGCTCGAGCGCTCCGTACCGTTCATCGAGTGTCTTGAAAGACTCGACGAGCTTGTCGACGAGCCTGACCGTCGTGCGCGCAAGCGTCGTCAAATCTTCCGGGGTCACGGCACGGTCGGGATCGGCTTCGTTCGCGAGTTCCGACGGCTCGCCAGAGCTCACCACGTCTTGGAGAGTGTGGAGCATGCCGATCATGGTCAGGCGCTGCGCGTCGATCGCTTCAGTGGCGGCGTCGCTTTCGTCGAGCGCCTGCACCCTCGCAGCGTGAAGGTCGCGCACGCCGGTGAGAATCGCCGCGAGCAGGCGTTCGAGACTGGATGTCGTTTGAGCGGTGGCGTCGTTGCCGGGCAGGAGAGCAACGATGTCGCGGGCGAATGAGGTGGCAAAGTTGAGAAGGTCGAGTCGGGAGGTGTTCTCGACGGCGACCTGCTGCAACCGTCCAGCTTCTTGCTCCACTTGTTGGAAGACCGAGTCGAGCAGCAGCGAGATATCGTCGTTCGCGTCCGAGTTGGCCGACACTCCAAGGCTTTCAAGCGCGTGGCGGATCCGCGTAGCCAGGCGAGCGTGTTCCTCCTTCAAGTTGCGGCAATCCGCGCGCATCTCGTCAACCTGCGCCGCCGCCCTGGACGTCTCGGCTTCGGAGTCGAGGAGCCTCAGCTCGAGCTTGTGGAGCGCCGTCTCGACCTCGGTCAATCGGCAAGCCTGCGCGGCGTGATCGCCCTCTTGCGCAGCGCGGGCGGCTTCGGCCTGCTCGTACTTCCTGCGAGGCAGAACAAGCACTTCTCCGTCAGCTTCGCAGTAAGCAATGCAGCGCGAGGCTTCAGAACTCACTCTCGCCACTCCGCGACTTCCTCCAGCAAGACTTGGGCATTCGCGCGCTCTTGTTCCGCCTCTTCGGCGCGACTGCGGAGGCTTGCGGGCGCCTCCTGCAACTCCTCGATGCGAGCTGCCTGCTCGCTGGTCGTGTGGGTCATCTCCGTAATCGTCTGCTGATCAAGTTGAGTCGCGACCTGGTGCCTGAGCGTGCCAAGGACTGATCAGCTTGTGTTGCGGAAGACAGTCAAGGCTCAACAGAGTCTAGTTGTACTCACGATCGAGCGACACGCTCCACTTCTTGTTCCTTCTCGCCCAGTGCTTGTCGCAAACGATCCCGCTCAAGCTCCACCACCCGACGTTGCTCCATGGAGAGATCGAGGGCTTCCGTTTCGTGCTCTTTCTCGGCGGCGAGGCGTTCGCATTCGGCGGCGAGGCGGTTCCGGTCGGCCGTCAAGTCCCCCAGCTCGCGACTGCTCTTGTCCACCGCGATTTCGTACTCGGCGCACGAGGTCTTCAGGCGCGCGATCTCGAAACGAGCACGATCCCGCTCGCTGAAGGCGCGAGTCTTTCATCAGCGAGGACTTGAGCACGTTGTCTTCAACGACTCACGTTATGGCGTCGTTCCTCTGCTTGCGCACAGCCTCGAGTTCTTCGGAGGTGGAGGATTGCGCGGCGAGGGCGAGCGCTTCGGCCTTGCTTTGTTGCAGAGCAGCTTCGAGAGCCTTGACGCGCTCCGAGGCTTCGGCGGCTTCGGCGTGGGCACAGCGCTCCTGGGCCAAGACGCCTTCGTATTCAGCCTGGGCGCTGACCAAGTCGAGCTCGCGTGTTTTCGCGCGCTTCTCGTGCTCCTCGATGTCCGCCTCGAGCGCACACACACGTTTGTTGGCGTCCCGGAGTGCGTCCGCGTATTCCTTGACGCAATCTGAAAGCGCCTGGTGGCCCGACGACTTGGACTCGGCCGACTGAAACGCGGCTGTACGAGCTGCGTCGGTTGCGACGAGCTTGACTCTCAGATTGTCCACGACGGACTTGAACGCTGCGAGCTCGATGGCTTGTTCCTGGTAGGCACTGAGAGTAGCAAGCAAGTCAGCAACAGGGCCGGGAGAGCTCAACGAGGCGATATTTACCGCGTCGCCAGCGCGAGCTCCTCTTTCAACGCGGTAGACCGAAGCTGTTCATCTTGCAGTGCTTTTTGTCCGACATTGTCGAGAAGCGAGCCCTGGACAGGGGCGCGCGTGGGAGAGGAGAACGGACTGGAAGGTTCGGTAACCGCGTGTTCGGTACGTCCAAAAGGAGACGAAGCACGGTCGACGCAAGATTTGGTCGGGGAGGACGAAGAAGCGACGCCATGGAACGGTCCGGACGACGATGCGCCAAGAACAGACGCGGCCTCGGACAGGAACGCCCTCCCTTTCCCCTTGCCGTTCGAGCGAGGACTGCCATTGTCGTCCGTTTCGAATTCGAGTTGCGGGAAGTCCGGTGTGGCGAAGCCGGCACCATCGTCGGGATGGGCGACCGCAACGTCACCGCTGCCGCTGGCAACAGCCCGCGCATCGACGTAGGCATCGAACATCTGCTGTTCTGGCGAGCTCGGTCCGGCGACTGAATGCGCGTCGCCGGCCGACGCATCGTCGCGAACAGCAGAACCGAGAGCCTCCTGCTCGTCACAGTCGATGTCGGAGACGTCTTCGTGCTGAGCCAAGCGTCGACGAAGGATGATTGCGGTCGCGCGCCAGTGCCGATTGGCCTCGGTCAGTTCGGTGAGCTCGCGTTTCGCTTCGACGAGCGGCGCCTCTTCGTCCACGTCGGCGAGTTCCGGACCGGCCTCCTGCGGCGTGGCTGCTGCGACCTGAGCCTCGAGACTCTTGACCCGGGCGATGAGCTGATCCTTCCTGAGATCCGAGAGCGCGTCCGACTTCTTTGGCTTCGCGAGTTTGACGCGCTTCTTTGGGGCTTTGGTCGCCGAAGCCTGCGGCCTCGCCTTCCCCTTTTTGCGTCCGGGCCTGCCCGATGCAGGTTCATACTCTGCATCCGAAGCCTCGGCCATCTGGGCATCCGCGTCCGAGACCATTTCGTCCTCGTCGCTCGTAAGTTCGTGGTCCCGACCGCCCGATACGGCCTGGCGAGCGGATACCGACTTCGAGCGAGTGCGGGAGCCATCCCGGGCCCGAGCCGACTTTGGTTTCGAGCGCGGCGTCTCCGGGAGCGGGTGCTTCGAGAGAAGGTTGGCGGCCGCTTCTTCGCAGACCTGCAGGTAGATTTAGCGTGGTCAGCCCGGCGACCCGGAAGTGGCGATCACGAATGATCTCGGATCCGCTGACCTCGTCGTCGTCTTCGAGCTCAGTGAGCGCTACATCCGTGTCACTGGCGAGGCGGACACGCTTGACGTCCGAGACCGTGAGGCCAACTTGCTTGAGCGAATCCTTCGCCATCCGCAGCTCCGTGGTCAAGTTGGCGCCTGCGAGCTTCGATCCATCGTCGAGCTGTTCTTCGACTGTGCAGGACAAGCAAAGTGAGCAAGGAAACCCCGTCCGAGGTGCGAAGTGGAGAATTTCTGGCAGGACTTGCCGTATTTGCGAATCGCCTGATGGGTCAGGCTGCCGTCGCTCGTGTCGGAGGGCTCGGCCGTACCCTTCCGCTGCCGCTTCTGCTGCTTGTACTTGGCCACGCTCGCCTTGAGGACGGCAGCCAGCGCTTTGCGCCGGAGGAGCTCCCCCACACTTTCATGACTCCTGTCTGACGCCTTCCGCCTGTTCGTCACCGTCTTGCCTCGCCGTTTGGGCCCGGAACTGGAGACCGCCGTCTTGTGCGCCGTTTGCCGCTTCTGAGGGATCTTGGACGCCTGCGCGGGCCCGGAGGCGAACGCGGCGAGTTTGAGTGGCGGGCGACGGTCCCGGCGCGCCTTGACAGACTCGGCTACGGATCCTGCGCGAGCCGCCATGCAGCAAGCTCGTCCCTATCGTTGCTGAGCGAGCAAGTCGCACAGATGGAGAGTACAGGAGAGAGCGGAAGATGAAGAGCAGAGGAGAGAGAGAGAGGGAGTGACGAAGAGCGTCAAGCTTCAAGACGACCTGTTTGTATTTGGCACCGCCTCCTCCATGCCTGCAACAGTACAAAGTAAGCAAATGAAAGCTCCAGACAGACTGCTTCTCATCTCAGCTGGTAGGGCACTTGGGAGAAAAAGGCAAGAGAAGGAAACCTGAGAAATAGGGAATCAAGGGAGAGGATTTTGACGCCACCCACTATGCGTCCTGCCACAACAGTATCTTGGATGTGTTGGGAGAAGAGAAATAACAAAGCTAGACAGACTACGCAGCGGAAGACTAGCAACCTGGCTTCATACATCTCTTCGATCCAATTGGTATGTGATGACTGGTTTGGCCAAACAAGCAGTCTACACTTTTTTACCTTTCATTCAATTGCTCCGTGGAAAGATTATAGGCAGTCACCAGCGACTACGGATCAAAGAACTGACGTGATGTATTGAGCCCGGACGCCGCAACGAGCGTGGAGGCTCGACGGCGTCGTCGGCGACCGTCAAGCCCTCGACGCAGCCGTACGTTTGCGCAAGCGGGATTGAAGTCGGCGACCTCGCTCCTTCCGCAGGAAGACGCGCTCTACGCGCGTGAGTCAGCGCTTCTCCGTTGACCTTCCGCTTTTCTTTCGCTTTCACCGTTCTCGTTTCCACTGCGCTTCTCCCTTTCTCTTTCCGCCCCTGTTCTCGTTTCTTTGTTCTCCATTCTCTTGCGTCGCGCTTGTCCCGCCTTCTCAATCGGCGCCGCGTTGAACCCGCCTCGCAGAGCGAAGCCTGTCTCGGTGCGCTACCACCTTTTGAAGGGGGGAGGGGGAGAGTGCACGCCTGGACCGCCGACGATGACGCGAAGCTTCGGAAATGGCGACATCGTGCGCAAGCCGATGAGTAAGATTGCTCGCAAACTGGGCGTTTCCGTCAACAGCGCCGACGGCCGGTGGCGCGTGAAGCAAGGACGTTTCCTACTCACAATTACTCCAGCTCCAACGACTCGCAGATCCGACGCTTGAAGGCAGCAGGTTGGACGCACAGAAGCATTGCGAAAAAGATGAACCTGAGGGTGGGTCAATCCACGATGGAAGAAGTTGAGCTTGTAGCAACCGCTTTCCCCCAACCGCTTTTCGCTTTGCCCCTTCGCTTTGCATACCAGATCTCACGTAAACCAGTGTCTGTGTTTCAAGCGGGGAAGTGAGGAGTGGGCTATTCGACGGTAACGCTGTACGGAAGAAGGAGTTAGCGGGCACATGTGAATTGGGCCACCGTACGTACGATTTAGCCACTGTAGAAGAAAAAGGAGTTAGCGGGAGTAAACGATGGGTAGTAGGGGAACTAACGGACAGTTCCTTGGGTAGTCGACATCTGCAGAGTAAATTGACCACATCAGAAGGGACCGGAGAAGTGGAGACGAACACGGAGAACGCACTGCAACCCTTGGCGACGGCGAGGTGGTAAGACAGGAGCTGGAGTGGCACGATTGTCAGGATGCCCTGCAGGCAGTCGATCGTCTGCGGCACGCGGATGACCGAGTAGCGCTCGTCGTCGATGGTGTTGTCGTTGTCGTTTGCAATGACGAGCGGACGACCGCCGCGGGCCGAAACCTGATCGCAAAATACCGCGTCAACATCCAGAAAGAGTGCGACAGCGTTGTGACGCACCTGTTCAAGAGCCGAGCGAGTCTTGGCGTAGAGCGAGTCCTGAGTCATGAGGAGAATGACCGGCATGTCGGCGTCGATGAGTGCGAGCGGGCCGTGCTTCAGCTCGCCGGCGAGGATACCCTCCGCCATCAAGTAGGCAAGCTCCTTGATCTTGAGCGCCGCCTCGAGGCACGTGGCGTGCTGGTAACCGCGACCCATGACTGTTGTTCTCGTCGGGTCAGCTCCGCGCCTTCCCAAAGAGAGGGCTCAGAATCCCCGCCGCGAGGGACTCGGAAACCCCGCCACAACCGCCTCGCGAAACTTACTGAGGAGCGAGGTCTGCTTGGCGAGCATCGGAGCGAGAGCCTGGAACTCCTTGTCGTGCTGGAGGATGGCGCGGATCTGACCGGGGAGCTCGTGCAAGCCGTCGATGATGGCGTTCCTGCGCGCCGTCATCGACAGGCGGTCCTCCGAGAGCTGAATCGCCATCATGACGAGCGCAATGTACTGCGAAGTGTACGCCTTGGTCGAGGCGACACCAATCTCCGGGCCAGCGTTGACGTGGATACCGCAGTGCGACTCGCGCGAGATGGTCGAACCGACGACGTTGACGACACCGACGTTGAGCGCGCCGCGCTCGAGGCAGTAGCGCATCGCGAGGATCGTGTCGGCCGTCTCTCCCGACTGCGAAACAAAGACGCAGACGTCGTCGCGGAAGATCGGGGTCTTGCGGTCGAGGAAGTCGGAAGCCAGCTCGATCGAGACCGGAATCTCCGTCAACTCTTCAAAGATCGAGCGGGTCTAATAGGAAGCAATGGTCAGCTAAAAATGTTCTCCGAAGTGCCACAAGGTACTCACAGCCAGGCACGAGTGGTAAGAAGTTCCGCAGGCAACAAAGACGAGGCGACGGCAACGACGAATGACGTGGAGGTAGGCCTTGAGA
This sequence comes from Rhodotorula sp. CC01, assembly GCA_021654155.1. Taxonomy (NCBI): domain Eukaryota; kingdom Fungi; phylum Basidiomycota; class Microbotryomycetes; order Sporidiobolales; family Sporidiobolaceae; genus Rhodotorula; species Rhodotorula sp. CC01. The sequence goes on from JAKEZK010000001.1 coordinate 72,186, forward strand.
CCGCCGAGCGTGATGGTGTGGGTATCGAAGTTGACGCGACCGCGCATTGTATTGACCACCGACTCCGGCTGTTCGTAGATCTCTTTTTGCATGAAGTGATCAAAAGACCCCTTCATGATTGCAGCAAGTTCGATCTCGAGCGTCTCGATAGCACGGATGGTCGACACGGTCCCGTCGTTCTTGCGCAGGCGGTGAATGTGAAATTCGCCTTCGGCAATGTGCGCAATGTCGTCGTCCTCGAGGTAGAGAACGCGCTTGGTGTGTTCGACGATGGCCGAGGCGTCCGACGCAATAAAGAACTCGATGGGCTGGGGCATGCCGTCCTCCGACAGGAACGCGCGCGACTGGGACCGGACGAGCTTGCCTCCTTGGAGACTGGCGGCGGAGGGAACACCGAGGAGACCGTTGGCGGCGCCGGGGGCGGCGTCCTCGTTGAGCGCCTTCTCGGCATCGGCCGCGCCGGCAAACTCGACGTCGACAAAGTCGACCTTGAGCTTCTTCTCGGTCTTGACACCGATCAGGACCGGTGAACCACGGCGGGCGACGACGACCTCGTCCGGGTAGTGGACCGACTTGAAGACGAACGCAAAGGCGCCTTCGAGTTCCATGATGACGCTCTTGATGAGCGAGGTGAACGAGATCTGCTTACCCTTCTGCGAGTCGTACAGGTACTTGGCGAGGACGGCGGCGACCTCCGTGTCCGTGTCAGTCCGGAACTGGTAGCCGCGCTTCTCGAGAACGAGACGGAGCTCCTTGTCTGCAACGGGACACGGTGTAAGTGTCCGGTCTACGTATTGTCCATTCGCTCGAATGATCTGTCGGTAACTCACAGTTGGTGATGATACCGTTGTGAACGACGGTAAACTCCTTCATCGGATCAGAGGTGTGCGGGTGGCAGTTGATCGCTGCGAGTGGGATAAACCGACGTCAGGATAGGGACAGGCGCGAAGTCTTGAGTTGTCAGATGACGACTCACTGGACGGAGCACCGTGAGTGGCCCAGCTGTAAAGCGTTTCAAAAAGAACCCAGGTCAGTGAGCGACCATTTCGGGCCACAAATGCATTCGCGAACATTACTCACCGAGTGTGTGCGATACTCGTCTGGCTGACGTAAGGGCGGTCCATGTCGATGTCGGCCTGCATGCACTTCTCCTTCAGGTGCTTGACCTTTCCGACCTCCTTGAAAATGTACGGCTGATCGGGCTCGTCTCCTTCGATCGAGAGACCTGCCGAGTCGTAGCCGCGGTACTCCATGCGCTGGAGACCATTGATAAGAGTCTCGAGAACGAAGCGGCGGTCCTAGAAACGAGCCGAGAGTCAGGTGCATGGCAAAAGAAAGATCATCAAACGGAAGTTGTATTCGGAAGATGGGCTAGACGCCACTGACCCGCTCGCAGAGGAAGGACGCGTAGGCAAAGATGCCGCACCTGTGTTTATGCATTCTGTTAGCAGGAGATTTCGGTGCGTGGATTGAAGGCGAGAGGCTTACATCTTGGCTTGGCTGGATTCTACTGACAGAGCGGGAAGAGGCGTGTGCGGGGTCAGCAAAACCGTCCCAAGCAAGGCGCAAGCTCTTGTTGAACATGTTCAAGTTCGACTGCCGCTTAGAAGCGATCATAAAGTCCTCGCTGGACGAGGGCACTGCCGACCAACCGGTGCGCCAGCTCGACGCGCCGCAGCGTTGCAGCGAGTGCCGACCCACGACCCGCGCTCGTCCCTACGATCATAAGCAATGTCGATCTCGTTGTCGCAGGCGCCGCAGAGCCCGATCGAGCAATCGATGAGGCTGCATCTGGTTCTTCGCACTGCGCGAAATGTTCGATGACACCGTACGCCGTGTCCGATGTCCCAAGCGAGTCGCCGCATCCCCCGATATGCATGATGGTGTCATCCGCTCCCATTCCGTACATGGGCGCATAGCCTCCTGACGTGCAGAGGCGTTGGCGTCGTCGTGGCACCCGCAGGAGGAGGCGCGAGCACCCCATTGCAGCTTCCCCCATCTCCGAGAGCGCGGGGGAACGCACTGTAACGGATCGGAAAGTACGTTGGAGTTGTTCGGGGACAGACTTACCGGTAAGAACGAGGTGGTAAAGCGGGTGCGGTGGAGAGGTCCCGGAGCGAGGTACGCTCAAAGTCGTTCGATGCGAGTTCTGATGGGCGCGAGGGCTTGTCTGAAGCTGTCTGGAGAGCTTCCGCGGGGATCTGTAGCTTCAAGGTGCTCGAGTGTAGCAAGCAGCGCGCGACTTTGATTCGCTCGCGAGCGGGTTGAGTGAGGCAGCGGCGCGGCGCCAAGGACAGGGGCCAGCCTGCGCACATGGCATTTTCATGCTCTTTCGATTCTTGGCCCACACGTCTGAGCAGGGTCATATATCAACAAAGTCTTAACGATCTTCGTTACATCAGAATTGCCCCTTCTGCTCCGGAACCCAGAATGCGAATTTTCCCGTCTGGAACCCCGTGTCGAGTTGGCGCAAGCACACACTCTCCATCTCGCGCTGAGTTTCGACAGTCAATGTCCTGATAGCAAGCACCTGTCAGTACCGGGGACGGTGTTACGGTCCGGCAGAGAGGAAAGGGGCAAGACGTACCCGACGTGCGGCAGCAAGAACGCCTTGCCTTCCCGCTCCAGCTTGATCAGGCCCTCCTCGATCTTCGGCTCGTTCTCATACACGTCCAACCCGCATCCTGCAATCTCGCCCTGCTCGAGCGCGTCCACCAAGGCCTTTTCGTCGACCACCGGACCTCTCGCGGTGTTGATCAGGATCGCGCTCTGCTTCATCCGCTTGAACTGCTCTTTACCGATCATATGCCGCGTCTTCGCATTCAACGGGAGGTTGAGCGAGACGACGTCGGACGTGGAAAGGAGCTCGTCCAGCGAGGGAACGTAGGTGGCGCCATCCTCGAGGGCGGGCGAAAGCCGACTCCGGTTGTGATAGACGATGGTCATGCCAAGCGCGCGGGCCCGTCGAGCGAATGCCCGTCCAATGCCTCCCATGCCGACGATTCCGAGCTGTTCGGGGTGCGAAAATCAGTAGCTACACTTTGTGCGGGCAAAGCCAAAAAAAAATCTGCTCGGCGCGCGCACCACTTTGCCCTCCGGGTCATGGAAGAGTGGAAGACCGGTGTTGAATGCACCATCTCGCAGGTTGTGCTGTGCCTTGCCGAATTGTCGCAGGGCGCCGAGCATCAGGAAAAGGGCCGTGTCGGCAGTCGCTCCGTCAACAGCCACGGGGACGTTCTGCGCATGTCGAAGAAGAAAAATCGGACCGATCAGCTACGCGTATGGAGCGCTCGGGATGACCTAGATGGCAGCTGGAACCGATGCGTACCGAAACTTGAATTCTTCGCTTCGTGCAAGCGTCAACGTCGATCTCTGCAGACCCCCCGATCAGGTCACTAAACGCTGCGGCTGGAGATGCAGATTCTGACTCGGAGTACGCACGGTCATAGCCTGCTCCGTTGTGTGCGATAAACTGAAGTGTGTCGGGCAGTGCACTGACGAGTTCGGCGTCGAAAAGACCGGTGACCTGTCGCGAAAGAAGTCTGATAAACGAGTCGGCCTCGAGACACGAGGGCGCAGGATTTTCTGTACCTTGGTCGATGCGCCTTTGAAATGACGGTAGATACCCTTGGCATGTGCGTATTTGAAGCGGCAGTCGTCGATAAAGCCGCTTCGAGTTGAAGACGACAGCGGCTGTGACCAGGGAGGACGTCAATCTCAAGTCAGTTCGCGGACGGATGCCGGCTTAGGAGATCACACGGCAGGTAAGGCCTCTGAGAACAGATGGCCATTCTTCGCGCGTGGAATTGGCAGCGGCGTTGAGAGAGAGAGGACTCACGACGATGTCCCATTTCTTGCTCAGGTCGCTCAGCAGCTCGTCCGCCAGCTTGATCTCATCCATGAGCAAGACGACCGGTTTGCTCGATCCGTCGACGCTCCTGTCCTGAACCGAAGGCGACATGCTAAAGGTGCGCTGAGCTGCGTAGCGGTGAAGACTCGGATGTGGGGTGGTCACTCGTCGGCGAGTAAGGAGCGTTGCGCAGGCAGAGCGGCCGAGAGTAGTTCGGGCCAGAGGAGAGGAGAGTACAGGAGAGCAAGCCATCGTTGCTGGAGCCCGGGTTTCGCTGGACGGAAAGTGGAGAGAGAGTCGATAAGGAGCGCCGAGCCTCCCGACTCAAGAGTGCCGTCGGCACGAAAAAGCCGCGCATTTGTCGACCCGGAACGGCGTATAAAGCTGATTACCGGCCCCGGAGATACACTATGCTACAAGAACAGCCAGTCTCCGAGAGAACTGCCGCCCGAAACCGAGGTCGACGGTCCGGATCATGCTGCCGTCGGAACAGCCTGCAAGAGCGACTCGGCGCGCTTGGCACAGAACTCGTAGTAGAACCTCCGGATCGGGTCAAACTCTTCCAAAGACCGGAACAGCTGTGAGTGGTATGTGGTATCGTAAGCCATTCGCTTCTGTAGAGGAGTCAGGGAGGAAAGACTCACCTCCGCCGCCTCTTTGACCTTTTCTGCGCGTCGAGGCTTTGTCTCCTCGTCCTCGGCGCTCAGAGCCGCAGCGTCTTGAGCAGCCGCATCCGCGAGGTACTCGATCGCGAGCCAGGCGGGCAGTTCAGCCCGCTCCGATATGGGCGGGTCACCGGCCGGGACGGATTCGGGCGTGTTGAGCGCGAGCGGCTTGACAAAGTCCGAGTATGTCGAGAGAGGTCGGCGCAAGCGCTTCAAGATACTGCGAGTTCGAGGCGTACAGGGTTTTCAGCTGCTGTGACCAATACGCTGGGCCAGGCGAGCAGCCCATCATATGTCGATGCTTGAACTCACCCTCGCAGGTAATTCCATGCCGACGGGTTGTTCGGCGAGATGGACAGCTTTTCTTTGGCGTATCTGGTCCAGATCCCGACATGTGAGTACAACGTACCCACGCTCAGAGCGGCCGACTCACCTGATCTCGCGCTCGGCGCAATCGCCGCCCATCCCGCTCTCAAAGGCGACGAAGAACCGGTGACTCCAAGCCGAGTTGTTCCTCAGATCTTCCTGAAGCAACTTGTCGGCGTAAGCGATCTCGCCGTCCCAAATTTCCCGTGTGGCGAGCAATCGAGTTTCGCTTTGAGCGGCGGGTACGGCGGGGGGAGCGGGCCAGAAATGCATGAGGACCCATTGTCGGTACGCCCAAGTGTGGTAATTTTTGGCGTCGAGAGCGAGTGCCTTGGCTGTGAAGTCGAGCTCGCGGGACGGATCGTTGAGCGCGAGGACAACGGTCCGGCGGTGTTGCCTGTTCACGCAGACGAGGACACAGTCAGGACACACTGTTCTTGAGGGGTTTGTTCTCTCCGAAGCGAAAGACAGGTCGAGCGCACCAGACTTGATAGGACTTGAGGTGGTGCTTGACGAGCTGGTCGAGCAGGTCGAGCTCCTCCGAGAGGTTGGCCTGCATCTGGAGCAACGTATCGGCGCGGTATTTCCTGCCAGAGTGTATCCGGTCAGCTCCTCGGTGAGCTCGTCGACAAGAGTCGAGAAAGCTGTCTTACCAGACGGTGTAGTGTCCGGGGTTCATCTGGATAATCTCCTTTGTGAGATCGAGGGTTCGTTGCGATTTCTCCTGCTTGGCGACGAGCGCTCGGAACATGTCCATTGCGTCACGGTCTGCACGTCCGACGCACAGCCAAACTGTCAGTGAGATGCATCCAGCAGCCCTGCAGGCGGGGGAAGGGGACTTGCAGTATTCGTGGTAGGCGATAGGAACGAGAGCATTCGGCGCATCATCCTGCGGGACCGGTTCGACGTCCTGCCACTCGGGGCGCTTTGACCACATGACGTCTTCTTCCTTGCTGTTGGGCGACATTGTTCGCCGAGTCGGGCGTCGACGCTTTGTGGCGTTCACGAGGCGAAGTGACCTTTCGTCCGGTCAAGTGGGGTTCGGAGGAGGAGAAGGAGCAGTCGTCGTGGAGGCGGGCTGGCGCGGGCCTAATTAGCGGCAAGCTTTGACGGTGGCTATGCAATCAGCTGGCAGGGATACGGCAGCAGGAAGAGTTCGGCGACGACTCAGCGCTCGCTCTACAACAAAGCGGCGGAGATGAGCGAACAAAGGGCGGCGGCTTCCTCCGTGGGAAATTCTGATCAGCAGGGTACAGTTCACAGTATAGCATAGTGTCTCTCTCAAAAGTGTTCTCGTCGACGCTAGTGGAGTGTACGTGGAGCGGAGACCGCGAGGTGGACGCACCGCCACCACGGAGGATTGAGCGCTCTCATTCGTCTACACCCTTGCTGCCGTTTGCAAGCTGACTAGAAGACGAGAATGGGTAAAGCTCTGCGCCGATCTGAGGACCCGCCATAGCCCGAATTGGCACGCTGACACCGCTCTCTCGTCCGTCGTCCCACTTGGCAGCTGACAGGGTCGAGGAGTGAGCACACCACACACACGCGCACAGGGCCAACGCGGCTGGCAAGCGTAGCCTTGACTACGAGGATCGGAGAGCTGACGTGCGGCCTGTACTCCCACGCAGGCACGAGAGCGAGCAGAGGGAACGAGGTCTGTCTCTCTTTCTCTCTCCCTCCGCCGTTTGTTCGCCGCGCAACTGGGCACTGACCACTCCTTGGGCGCCTGAAGCAGAACGCGATGAGCCTGTGAGTGGGGATCCGGCACCCAACGAGAGGGAGCAAAGATGACCTCACCGGTGGTCACCGTTGCGCACCAACGAGGCGGGCGCACCCTCGCGGTCGTCGGTCGTATCGGTCACGTTCGCCGTTTGGCTTTACTGACTCTTTCTGCAACGATAACGCGCGCGTGAGACCAGCCACGCGAGCGCCGACGATCCCGCTCGCCGTCTCGTTCTCCGCCGCGAGAACGCCGCAGGAGCCCCTCGCCGCGCCGGCACCGCTCGAGGTCCCGCTCGCCCCGCGGTGACCGCTCGCGTTCGCGCAGTCCACGCAGGATGGACGTCGACGACCAAGACCGCGACCACCGCAGTCACTCGTCCCGCCCCGACCGTTCCACCCGCTACGCCAGCACGGGTGGCAGTGGTGGTGGCGGCGGACGCGGTCCCGCGTACGGAGGTGCGCCGTACAACCCGGCACGCAAGGCCGTCTCGCGAGAGATTGCCGCGACCGAAGCGGCCAAGCGCAGTCGCAAAGATTGCCGCGTCTACGTCGGCAACCTCGCGTTTGGCGTCAAGTGGAACGATCTCAAGGACTTTATGAGGGAGGGTGGGTCTCTTTTCTGTCGTCGGCGCGTCGGAGAACAGGAGTGCTATGCGGCTGGGTGGGGGGGAAGGTCTGGCGACCGAGCGGATGCAAAGTCAGGAGGCCGGAAGAGGGCTGGCACTAAAGGTGTGGAAGGCTAGAACGTCCCAAGATCGCGACCTCGACCCCCTCGCATCCACACGTCTCGACCCCCCTCGCATCCACACGTCCATACCCGGTGCATCTCGCCGACAGTCAGCTCCACTTCTAGTGACCGCGGCGCCGCTCCCGCCGCCACCGCCGCCTCGCAGGCCAAGACAGGGTTGATGAGCGTTTTGAGATGGGGAACGGATATTGATGGATGGTTCTCCTTGGTTGTCCCACCTGTTTCTCTCCGACTCTACTTGGGGACCACTCGGATCTCGGCAATCGATCACCACAGCCGGCAACGTCGTCTTCTCCGAGATCATGCTCTTGCCAAACGGCATGTCCAAGGGCTGCGGGTGAGTCTCTACCTGTTCTTCTGGCGAGAACAGAGCGCCAGGTTTCTCACCAGCTCAGTCACTATCTCCAGAGTTGTCGAGTTCAGCAAGCCGGAGGAGGCCCAGCGGGCGATCCGCGAGCTGAGTGACCAGCAGTTGCTCGGTCGGCCGATCTTCATCCGTGAGGTAAGACTTTTAACGCGCTCCTCTCTGCCTCAAAACCCACTCACGGAATCCTCTTGATCGACCGCAGGACCGCGAGGACGAGGCCCGCTACGGTTCGGCTGCCGTCTCGGGCCGCGCGGGCTTCATGGGTCCGGGCGGCCCCGGCGCTTACGCTGGCACACCCGGTGGCGGCCGCGGTGGCTTTGGTGGCGGCTACGGCGGACGTGGTGGCTACGGTGGTGCGGGGATGGGCGGACCGGTGGCCGGAAGTGGCCGTCACCTGTACATCACCGGCGTGAGTCGTTTATCGCCCGGATTCACTTGAATTCCTCCCCTCGGATCAGGAACGCTGACTTGAGGCGTTCTCGTCACACAGCTACCGTATACGGTCGGGTGGCAAGACTTGAAGGACTTGTTCCGCGCTGCCGGTCAGATCATTCGTGCCGACGTCAAGATGAGCCCGGACGGTGTTCACTCGGGAACCGGTACGGTCGTGTACGAGACGGCCGCAGATGCGCAGAATGCTATTGGTGAGTGAGGACTGACACTGGCATCGATGCTTGCATGAGCGGCCGACTGACCTTACTCTCGACTGCCTCGCTCTGTATCCTCACACACCAGCCATGTACAACGGCTTCGAGTTCCAGGGATCGGTGCTTGAAGTTCGCGAAGACCGTTTCCCGTCTGCAGGAGGTGGCGGTCGCGGCGGATTTGGCGGCGGAGCTGGACGCGGAGGCTTTGGCGGCGGATTCGGGGGTCGCGGCGCTTACGGCGGCGGCGCGGCTGCCTTTGGTGCTGGTGGGTTCGGTGCCGGCGCGTACGGGTTCGCCGGAGCACCTGGATTTGGCGTTCCGAGTGGACCGGGAGCTTTTGCTGGCATGCCGGTCGGACCTGCTGCCAGTGTCCTGCCGCCGAGCAACCAGATCTACGTCCGCAACGTGAGTCGCTTCACCTCCCCCTCCTCTCGGGTGAAGTGTCCCTTTTTTGACTGCACGCGTGCTCACCGTGGATTTCTTACCCGCTTGCGCTACGCAGCTCCCGTGGTCTACTGCGAACGAGGATCTCGTCGAGCTGTTCCAGACGACGGGAACGGTCGAACATGCCGAGGTCCTCTTCGAGCATGGCCGGTCCAAGGGCGCCGGCGTCGTCCAGTTTGCCTCGATCGAGGACGCGACGACGGCTGTCACGCGATTCAACGGGTTCGTTTGGTACCTTGTCAAGCAGTTGTCATCTTGCGCTAATCTCCTTTCCGTAACTCTGCCCGACAGCTACATGTACGGCGGACGGCCTCTGGCGCTCGACTACAACCAGCGGCCATACATCTTTGCGCCGCCAGTCGAAGGTGCTCCGACAGGACCGGCGGGTATGATGGCCGAGGCTGCGCAGCCAAAGATGGAGGACGTTCCGGCGCTGTAAATCTCTGCCGGGCAGGCTTCTTGTTCTGGACTGGGAATAGCGCTTTTTTCGCACCATGTTCTTGTCGGGTTCTGATGATAGTGAGAACGAAAAAATGACGCTATGCACGTCGTTGCGAAGAAGACTGGTTCGGAGTCTCCCCACTTCGAGAACTTTGGCTGCGCTCTGTCAAGCTCCACCTCACCTCGATCTCACAAGCCTCGAATTCGCGCAGAGCCTTGTACATCGAAACTGTCTTCGCAAGACCTCAAGAGCCTTGCACGCTCCATCGAGTCGACTCACGATGGCGGTCGGGCCGACGCTCGCCGTGACGGCGACCGGCGTCGCCCTCGCAGACCGCCCGCTTGATGCGATTCTCTTCGACATGCGTAGCAAGTAAGTCGCTGCAGAAGGCGACCATCCCAATCAGCCGCCCTCACCAGGGTGTCGAGCCCGGGGTCGTCCGCCGCCGAATCGGGTTCCCTCGAGTTGAGATGAGGTCGTTGGGTGCGAGCGAGCGTACTGACGCGTGTTTGCACATCCGTAACAGGTCTGAGGAGATCCGCCTACGTGCTGCGCACGAGCTCTCGAATTACGTGCGCGCGGTGCCCGCTCGCTATGGCGCTTCCGTTCTGACCCCCGCAACCCTGATTTGACTGACTCCCCTCGGCTGCGTGCGCTCGACAGGTTCTTGCCAGCTCGCGGACACTGTCAGCCGAGGCGTTCAACAAGGCGTATAGCGAGATCCACACTCGCTGCTTTGCCCTCGTCAACTCGAGCGACTTGCAGGACAAACTCGCCGGAATTACCGCTATCGGTGCGTTGCTTGTGAAGTTTGCTGCTCTCGTGATCATGACTGACTCACAGATTTGCCGCTACAGACAAACTCGTTGATGTGCTCGGCAACGACATGTCGCGCGCGATCCGCCTGGCGGCATCCGTCCAACGCGCCTTCCCTTGTCCGGATCCGCTCGTCATGACCATGGCAGCCAAAGTCTTTGGCAAGTTCCCCGCCTCTTTTGATGCAATCCCTCCTAGACTGGACTAATACTCTGAGCTACAGCCCGACTCGCCGCGCAAGGTGGATCGCAGATGGCGGAACATGTCGACATTCAGGTCAAATCCTGCATCGAATGGTTGCAAGGTGCGTTCGCGCCTTGGAGTCTCTCCGCAGCCCTTGAGCAGCTACTCACGCAGCCTTCCATTTAGGCGAACGGATCGAAGCGCGGAGATATGCTGCAGTCCTCGTCCTTCGCGAATTAACTCGGTCTGCACCTGCCCTCATTTATGACAATGTCCCGGATCTGCTCGACAACCTCTGGACTGCATTGCGGGATCCCAAGGTGCGCAATACCGCGACTGTGGACTTGCTCGCATTCCGACTGGAGGCTGACCTCGTTATCCTTGCAGGTGGCAATTCGAGAAGCGGCTGCCGGCGCTTTGGCGGGCTGCCTTCTGATCGTGACGCAGCGCGATGGCCAATACCGAGCCGACATGTTCGGCATGGTGTACGATCAGGCACAGCGAGGTCTTCGGCTCAACACACCCGAAGCCATCCACGGTTCCCTGCTCGGGTACAAAGAGCTCTTCTTGGAGGGCAAGATGGTGAGGACGACTTTATGCTTGAGCTCGCCGGGAAGCCTTGTGTTGACGGAGTCGATCTTCCAGTTCATGCACGACCGGTATACGGAAGTCTGCGATCAGATCCTCTCCTTCAAGGATCATCGTGATCCGCTCGTCCGCCGGGCCGTCGTCGAGCTCATTCCGACTTTGGCGTCCTACAACCACGCCGACTTTACCGCCCACTACCTGCACAAGACGATGCTGTACCTGCTCGGTCAGCTACGGAACAACCGCGACCGGACCACCTCGTTCCTCGCCATCGGTCATGTTGCGATGCAGGTCAAGTCGGCGATGGCGCCGTACCTCGACCCGATCCTCAGCAGCATCAAGGAGGGCTTGATGCAGCGCGGAAAGAAGGGCGCACCCTCGGAGGAGTCCATCTTCCAGTGCATCGGCATGCTCGCCCAGTCCGTCGGGCAGGCCCTGACGAAACACATGCACGAGCTGCTCGACCTCATGTTCGCCTACGGCCTCAGCCCTGCACTTGAGACCGCTTTGACCCAGCTCGGTCGCGATATCCCGCCGTTGCTGCCAGAAATCCAAGGTGAGCTGATGGGCCACTCATTCCTTCGGATGCTTCGAAGCCGCCGCAGCGATGCTGACACCTCTTCCCGTCATAGAGCGGATCTTGAACCTCGTATCACACATTCTCGCTGGTGAGTCGTTCCAGCAGGCAGGTGCACCTCGGAAGTACCAGCGCCGGGAACCGACTCACCCATCTGCGGAGGGTCGGGACGAGAACCAGATTGTCCTCGCGCTCGAAGTCCTCGGCTCGTTCAACTTCAAGGGCGTCTTTCAAGTCCACCGAGCCGCGGCTCCGGCCGAAGTCGAAGACGAACACAGCCTCGGCGAGTTCATCCGGGATCATGTCGCGCGTTATGTCGAAGACGAGAACCCCGACATTCGCCGAGCTGCCGCCATCTCGTGCTGCTCTGTGCTCGCGACGGACCCAGTCGTGGGCCAGACCAGCAATCACGCGATCCGGCTCGTCAACGAAGTCCTCGAGCGCCTCCTGACTCTCGCCATCGCCGATCCGGATCCGACCATTCGGCAACTCACCATCTCGCACCTCGATCCGAAATTCGACCGACACCTCGCACAGGCAGAATGCGTCCGTTCACTCTTCATCGCGCTCAATGACGAGGTGTACGCCATTCGCGAGGTGGCGATCAAGATTATCGGTCGTTTGGCCGCGATCAACCCGGCTTACGTGATGCCGTCTCTGCGAAAGACGCTCATTCAACTCCTCACCGAGCTCGAGTACTCGACGTCGGCACGCAGCAAGGAGGAAGCGTCGACTCTGCTCGGTCTACTCGTCGGAGCCTCGCAGCGGTTGACGCGACCATACGTCGTTCCGATGCTGAACGTCCTCCTCCCAAAATCTCGCGATGCTTCGCCTGCCGTGGCGTGCAGCATCCTGGCGACTCTCGGCGAGCTCGCGCGTGTCGGTGGCGAGGACATCCTGGTGCAACTCGACCCGCTCATGACCCTCGTCCTCGATACCTTGCACGATCAGGCGTCGACCCCGAAGCGCGAGGCGGCGCTTCGTACGCTCGGTCATCTCAGCTCGCATGCTGGCTATGTGATCGACCCGTATCTGGACTATCCCAGTCTGCTCGGGCTGCTCATCGGTTTGCTCAAGACGGAACCCGCGCAGCACACCCGTCGCGAAATCATTCGGGTCATGGGATCGCTCGGCGCCCTCGACCCGTACCGAAACTCCGTCGTCGAAGGCACTTCGAACGACGCCTATGTTGAAGCGTTCAATCCAACGGATCCGACTCATCCATCCAACATCGGTCCGCAGCACGACGAGTATTACCCGACGATCGCATTCAGCGCCTTGCTCGTCGTCTTCAACGACCCCTCCTTGAGCGAGCATCACACTGCCGTCGTCGACGCGATCATGTACATATTCCGGTCGCTCCGACTCAAGGTCGTCAGCTTCCTGCCGCAAGTCTTGCCCGCCTTCCTCAACGTCATGCGGAGCTGCCCGGTCGGACTGCAGGAGTACTACTTCCAGAACCTCGGCCAGCTCATCTCGATGGTCAAGCAGCACGTGCGAAATCACCTCGGACCGATCATGACCACCATCCGTGACTTTTGGACGACGACGCCGAATCCGGGGCTGCAGGTCATCATCGTCGACGTGATCCAGTCGATCGCCCTCGCGCTCGACGCCGAGTTTAAGGCCTACCTCCCGAACCTCCTGCCGCTCATGCTACAAGCCTTCGACCAGCACCTCAATTTCGCCGAGCCCCGTCGGCAGAGTACGCTTATCCGCGTGCTCCACGCCTTCGGCATTTTCGGCTCGAGCCTCGAAGAGTACCTGCACCTCGTCATTCCCGCCATTATCCGCACTTTCGAACAGCCCGATATTCCCATCGTTCTGCGAAAACAGGCGATGCAGACCATCACGCAGCTGTCGCACAAGGTCAATTTCGCCGACCACGCTTCGGGCATCATTCATCCGATCGCACGGGTCCTCGCATCCTCTTCGGCTCCTCCCGACCTGCGGCAGGTCGCAATGGATGCCCTCTGCGCTCTCATGCTGCAGATGGGTTCGGACTATATCCTGTTCGTCGGGCTGGTGAACCGAGTAAGCTTGGCTGTGGGATCGTTTTCGGTTTTTGAGCATGCTCCTGATGTCTACTGTCCCACCCACAGTCTCTCGTCAAGAATCGTATCGTACACCCGCAGTATGATAAGCTCGTGACGATGCTGCTCGACGGCGAACCGCTGCCACAGGATCTGACTTTTGGCGATCCGTGAGTATCTCGAACAGAGGCTTCATCTTAGCTCAACACGCTGATCGTCCCCTCTCCGCCGTGCAGCGTCATCATGCCGAACAACGAAGCTACAGTCGCCGCCGATGCAGGGTCTGGGAAACTTCCGGTCAACCAGGTTGCGCTCAAAGCCGCGTGGGAACCGATCGACAGGGCGAAACCTGACGACTGGCGCGAATGGCTCAAGCGGCTCAGTGTTCAGCTGCTCAAGTCGTCGCCTTCGCACACTCTGCGAGCCTGCGCGAACCTTGCCGAAGTCTACCCTCCCCTCGCGCGCGACCTCTTCAACGCCGCCTTCGTCTCGTGTTGGACCGAACTTTACGATCAGTATCAGGAGGAGCTCGTCCGCGCGATCTCGACCGCACTGGCCTCGCCGACGTTGCCGCCCGAGATCACCCAGACGCTACTCAACTTAGCCGAGTTCATGGAGCACGACGACAAGGTTCTGCCTATCCCAATCGCGACTCTCGGAGGGTACGCGATGAAGTGTCGAGCCTACGCCAAAGCGCTCCACTACAAGGAACTCGAAGTCTTGTCGGATCCTTCGGTCCAGACGATCGAGGAGCTCATCCGGATCAACAACTCGTTGCAGCAGCCGGACGTCTCGATCGGCATCCTGACGCACGCGCATCAAGTGCACAACCTCGAGCTCAAGGAGGAGTGGTACATCGAGCTCGAGCGTTGGGAGGATGCTCTCGCAGCGTTCGAGCGAAAAGCGCAGGAGCAGCCCGACTCGTTCGACGTCACCCTCGGTCGCATGCGCTGCTTACACGCACTCGGAGAGTGGGAGTCGCTCGCGCAGCTCGCTCAACAGAATTGGACTCGCGCGACGCACGACATGCGGCGCAAAATCGCTCCGCTCGCAGCGGCCGCCTCGTGGGGTCTGGGGCAGTGGGAATCGATGGACGCGTACATCTCAGTGCTCAAGCACGACTCGGCAGATCGAGCATGGTTCCGGTCCATCCTTTCGATCCACCGCGGACAGTACCACAAAGCTCAGAGTCACATTAACAAGGCTCGTGACCTGCTCGACACCGAGCTTACGACCCTCGTCGGCGAGAGCTACAACCGCGCCTACGACGCCGTTGTTCGTATCCAGATGCTCTCCGAGCTCGAGGAAATCATCTCGTACAAGGAGGCAACTGCCGGCGGGAACAACGAACGGCGCGCGCTGATCCAGAAAACGTGGATGAAGCGTCTGAAGGGATGCAAGCGCGACGTGGACGTTTGGCAGCGCATCCTCAAAGTGCGCGCCCTCGTCGTCACGCCACGCGAGAACACAGAAATGTGGGTCAAGTTCGCCAACCTCTGCCGCAAATCGGGACGCCTCGGCCTCGCCGAAAAAACGCTCAACTCGCTGCTTGGAGACGAGCACGCGGCCTCGATGGGCGGACCGGCAATGTCTGGACCTCCGCAAGTCATCTACGCGCATCTCAAGTACCAGTGGGCGACGGGAGCTCGCGAGGAAACGCTCGCATTCTTGCGCGACTTTACGGCCAAGCTGTCTGCCGATCTCGGCATCCATCCCGAAGGCGAGCAGGCTGCGAACGCCGAAGTCGTCAACTCTGGTCGCAAGGCCGAGTACACTCGCCTGCTCGCACGGTGTCACTACAAGCTGGGCGAGTGGCAGGGGGCAATGCAAGAAGACTGGGGATCGGTGAGCCTTCCTCAGTTCAGTCTCTCGACATGAACGAGAGCAGAACTGACCACTCTGGCATGCAGGATATCATCCCCGACATCCTGCGCTCCTACCTGCTCGCGACGAGTCTGGATCCGACGTGGTACAAGGCCTGGCACGCATGGGCGCTCGCAAATTCGGAGGTCGTATCTCATTTCGCCAAGAGTCAGGGCGAGCAAGATCCGACAAAACCGCAGGCGTATTCGGTCCATCTGGTTCCTGCGGTGCAAGGTGAGCTCTGCTCGTCGCGAGTCTGCTTGCCGACTTTGTGTGCTGATCGCTGCTGTTTCTAGCCTTCTTCCGCTCGATCGCCCTCTCCCCGGACAGTGCGCTCCAAGACACGCTGCGCCTTTTGACCCTCTGGTTCAAGTACGGTCACGTCGCGGAGGTTTCGACAGCGATCATGGACGGGTTCCGCTCGGTTTCTGTCGACACATGGCTCGACGTCATTCCCCAGGTAAGCCTGCCGAGACGAGCGATGTTGTACAGTGGCTGAACTTACCTTTCTCTATGCCGCTCCAGCTGATTGCACGCATCCACGCCCCGGATCCGAGCGTTCGCAAGCTGATTCAGCACGTCTTGACCGACGTCGGCCGCGCGCACCCGCAAGCACTTGTCTACCCGCTGACGGTCGCCTCCAAGTACCCGAGCGAAGCTCGAAGGCGCGCTGCGTTGTCGATCATGAACAAAATGCGGGATCACAGCGCCGCTCTCGTCGAGCAGGCTGTCCTCGTCAGTCAGGAGCTCATCCGCGTCGCCATCCTGTGGCACGAGCTCTGGCACGAAGGCCTGGAGGAGGCCTCTCGCCTGTTCTACGGCGATCACAACATCGATGCCATGTTCGCTACTTTGGAACCTCTGCACGACATGCTGGAAAAGGTGCGTTCTCCCGCCTACAGCGAAGTGGCTCTGTGCGTTTCCCCGCTTATCTTTCCTTCCTTTCCCAGGGTCCCGAAACCCTTCGCGAGATTTCCTTTGCGCAAACTTTCGGTCGCGATCTCGCCGACGCGCGAGAATCCTGTCGTCGCTACCGGCAGTATGGGCAGATCGAAGATCTCAATCACGCTTGGGATCTGTACTACCAAGTCCGTCTCCTTTCTGGCATCCGCTGCCGGCCCCGGTACAGTGGCTAACTGCACCTTTCGACAACTCCGCAGGTGTTCCGCAAGATCAACAAGAACTTGCCGACTCTTACCCTGCTCGAGCTGCAGTACGTCTCACCAAAGTTGCTCAACGCGAAAGACTTGGACTTGGCCGTACCCGGTGAGTATCTCGACTATTCCAAGCCTCGCATATATCTCATCACTCGCGTGGTCCTTTAGGTACCTACCAAACCGGCAAGCGCATCATTCGGATTGCCAGCTTCGGTGCAAACCTCGAAGTCTTTACTTCGAAACAACGGCCGCGAAAGCTCCGCGTTTACGGCAGCGATGGCGTCGAGTACAACTTCCTGCTCAAGGGTAAGCGGCGTTCTCTTCAGAGGGCCTTGGAAACTTCGCTGACGGACGAGACTCGCAGGACACGAGGACCTTCGACAGGACGAGAGGGTCATGCAGCTCTTCGGTCTCGTCAACACGCTGCTGCAGAAAGACCCGGAGACCTTCAAGCGTCACCTCACGATCGTCAAGTACCCGGTCATTCCGCTCTCTCCCAATTCCGGTCTCCTCGGCTGGGTCAACAACACCGACACGCTCCACGTCCTCATCAAGAACTACCGCGACAGCCGGAAGATTCTGCTCAACATCGAGCATCGCCTCATCCTCCAGGTCAGTCCCCGGAGGTCGTCGTTGGATTCCCCGTCGATGCTGACAAGCACGCGAACAGATGGCGCCCGATTTCGACCACCTCATGCAAATCCAGAAGCTCGAGGTCTTCGAGTACGCGCTCGACAACACGACCGGGCAGGACTTTTACCGAGTCCTCTGGCTCAAGAGTCGGAACTCCGAGGCCTGGCTTGACCGACGCAGCAACTACTGCCGCACGCTCGCCGTCATGTCGATGGTCGGTCACATCCTCGGTTTGGGCGATCGACACCCTTCGAACTTGCTCATGGACCGCGTCAGCGGCAAGATTGTTCACGTCGACTTTGGCGACTGCTTCGAAGTCGCGATGCAGCGCGAGGTGGGTCGGAAGGACGAACGAGAGCTTCTTTTCTTGCGGCGCAAAGACTAATCATGCGCTTGCTGCTCACAGAAACACCCGGAGAAGGTACCGTTCCGCCTCACGCGTATGCTCACCTCGGCGATGGAAGTCTCGGGTATCGAAGGGACGTTCAAGATCACCTGCCAGCACACAATGCGCGTCCTGCGTGAAAACAAAGAGTCGATCCTCGCCGTGCTCGAAGCGTTCGTCCACGACCCGCTCATCAATTGGAGGCTCGTGCAAGGCGGTCGCCAAGTTGGTCGCCACGCCGCGGAGGGAGGAGAGAACGTTCCTGCCGGAGCTCGCCGACCTCGCGGAGACGAAACAAACATTCACGACGGTCCGTTTGCGCCCACTTGCTCTTATGCGAATAATCACTGATGGCTTTGATGACCCTCTTCCGTAGATGGAGCGGTCGGTCAGATCAACACTCGCGCGGTGCAGGTCATCGAGCGCGTGCAGCAGAAGCTCACCGGTCGCGACTTCAAGCCGAACGTGCAGCTCTCGGTCGATGCGCAAGTCGACCGCCTGATCGCCCAGGCGACCAGCCTCGAAGCTCTCAGCCAGATGTTCATCGGTTGGTGCAGCTTCTGGTAGACGGCAGCTGATCCGGCGACTCTCGTTCCCCTCTTCCCCATCTTGGTCGGTCGTATACCCTCGTTCTTGGCCCCTCCCCCCCTCGCTCTCGTCTTCCTTACACCTGTACGGCTGTCCCTGATACTAGTAGCTCTGTAACGATACAACTTTGCGTTTCCACCGTATGCTCGATTGAGAATGGTGGAAAAGCGAGAACCGCGAGTCGACCCTTTCGGGCGCCACTCTCGTCGTCTTGCACCAAGGTCGACGTCGACTCGGGACTAATCACGTGGACTTGCTTCGCCGCGAAAATGCGTCCAGGGCTGTCTGGAAGCTGGGCTGCACTCGCTCTCCTGTGCTGGACTTGGTCGCCGCTCCGAGTGCTCGCCGCGACCTTTGCTGTCGCGCCGGAGCCTACAGCGTCTGTCCCTGAGGTGCATAGTGTGCAGGATGCTGGTCTCGATCGATCCGAAGGCTTTACGTGAGTTGCTCGACTCGTTCCTCGCCGCTCCCCACATGCACACACCTCGAAAGCTGAACACGCGCACACAGGATGATGCTGGCCACGTACAAGCGAGACAGGAATCTACCGCCTTTACTCAAGCACCTGACGACATCTCCGCCTCCCTCGCTTCGACAAATCGTCATCATCTGGCAAAACATCGGTGTCGACTTGCCGGAATTCCTTTCGCCGGAAGCCCTTGCGGCGTATATGTCGACGGGCGTTACCGTCACCGTCCGCAAGAGCCGGAAAAACAGCATGAACGAGCGCTTCCGGCCGTTGGCAGACTGGGACGAGCCCGTCAAGACGCGCGCGGTCATGATCATGGACGACGATGTCGTGCTGCAGCGGGCAGCTCTCGAGTGGGGCTACCAGGAATTCGTCACCACGAACGAGAAGGGAGCAGGACGCCTCGTCGGTTTTACGGGACGCGACTTTGAGGAGACTGGCGGCGAGTGGGCCTACACGGTCCGGCCGACAGACACCTACTCGATGGTCCTCAGTAACGCCGCTTGGCTGCGCCGCGAGTGGCTCGAGAAGTATTGGGAGGACAGTGCCGAGATGGAGTCGTTGCGGAAATACGTCGACGAAGGTCCGTCCTTCCCGTCACCGGCGCGCGGACTCAAGATTCTGACCTTTTGTCTGTTTTTTCCGTGATCGATCCCCGGGCCCGGATTCAGTCTTCAATTGCGACGACATCTTGATCAACTACGTCGTCTCGAACTTGACGGCCAACCCTCCCCTTCTTCTGCAACCGAAGATGCCTTTACGGATCATCGGCGGCGACGGCATGTTTGCGCGAGGCTCGGTCGCCGTCGACGCTCCTAGCCAGGATGCAACGGCAGAGGCAGACACGGCCGAAGAAGCGGACGGCATCCCGACCGCAAGTCACTTCGAGCAGCGCAAGCTCTGCCTCGGACACTACTTCTTGCACTTTGCCCAGTTTGCACCGAAACCCCTCGAATCGGACTCGGACTCGGTCTCGAAGCCTCACGACCATTATCCGCTCGTCAAGGTCCGGACGGCAGCGACTCAGGACGTCGAGGATCACTCGCGTTGGCTCTACTCCAACGAACCGTGGGAACCGCTCACGGGCTGGAAACTGGCCGACCCGTCGATGATGGCGCCGCCGCGCGTCCCGACGCCTCCGGCCGCCGAGAATGACATTAACGAAGGTGACGAAGCGTCCGACCTCGACATTGACGACATGCTCGCCGACATGTCGGAAGAAGAGATAGACGAGCTGCTCTTGCAGCTCGGATCAGAGACGAGGCATCCAAGCAACGGCGAGGAGGGGCTTGGCGAGGCCGAAGAGGAGTCCAGCGTTTTCGAGGAGCCCGAGAACGACGACGAGGATTCCGCGTACTGGCACCCGCCTGTAGATCACGACGAGCTGTAAAGAGATCGGCCCCTTCTGGCTTTTAGACGCGCTTGTACATCCCTACTTCCAGTTTCCTACATACAATAACTACGACGTACTGCTGCGGGGAGCTTTAAAGTGGGTTGTTTTCGAATAAAGACATTCCGAGGGGAAAGCGAAAAGAGGGGGGTGGGCAAGCCATATGAGGCGGGGGAAGGTTTGTGCAAGGGGAGGAAGAGGTAGGTGGCTCTCAGGAAGTCGGGCCGTCCTCGGCAAACATGTTTTCGTTCAGGAAGCTGTCATAGTCGAGGCCGGCAAAGACGTCGTCGTCGGCGACGTCGAGCTGCAACGCCGGATCGAGTTGACCTCTTGCGGCGTTTTGGTGCGCCGGACCGGGCGGAGGGACACTGAGCCCGTCCGGTAGAGAAGAAGAGGAAGGAGGATCGCCGTGTTGTCCGAGTTGCGCTGTCGGTTGACGAGGAGTCGACGAGGCAGACGAGACGACGGACGAATGCGGTGGCGGCCCGGACCCGGCCGCAAAAGGACGCGGCGTCCCCTCGGTCGGCGAGGTGTATTGCCCAAGCTGCGCGCTCTGCGAGGGAGACAGTCCCTGTCCCTGCTGCTGCTGTGTAGCATTGGGCGGCAATCCGAGCCCGAGTTGTTGTTGCTGTGTCGTTGGCTGTACGCCGCCAACCTGGTGGTGGTGATTCGAGGCGGCGGACGAGGGTTGACTGAGATGCCCGTTCGGCATCGAACCGCCGTTCGGGAGACGGTCTCCGCCCATCGCCGCCGCCGACGCCGCCGCCGCTGGGGACCGAGTCGCCGAGTTTCCCGGAGGGGGTCCGAGCGACGGACTCGGAGATCCACTGTATGGAATATCGGGAGGAGGAGGCGCGTTCGAGTCGGCGGCGGCGGCAGCGGGGAGGAAGAGCGGACCTCCTTGAGACTGGCTATTCGGCGGACCTCCTCCTCCTCCTCCTCCTCCTCCTGCCGGCCCATTGCCCATAGGACTCCCGGCCCGACTGAGTACGTCATTCGTCGTCGTCGCGGAGCCCGGCGTCTCTGGCCAACCGCCGCCTCCGCCGTCATCGCGCGTACCCGCTCGCTGCCGCTTCCTCGTCCGCGGCGAAAACGGTTCGTCCATCCCGGTTCCGGCCCGCTTGGCGAGCGAGATCGAGATCGCGGCCGGCGAACCCTTTTGCGAGGTCGAGCCGCTCCCTCCTCCTCCTCCGCCGCCGCCGACGCGGGTTCTCGGACCCCCTCCTCCTCCTGGCCCTCCTCCTCCTCCTCCTGCTGCGCCTCGAGACGGTGGAGGAAGCGGGACGGTAAACTGCCCCGAAACGGGCGACCCTTGCATACCGCCGCCGCCGAGAGGCGTCTGCGGCAGCGACAACTCGTTGCCGTTGTTGTTGTTGTTGTTGTTGTTCGTATTCCCATCGCCGCCGCCGCCGCCGCCGCTCGGAGCGATTTGCATGTGCGAGAGATGAGGGGTCGTGTAAGGTGAAGGGGCCGAGTAGGCAGGAGAAGCGGGCGAACTGGCGCCGTTGCTGCTGTACTGCTGCTGCTGCTGTTGTGGGGGAGGAGGAGGCATCCCGCCGCGCTGTTGAGCTTGCTGTTGCTGCTGCTTTTTTTAAAAAAATAATCGAAACGGAATGAAGAATTAGTGAGCAAGTCGGAGCTTGCGAACGAGGGGAGAGACAGCCAAAGCAGGCACGACGACCTACGTAAGACTGCGCGCTCATTTGTCGTTGCGGAATCGGGACCCTAGCAGCAGCTTGCCTCGCTTGCTGAAGATGTTGTTGTTGTTGTTGTTGTTGCTGTTGAATGCGCATCTGGGCACTCTGCGCCGTCGGCGGGAGGGTTCCCATTCGTCGCATCTGCGCCACAACAGCAGTCTGTAGCAGCGCCGGCCCGGCCCGGGAAGGGAAAAAAGGACGACGAGTAGTCAGTCAGTCAGCCGATCATTATGATCATCCGGAGGAGACAACTTTTCCCCCATGTGACGGCGGTTGGGCGGGTGGGCGGGCGGCCTCGACTCACGTATTCCTCCGGCGCGAGCAAGTCGGGATCCCTCGTCCCGAGCCCGATAGCCGACATGGCCGCTTGAAACGCAGGCGCGACCGCTGCTCCCGAAGCCGCCGCTCCAGCACCACCACCACCTCCTCCTCCACCACCCATTGATTGCTGCTGCTGCTGCGGAGGAGGAGGAGGAGGGGGTAGAGGTCCACCGAGTTGGGAAGGACCGGCTCGACCGTTCGCGTAGGCTTGTTGTTGTTGTTGTTGTTGTTGTTGGAGGTGGTGTTGATGTTGGTGTTGGTGCTGAAGCTGCGCTTGCTGTTGAGACATGGACGAAGGCGGCGGCGGCGGCGGCAAGGCGTTGGCATTCCCGAAATGCGGAGAGGAGGAAGAACTCTGCTGCCCTCCTCCTCCATTCATAGACATGTGTTGCTGTTGGAGGTGATGAGAAGAAGAAGAAGGAGGAGGAGGGGGAAGAGGCGAAGGTGGTGGACCTTGACCTTGCAGCGGCCCTCCTCCTCCTCCGGCGGACGACTGCTGCTGCTGCTGATGGGGGTGATGCGAATGTTGCTGCTGCTGCTGCTGCTTGTAATGTGCTCCTCCGCCGCCGCCCTGCTGCGGTAGCGGCGGTCCGAGCGCGTGCTGCGGAGGCAATCCCGCGGCCGGTCCTCCGTCGGCGTGATGTCCCGGCGGCAGACCGTAATGCCCTCCTCCTCCGGCGCCGCCCTGCTGCTGCTGCGATGGCGGAGCCATCGAATGAGACGGATAGGGAGGTTCTTGTCCGGTCGGCATTCGTTGCTGCTGCTGCTGCTGCTGCTGCGACGACGGACCCGCTTGTGGTGGCATCGGTCCTCCGTGCTGTTGTTGCTGCTGGACGACGATTCTGCCGCGTGACTGCTGCTGCTGCTGCATCTGGTTCTGCAACTCTTGCTGTTCGAGTACGTGCATCTGTCCATACGCAGCACGGGGAGGTCCTCCCATCCCTCCTCCTCCTCCTCCTCCTCCTCCTCCTCCTCCTCCTCCTCCTCCTCCTCCTCCTGCTGCCCCGTTGCTGCCGCTGCCGCTGCCGCTCGGGGGGTACGCCGGTCGAGCGGGGTGAGCGAGAAATCGCGGGAGGTTCATCGGATGAGGGGGGTGCGAGCCTGCGAACTGGACGAGGAGCGGGTCTCGTTTGGCTCGCATGGCCTGGTGCGGTGGGGTGGGCAAGCGCGAAGAAAAGAACGGCGGCGGTGGTTGTCAGTGCTTGGATGGATCCGTCGGTTGGGTGGTGGTGGCGGTCACAGAGGGAGAGCCTTACCTCGACGTAGGCGTCTGCGTCTGGGTTTCGGGGACCCATTTTCTGAGAGCGAGCGATAAAGACATCCCAAAAGACGGACCACCACCTGTGTTGTGGGGGCGTGGTCGCGGATCAGTATCGGGCGAGAGAGAGACTTTGGGCGAGGGGCAGACAGAACGCACTCGTAGAGCAAACCCTGCGGTGCCTCGATGGGAGGACCTGTCCACGCGCGCTCGTCGATGCCTGCCTCTTTCGCAAACGTCGATGCGGCTTCAGCCCATCCTCGTTTCTAGCGACGGGACGGCGAGTCAGTCGAGTCGAGTCGAGTCGAGTCGAGTTCAAAGAGGGGAGGTGAGGATACGCACTCGCAGGTAATCGTAGCAGTACCTGTACACGAGAGAATCAGCAAGAGCAGCAGCTATGGAGAGGGGGTGGAGTGGAGACTGACGAGTGCAAGGTGGTGTCGCCGTCCCACGTGAAGGCCTGCGGACCCGGCGGAGGCTGCTCGCGGGGGGTTGTTGGTCAGCGGAGAGGGGGGTGGTGGGGGTCAGAAGGTAGACGCACCTGGTGGGCCATGCAGTCGGATGGCGAGCTCTCTCTCTCTCTCTCTCTCTCGGGAGTATAGGGCTGATGGCAATGCGCGGAAGCGGGACGAGGAGACTCGACGAGGACGGCGCGTCGACGAGCAGGGCGGACGACTGCGGGCGGGTAGAGGCAGCCCCCTTCTTCGAGCGTTGAGCGTGTACTGCGAGTGTGAGCGAGTGCGTGGGATGAGGGCAAAGAGGGCGGTGGGGCACTCGCACTCGGCTCTCGGCTCTCCCTCTCTCTCGACAACTCGCGGGCAGGGCAGACGCACACCTGGGAGATGAACGCCCACCACAGGAAAGCCTCGTACAGGCCGCCACCGCCCCCCGCCACAACCGACACCCGCTCCTACTCGGCTGCACTCGCACCCGCCTCCACCCTCACAAACGCCATACGCAGACTACCGTACGCATGGCAGGTACGCTCTCCCCCTTGGGTCTGGTCTGGTCGCGTCTCACCCACCCCCCCCCCCCCCCCCACCCCTCCCTGCAGCTCGACGCCATCATCCCGCACAACAACAACAACGACCAAAACGCCAAAGCCGTCGTCTCGAGTGCACTGCAAGGCATAGCACAAGCAACCGGAACCGCCCAGTTGGCCACCGACGTCAACCTCGCCGACTTGCTCGACGTCGATTTCCTCAACGCTCACATCCGAAACGGTCAGTCAGTCTGCGGGATCAACCTCGGCGGGTTCGTGGCACTCTCTAACTCGATGGGCGCCCCCCCCCCCCGCGCGCCCCGCACTCGACAGGACACCTCGTAGCACTCAGCCTCGACGACGGACAAGACGCCGACATTGTCTCCCTCGACGGTCGAGGTCCGTCCGGTTGACCCGCACACACACCCGCTCGCTGACTTGTGGCTCGCCCCGTACATCTAGGTCGACTCGTTCTCAGCGTCACCAAAGACACGTACGAGTGCCTAGGGTTGCCGGGTCGCGCATCCGCGTTCGGCTCACACCGACAACGCTACAGTCCGTTTGGCTTCGTTTTCTCTTTCCCGTCAACCTTTCTCCCTCCCTCCCGACCGACGCACTGATCGATCTACGAATCCCGAACCCGCTCTCCCACGCAGTCATCGAAATCGACTTGAAGGCGCCCCATGTTCGCGCAGGCAAGCCGGGCTTGGAAAGGATCAAACGAGCCCTCGCAGCCTGGCCCGCTCGGACCGACCTCCTCGACGAACTGGCGGGGCAACCGGCGCGGCGCGAACCGAAACGGTTCGACTTGGTGTGCAGCTTTGTCGACTCGAACGGTGGGGCTTCTCTTCGTCTCTCTCTCTCCAACCTCTCTCTCTCGCCCTTACCAAACCCAACGGCAGACTGACGCCTCTCTCTCTCTCTCTCTCTTCTCCCAAACCCGTTCTACTGTAAGGCGAACCGCAACCCGTCCGCTTCAGTGACTCGTCCAGTATCGTGTGCTCGACCATCCCGACCGCGATCGACCTCCATACCCTAACCGACATCGCCGTTCCCCTCGCGTCCGCCTTTCCCGACTTACCACCACCACCACCACCATCACCGCCGCGACCCGCCAACGACGACGACAAGAAGAAACGGCGTCGCCGACTCAGTTCGGGCTCTTCGTTCGGCCTCGCCGCCGCTGCCGCTTCCGACGTTGCCGAGGACCCCGCCCAGTTCTGGCAAGAATACCGCGAATGGGCGGGGTTGGTCTCGCTCGGTGAAGAAGCGACGCGGGACAAGCTCCGTTGGCGTGATGAGAAGAAGAAGGGAGGAGGAGCAGAAGAAGCGGACCAGGACGAGGACGACCAGTGGGGGGTCGCAAGAGAGCAGTGTCGTCGCGGTAACGTGTCGGTCATGTCGGCCACGGGATTCTTTCACCCCGTGCACCTCGCACAGCAGATCGAGAAACTCGTCGCCTCTGAAACGTAAGTTCTGCACTCTCTCTCTCCCCTTTCTCTCCCGGGGCGTTACCATCCATTGACACGCACGTCTCGATCGGCTTGCTTTCGAACCGAAAAAACCCCAGAAGTCTCGCCAAGATTCCTTTCCTCTCGCTCTCGCTTCGTCCCTTTGCCCATTCCCCCATCTCGCACACTTCGGCAGCAGCAAATGCCTCCGACAACAACGTCGTCGTCGTGGGAACGAGCAAGAAACCGAACGGCAAGAAGCGGAACCGAGGGCGCGGGCGCGGCGAGGAGGAGGAAGCGGATTCGGAACGGTTGAAGGAACTAGGGGGGTGGGAACTCGTTTTACTGCGGAGGTCAGGAGAGGACGACAAGCTCGAGTGGCACTTGTGGGAGATGCCGTAGTCCCTCCCCCTCTCTCTCTTTCTCTCTCTCTCTCTCGCGCGCGCGCGAACTCTTTCGCCCTTTGTGGAAATTTCGATGGCGAAAACAACTCAAAGACTCGTCCATTTCAGAGATCAGTCTCGGAGGACGACGGGTCGCTAATCCGATAGAAGAGCAAATAAGCGGTGACTTTGGCGCGCAGGAGCGCGTCGTCCAGCTCGTCCGGCGTCGAAAGCGGTGTGACGGTCTCGTCGTCAATCTCGATCCACCTCTCCTCCAGTTTCTCGCCGTCAAAGCTGCTGTTTTTGCAAATACTCCGGCGCACGAGCGTGGTATAGTGCCCACTCCCATCTTCTCCATGATGACAGACCGCCGCATACAATTCGTAGGAGGTGCCTGACTCGTGAGGGACGTTGAGCTCGTACGGCGAGGGGTAGGCGAGCGCCATCGGGGGCAAGAGGCCGCCGAGCTCGAGACCCGAGAGGGGGAACGAGATGGGGCTTGTGATCTTGCGGGCGTTGTAGGCGAACCTTTGCAGGTGGATAACTCTGGTGGTGGCGAGGAGATGCTTTTGAGTTGCTTTTCGTCTTCAAGAGCGGGAGTACTGTATGTAGTCTCTCTCTCTCCCTTACTTACAGGAACTGCGGCAATCGAGCGATCGAAACTCGCTTCGAGGCGACTTGGGGACTTTTGCAAGTTGGACAGCGCCACGCATTCTCTCCGCGCAGGATCTCTTCCTGTAAGTAGTCGGCGATGCAGTCTTGCAGATTTGTCGGAGCTCGGCGCCGGGCGTTGTCGCGAGGGAGGGCGAGCGAGAGGGTTTGGAGGGCGTGGAACGTCGAGGAGGTCTGCGTGCACTCGAGTTTTTCCCCGTCAATCGGCGGAATTTCATAGCCGGACAAGGGCCTGAGTAATGCGACGCACCGTATGGCATCGCAAGCATTCCATGCGGTTGCGGACTTGACCTGCGCGCGCATACGGCGGGGATTGGGTCAGCGCAGGATGGCCTTCTCACCGCTCCTGGCCGCCGCCACTCAACTCACCGTGAAAAAAGTCAACAATGACCGAGTCCTGTCGGTCTCGATACTCCTTCCAGACTATATCGGCAGCGACTACTTCCGGCAACTGTTGGAGTGCCAGTTCGCGAGCTGGCGCAGTCTCGACTGGAGGTGGCGGTCGAAGGACGAGGTTTAGGTCTTCGTGCAGACCGTTCAGGAGACTGAGGAGGCATTCGTGCGCGTCTTGCTGACTCTCGTCGGAGTATTGAGGCGCCCAGCGAGCCAGCGCTTCCTAAAGGCAAAGACAGGTCGTTAGCTTCGAATGGAACGCCAACCGGTCGAGCGGACTCACTTGCAGATACGCCGGCGAAAGCGAGCGGAATTCTCCGCTCGCGGCGACCTTGCATAGCTCTGCAAACATCTGTAAAATGCTTCAGGGTCAGCCGAAATGTACCCGCCAACAGAAGCGCCGGGGTTGTTTCGCACCTCGGCGAGTTCACCACCCGAACCAAGCCGGTTCGCGGTATTGATCTCCCGGAGGTAGTCGCCCTCTGAAAACCATCTCGGAAGAGGTCAGTTTTAGGACTCGCGTCGGAGTTTTGGAATGGAACTGCATCTGCTCGTACCGAGGAAGAACTTTTCGAGTGGCGCAGTCGCAAACAGGACCTGCACGATGCTCGCGAGGTAACAAGAATTGCCGAGATTCACAAGCCCGGTCACGCTGTTTCGGCTCAGACTCGCTCGCGGCCCATTGAGCGAGCCCGATGCAGCGCCCCTGGTGTCCGCGAAAAGAGCTGGGGGCCGTACCTCGTACTCGTACGGTGCTTCGCGGTGCCAGCTTGGCGGTCTAGCCTCAGGAAGGCCTTCTCCAGGCGCGGAAGTCGACAGTCGCATAGCTTTTAGCTCCAGTTCTGGATACCTGTCATGAGAGGCCGAAGTATGCTGCGAGTCCGGTGGGTTTGACGCGTCGAGCTCTGGAGCGAAACGATCGCGTCGCGGAGAAGTGTCAAATCCGGAGGAATCGCTCAGCACGGACGAGGCGCTGAAGCTCGAGGTCGTCGACGACCGTCGAGTCCGCAGCGATGCGGACGTCCTGCTGACGGGAGCTCCGTGAGATGCCGGTTCTCTGTCGCTCGTGAAGCCTCCGCTGGACGCTTCGCGAGGCTTGCTGTGCCGCCGAAACAGGCTGACGACGGATTTCGCTCGTTTGAGTCCAGTCTTGGATCGGCTGATCTTCCCTGGGTGTGCCATGACTTGCTCGACCACGTCGCTAAAGTGTTCGGGATGTTGCCGGTGCTCGCTCCGTTTCATGTCGATTATCTCCTGAGCTGCTCGTCTCAGCCGCGCGTTCGACTTCCTGAGCGAGAGCAGCGGTTTCACGCGACTCGAACCTGAGCTATCGCGAGCATCGGGGGAGTCTGTAAGGGGGCCTGGGGGCGGAAAAGGACGTGCTGGTCGAGGTGGCGGGTTCTGTGGCTCGCTGACGGGTGAAGGAGTGCGCTGCGAGCCGAGTACTTCGGTGGCTCGCGGTATCGAGCGCCAGAACATCGATGACTTGAGAGGTTGGGAGAGAAGCAGCGCATCTCATGGACGGGGATTGCGCGATTGCCAGGCACGGAATGTCCGCGGATGACGATGGGGGACGTGCACCAGTCCCTACACTCCCCAGGACAGTCGACCGGTTCATCGGCTGTAGATTCCTACTCAAGAGTCCCATAGAAGCTGTAAAGAAGACCCGCCAAAGCGGTGCGAGCTCGCGAGCGCGACGGCGGCGACGAGTGAGCGCGCGTTCGCTCCGCCACCTTTCTCCTCTCCCCCCTCACTGCTCCCTCGCGAGTCCCTCGCAAAGATTCGAGACATCCCAAGGTAAGTACCAAGACTCTCAGTGACTCGGGTCCGTGTGAATAGGACCTCTCCCAGCCGCTTCGGAAGGCCACCGAGGCTGACCGACTCTGCGTCATGCGACGTCAGCTCGCAACCGCCGCTCACTGTTCCACCGCCCGCCAGCAAGCAACCATGAGTGGAAAGGGCAAAGCCGGTTCCTCGGCCAGTACTGGACAGCACTCGCGCTCCTGTGAGTAGGACAGGCGTGCGCGCCCAACTTCCGCACGAGCTGAGCCGCGTTCGCCTCTCTCTCATCCCGCCGCCCAGCCAAGGCCGGTCTGCAGTTCCCGGTCGGTCGCATCGACCGTCACTTACGCAAGGGTCGTTACGCCTCTCGTATCGGCGCTGGCGCTCCGGGTGCGTGCTTGACCCGATCCGAGCTCTCGCGCAGTCAACTCTGACCTTGTCATCGCTGCTGCTGGAAACAGTCTACCTCGCTGCCGTTCTCGAGTACCTTGCCGCCGAGATCCTTGAGCTCGCTGGTAACGCCGCGCGCGACAACAAGAAGACCCGCATCAGCCCCCGTCACCTGCAGCTCGCGATCCGCAACGACGAGGAGCTCGACAGGCTCTTGTCCTCGGGTGCGTCAACCCCTCCCCTTTGCTTCTCCTTCCCCGCAAGCTGACGGCCTCGCATGGCGGTACACTGCGACAGTCACCATCTCGCAAGGCAAGTCTCTTGCTGCCCGTGGGCGTTACCGCTTGGCGGAGAGAGGAGCTGACCGCCGCGCGTGTATCCAGGGGGCGTATTGCCCAACATCCACCTTGAACTCCTCCCCAAGAAGGCCGAGAAGAAGAAGCAGTCGAGCAGCGAGATGTGATCTGTCCCAGCGACGCTCCTCGCGTCTCTTTGCATGCTTGTCCCGCGTTTCGAGGTGTTTTGGCTGTCCCCCCCTTCTGTCGATTGTTGCCGTGTCCACCCGTGGTACCCCTTCTGTCGCTTGTTGCATAAAGGGCTTGTTTGCGTGGACCCCACAGTTGTTTGAAGTCAAGAGTGCGAAGGTCGTGGTCACGGCGAGGAAGACGATCCACAGATTTGCCCGTCAAGGAAGTACGAGCGCGCAGGCGAATAAAGGTGAGGTCTATATGTTCGACAGATAGAGCACGAAGCACTTGCGGGAAAAAGCCAGTGCAGGCAAGCGCTAGCGCTAGCTCCAATCTCGGCGGATTTGCCACTCGCGGCGGAAGCAACAACGAGCTCATGTTCGACTAAGCATCAGAGTATATATAGCAAACGTAGATAGACGGTATCTCGCTGCTCTCTCCGCAAAGGCTTCCGATAGATACATCGAAGAGGCGGGGATCCGAAAATCGCAAGTCGACGAGCGGAGCGCTTCGGGAGGAGCAGGAGGGAAGTGCCCAGAAGGCTAGATGAAGCGGGACACTATTGCACCGAAGCGGGGGAGAGGGTGCTCTGATTATGGTGAAGGAGAAAAGGGGGGAGAATGGACCGCTGGGCCTCGCCTTAAAAGCACGTCGGACATGAGATCGTCGAGCTCGAAAATTTCGGACATCGGAAGCGAGCCGCCGCATAATTTGTCTCCACACTCCGAGGCAGCCCCACCATGAGTCGGCACGCCCCCGCGTACAACTTCTGTCCCCTCTACACTTGCAAGCACTCCTGCCTGCAAACCCATTGTGTATGTTCATTGACTGGCCTTGCGCTGACATACACAAAGACTGACCCTCGGTCTCTCGATACACGCGCTCCGCCGCTCCCGTTGCCGTCCGTGCTTCCCCACGCCAACCTACTTTGACGCTTGCCTCTCGCCTCGTCACAACAGCATAATCATGTCGGTGAGTCTTCAAACTCGGAGAACAATGTCCAGACTGTAGTCGAGGCAAGGGCTGCAGATGAAAGGTGGCCTCGTCGTCGATTCCGAGAGGGTCCCGCTGACCTCGTGGCCTTCTTCCGTCGATGCAGAACAATCTCACCGCCTCGCTCACGTTCCCCGAGGGTCACGTCGTTGACAAGGTCGAGTTTCCCGTCGGACTCTTCATCAACAACGAGTACTCGCCGGCCGCCAACGGCGAGACGATCGAAGTCCGTTCGCCCGCCAACGACAAGGTCATCGCCCACGTTCCCGCAGGCCAGCCGGAGGATGTCGACCGTGCTGTCGAGGCGGCGCAGAAGGCGTACGACACCGTCTGGGGAGAGCACTGCTCGGGCCGCGACCGCGGTCGCATGCTTATGAAGCTCGCCGACCTCTTTGAGGAACACGTCGACACGCTTGCCTCGATCGAAGCCATGGTGAGTCTTCGGTTCACGGCCCTTTGCACATCAGCAGCGATGCCATGTGCTAGCTAGCGAAATGGCGGGCCTGAGTGCTTTGGCTCTGGGAAACCAGAACGACCTCACTGACGAGATGCCCATCCTTTTCCCGACTTCTTTAGGACAACGGCAAGGCTTTCAACATTGCCAAGGGCTTTGACGTCATGGAGGCTGCCGGATGCCTCCGCTACTACGGTGGCTGGGCCGACAAGGACCACGGCAAGATGATCGAAGTCGACGAGACCAAGATGGCCTTCGAGCGCCACGAGCCGATCGGTGTCGTCGGCCAAATCATCCCCTGGAACTTCCCCATCCTCATGTTTGCCTGGAAGCTCGGTCCTGCTCTCGCTTGCGGCAACACCATCGTCATCAAGATCGCCGAGACGACGCCGCTCTCTGCGTTCTACGCCACTCAGCTCATTGCCAAGGTCTTCCCGCCCGGTGTCGTCAACGTCGTCACTGGCTACGGCAACGTTGTCGGCGCTGCCATCTCTTCGCACATGAAGATCCTCAAGGTCGCGTTCACGGGATCGACCGCCGTCGGCCGCACCATCATGCAGGCCGCCGCAAAGTCCAACCTCAAGCCCGTCACGCTCGAGCTCGGTGGCAAGAGTCCCAACATCATCTTTGAGTGCGTCTGGGCTACCTGCATGGTCTCTGCCCGATCCGCGAGTCTGACATGACTTGCCCGGTTTTCAGGGACGCCGACCTGGAGCAGGCCGTTTCTTGGGCTGCCTTCGGTCTCTACTTCAACGCCGGGTGCGCCTACATTCACAGTCTAGACTCGAATGTTCACAGTCTAGACTCGAATGCTATTCAGAGCTCGAGCTGACTTGCTTGTCGCCGCCAGACAATGCTGCTGCGCCGGTTCGCGTATCTTTGTCCAGGAGTCGATCTACGAAAAGTTCCTTGAGAAGCTTACGGAGAAGGTCAAGTCGATGAAGGTCGCCCAGCCGTTCCAGCCGGACGCGTTCGTCGGACCTGCGACGTCGCAACTCCAGTTCGACCGCATCACCGCTCACATCAAGTCCGGGAAGGACGAGGGCGCGACTGTTCACCTCGGAGGCGAGAGGCATGGCACTGAGGGTTATTTCGTCGCTCCGACAATCTTCACGGGGGTAAAGCCGGAAATGAGGATCGCCAGAGAAGGTGAGGGACTTACTAGAGACGCGTCGGAGCTGTTCTGACTTCTTTTGCACGCTTTCCAGAAATTTTCGGTCCGGTCGTCGTCGTTCAGACGTTCAAGGACGACAACGACATCATTCACAAGGCTAACGACACCTTCTACGGTCTGGCCGCGGCCGTCTTCAGTCGCGACATCTCGCATGCGCTTTCCACCGCCAAGAAGCTCCACGCGGGCACCGTCTGGGTCAACTGTGCGTCTGCGGCCTACATCTCAGCTCGCACATATGCATGCTGATGTAGAGACTTCCAACAGGCTACAACCAGCTCAACTCGAGCGTGCCGTTCGGCGGGTAAGCCGCCGTTTCGCTTCCGACCGCTCTCTCTTCGCCTGCTGACTTCTTCTGCCACTCTCGCTCGCAGCTACAAGCAGTCGGGCATCGGTCGCGAACTCGGTTTCGCAGCCCTGGCCAACTGTAGGCCCCTTCTCTGCGCTACCTCCCGGATCCCGCCGACGCTGACCCTTCAATCGAGACAGACACCGCCATCAAATCGATCCATGTCAACTTGACGCAGCCGAACCCGCTCTGAGATACTTCTTCTACTTCTTCAGCTATGCGACATGCCATGATGTTAATGTACAGTCGTGCTTTGACTTTGACTTGTGTAATCCCTCCGTTTTTCGTGCCTTGAGTGGTGGCGGCTTGGTGGCGGTGGAAAAGCCCTTGACGAAACTGACGGTCAACACGAGCCGCACAGTCGCCCGCATGAGGTACGCGCGAGTTTGTTGGAGAAAGCGGCACGATAGCGTTCCGGACGAGTAGACCGCCGGCAATACCGTCTTTGCCGCGTCGAAAACCTTTCCGGATCTTTAATGCAGTTCTCGCAAGCCGATCTCTTCCGGATCCCACGCGTAGTTGAGACCGAATTGGTTTATTTCCCCGAAGACGATGTGCCCATTCCACTACCGAAGCATCGAGAATTGCACACGAGAAGGTGGACCTATAACGCACACCAGATCTCGCTCTATAAGTTTCTTTGGCGATCTCGCCTGAGTTCACGAGAATGGCCCGCTGTCGCCCTTGCTCGCTTCGACAGACCAGGCCTTGCCCAAGCCTTGCCATAGAACGGAGCATGTTGAAAGTGGAAGTCGGCAAGATCGCGTCGCCGCGAACATGTGAGGCGCTGGCCACACCCTTGGCGTAGTCGTCGAGGTTGTGCGCGCCTTCCGCGACGCCTTCGCCTTCCCCGCCCTTGAGCTCGTCGACGAAAGCGGACTGGAGGACGGCATCGACCGCGAGGTTGCGCAGCTCAATCTCGAGGCAGGCGCTCGAGCAACAACTCGGCCGATCCAGCTCGGGATTGTTGAACTCGACGCCGAGCTGACTCGCGTTCGCGTCGGCCTCTCGACCACCAAGGTCGGGTCGAGCCGGCGGGATCACCACAGGACGCAGTCGGACTTGTGAAGACGGCGCGAGAAGACGGCGCGCGAATCGAGATCGCCGAGGAAGCCCGTTCGAGGTTGCAAACGGGCGAGTCGAATCGATCCACGGGCTCCACCCGCGTGCGGATCAAGGCGGACGCGCAAAGGTCGTGGCGGAGCATGTGTCGGCACAACGTCCGGACTCCGACGACAAGAGAGTACATTTCTGGTGCACGATAGAACCGAGCGTGCCGGATCACCCTCATGGAGGCGACCAGTCCGCTGTAGCTGCACGTGATGTCCTTGTTCGGCGGCGGCGCTGATGCGGGCGGCGGAGGACGAGTGCGGCCGACCGCAGTAGCCTCGGACTGGCCGTTCTCGTACGCTTCGCGCTCAACGGGCTTCTGACGCTTGAGCATCTCGTCGACACGGTATTGCTTGAACTTGTCGTCTTGGTTCGCGAACCCTCGAAAGTGCCAGTCCGGGTGCCGGATGTGCGGCACTGGCTTGACAGTCTCTTGCAGCGTGGCCGAGTTCGTGATGAGCTTTTGGACGACGGAGCCGAGTCGTTCGATGTAGTAGTCTCAGTCGAGGATTGACCTGAGGTCATACTCTTCGAGGGTGTTGTCCTCGAGCCATTTCCGGAGGAAGTGCCGCCCCATGCTGAGGTCGGCGGAGAAGATGGCGACGGGAACTGCTCGCTCCGCGACCGGAGCGCCGACGGGCTTGGTCGACACGATAAACCGACACGCGAGCTTCCCTTCGATCACCTGCTCGCCGAGGAATTCGGCCGAGCAACGGACCGTGCTGACCGACGTCAACTTCCGACCGGAATACTCGTCGAGGGTTTTCGGCATTGGGTGGATCTCGGCGATGAGCTCGAACAGCTCGACGGGCTCATCGTCCGGCAGCGAGACGGCTTTGTTGAAGACGACGTCGAGCCACTTGTCGGTGACGGAAGCGACGGCGGCGCAGCAGTCTTCGAGAGTCGATCCGAGCAGGAGCTTCTCGAAGATTTGCGACTGGAACGTCTTGATGAGCTGGAGCTCGCCCCGTCGCTTGCCCTCGAAGCCCTTCCGCTCGGCGAGCGAGCCGTCCTCATTGAAGACGGCGTAGCGCTTATTCAAGAGCTTGTCTCCTTCCTTCGACGACCGCAAAATGATGGCGCGGTAGGGACTGTCGAGCTCGAAGAAGATCGAATTCTCTTCGCGCGCGACGTGGCGGCCGTCCGGTCCCGCCTCGTGGTACTGATCGTTCGTAAAGTCCTTGTGGACGATGTGGTTGAGCATCGTGCAAGGACACGAGAGCGGGAACTTGCCGCTACCCATGAGCTTGAAGGTGAAGCCTGGAGAGAGCGCACGGGGTCAGTACAGCTGCGGAATTATCGAACCGAGACACGACATACTCACCGTCGGGCGAGGTGCTCGGCAGCATGCACCAGATACCGTCCGTGTCGAGCTCCGAGATCTTACGGGCGCGGAGCTTGAGCTCGTCGAGAATGGTGTCGCGGCGCCGGGGAGGTTGGAGAGGTTCTGAATGAACGAGAGCGTCGAGGAGAAGGTTCGGCCTGAGCACTCGCCGGCGTCAAGAACGTTAACAAGGCGAAGGCTCGCAGGTGGAATCTTCGGCGCGTTCTTTGTCAAAGTTGGTCGCCCCTGGCCTCGGTTTGGAGGCGGCCGCGTCTTTCTGCTTGCCCTTGTCCGACGCACTCGGAGGTGCCAGAGTCGAGTCTGCGGCCGGCGCGCTCGCCGAGGCCGATGCGTCGGTTGCCGCGCTCGACTCGCAAGTCGTGGCGTCGACACCAGTTGCCGTCGCGGTTGCGGGCGCGTCTGCTGCCGAGTATCCAGCTCTTCTTCTGCCAGACTTGTAGGAGCTCGACCTGCTCGCAAGGAGCGACATGACTGCGTCCGTCATGGCGGGTGTCTCGAGCAAGCCGAGTCGCTCCGAATCGAGACCAAGTTGCGACTTGGGCTCACTTTAAGCCTCCCCTGAAGCTACACGTCAGCGCGTATGCGCTCCCGCGCACCGCCCGTCCGCGAGTTTCGAACTCGAGCATATGGCATCATAGGGACACACAGGCGCGACTTGAGCAATGTACAGCTGCGCAGCTGTGCCTAGACTCGCGCCAATTCTCGACCTCGAGCTAGACCCGGCGCTCGACTCGACCCCGCTCGCTCTCCCCGGCCTCATCTCATCGCTCCGTCCGATCCGCCGGAATGCTGCACAGCTCGCAGACGAAGCGGCTCTGCTCAGAAGGTTCATGTACAAGCACAAGAATCAACACAAGGGGCAGCGCTGGTGGAAGCGCATCGTCGAGGTCGATCGCTGCGCGTCGAGGGCGCTCGAGGAACTGTCTCGCTGGCTCGCCGGCTTCGGAATGAGGTGCGTCTTGCGCAGCCTGTGCGGGCGCTCTCGTTCTAGAGGCTGACAGATTTTCTGCATCGCAGCCCCGACAACGAAGACCATGGCTCGATCGGGCGGCAAGAACTCTGTCGCGGCCTCCTCGCCGCCCCTCGAGTATTGCTGATTGTCGAAAAGGTAAGGTCCGCAGTGCCCGGACTGCTCGTCTCGCAGGTACTGACCATTCTTGCGGACGAGCAGAACGTTCAAGTTTTGCTCAACTGCGCGGGGTAAGGAGCAGGGTCGAACCGCCAATTCCCTTCAGTCGAGGAACCGAAGGCACGGAGTCATTCGCTGATTGTGCGTGTACCGGGTCCCTGAACCTTACAGCATTCTCGAACAACTCGTCGACTCGCGCGCATTCCTCGCTTTCGCTCTCGTTGTCGTCGCGCTCGCGGCGCGCCTCCATTCGCTGTTCAGCGTCCTCTTCGATGACCTCGATCGCGCAACTGCGACGCTGTCGAACCTCGTCGAGGCGAACAAGGTATACGCTTGTGTTGCACTTCAAGAAGTACCACAGAGCGCTGACGCTCGGGCAACCCCGCTCAGCTGGCGAACGTCGTCAAGCCGCATCTCGTGCGCCTGCCTCGAGAACTCCGCCGCTTCGTCCCGTCCGAGCACGCCGCGCCTAGCTCGGCGACGCTGCCCAGTCCCGCCGCCTCACTAGACGAAAATCCAACCAAACCGACCAGAAAGGGCGCTGACGATCTCGGCTCTGTGGTCGCGAGACCTTTGGCGACTTCGCAAGCGCCGTCCTCCTCCAAATCGGCTACTCCGTCGCTTGCAAGCCGCCCAATCTCGCGGACGGCGTCCCCGGCGGCAGCAGCAAGAGTACCCTCGGTCGCATCTGCCTCTATACGGAAGAACGCGGCGGGAGAATTGGTCGGTTTGAGCAACGTCGTCGAACGCGAGAAAAAGAGGGAGGAGGCCGGCGATCGATCGCTTGTCATCCCTCGCAAGCGATCCTCGGCCGGTTCGTCGGAGAATCCCAGAGATAGTCCAGCCTTCAAGAAGCGCGTCCGAGCCGGTCTCGCGGAAGCAGGTTCGAAGCAGATTCCTCTCGGTTCGGCCTTCCCCGGCGGTTCTTCGAAGGCGCCCGAGCCTCGCACGACCTCGGACAGTGCTCCCGTCGTCAAGAACAAGAAGAAGAAGGTCAAGATAGACGGCGACGAGATTGACGACATCTTCGGTTGATGCGAGTAGCGTGTAAGTCTCGCCGGCTTTTCCGATTCGACTGGTGGGCAGCGGTGTCCGCTCATTTCGCCTCGCAATGCTGACCGACTCTCATCTTTGACCAGTACTTGACGCCAATACACGTACAACGTTGCGTCTGAAGCGGCCCGAGAGCGCGTCCAACGTCCAGCGGGCAGCAGGGAGCGTGAATGAGGCAGGGAAGAGCACAGCGGCGTGTAAAATCACCACAGTATCGCGTCGCCTTTACGAGTAGCTAAGTGTGTGCAACTGTACTGAGTTCCGTACGCGCGCGAAAGATGGACCGTGCTCCGACGCGCCCGAGAGGTGCTCAGACGCGTCGGCAACTCGTTTTTCTCTCGCTCTCTTCCCTCTCACCCGCTCCAGCTCACTCCCTCCCTCTATACACCCTCGCGCGACCCTCTGCAGTCATCAATGGCCGCCATCACCGCCCTCCTCAACCTCCCGGTCAGTCTCGCTCAGTCTCGCTCAGTCTCGCTCAGACTGACCAGCCCGAGCCCACTCGCCGTTCCCACGCTGACCGGCGCGCGCACCGTTCTACTTGCACAACAGGCGATCGCGCCAGCTCCGGGCATTGCCCAAGTTCAGAAGAACGTCCCAGCTATTGGCGTTTCCGAGCACCGCTGCTTTCTCGCTCTGATCGGGTACGTCGACAAACTGGCCGCCGCGCTCGGCGTCGTCAACGGAAAGAAGGTCCTCGACCTCGACATCCTCGCCGCCATCGTTCGCGCCCTCGACAATCCGAACAGCGACCTCTCGACCGGCGAAAAGCAGTGGCTCGCGCATGAACACCAATACCAAGGCTTTCTGGAGCTCCTCATCGAGTTCACCAACCCCGCTCGCAAGGGTGCCGCACCCACATTCAACATGCAACAGAGGCTGCGCCAGCGCTTCTTCAAGTGGCTGGACGGCGCGGTCAACCTCCCGCACTGGAAGCAACTCAAGACCGCTCGCTG
Source organism: Rhodotorula sp. CC01 (assembly GCA_021654155.1). Taxonomy (NCBI): domain Eukaryota; kingdom Fungi; phylum Basidiomycota; class Microbotryomycetes; order Sporidiobolales; family Sporidiobolaceae; genus Rhodotorula; species Rhodotorula sp. CC01. The sequence continues at coordinate 110,475 of JAKEZK010000001.1, forward strand.
GACGAATTACGAAAAGTGTGTTTCTTCGTCGCTCGACTGTGGCCGTCCCAGGGGGAAGACTGACAAGTGCGCCGCCCTCTCCTGCCACGCCATCAGGTTCTTCAAAGACCGCAGTGCGTTCGCCCGGCAACGTCAGTTCTGATATCCCCCGGCTTACGCGATTGCCATGCCGACCATCGCAGAGAAAGAGACCCCGTACAATTACACGGTCCGCGACTCGGTCAAGCTCGACTTGATGCTCGAGGCTGTGCAGCGCTACCTCGCGGCGGTATGTCTCCACGGTGTTCATGTGTTGCTGGTGGGACATGTCGTGCTCCTCGGATGCCGTTTGCTGACCGCATGCTGCAATCCTTTGCAGACCGGCCAATCCTACATCGACCTCGTCTCCAAAGTCATCCAGATTGAAGTCTTGCCCAAGATCGCCTCCGACGGCGACGCCGTCACCAAGGGCGTCGAACACACCTTCCCCTCCTTCGCCGTCTCTGCGATGCGTGAGTCTGTTGGTTGACTACCTAGGTTCTTCCGGGCGGAGCTACCTTTTGACATCTCAAACCCATGAGCAGTCAATGTGCTCAATCAGGGCGCCAGCGTCAGTGGGTGGCTCCACCAAGCGCTCTTGACTGGGTTCTCGCACATCCAGGAGGACTCGAGCACGATGCGCAACGGCGGCGCGATCACGTTCGCTACCGCGAACATCGCCTCCGCGATCGACGTACTCAAAAAGGTCAGTTCATTCGGTTTTCTTTTTTCCCACCTCGCGTCATTCTGACTCTTTCGCCCCGGAACTCAATGCAGGAGATGAATTTCACCAATGCGCAAACGGACGCGTTCCTCTCGGGAGAGTACGTGTACCGCAGCTTCCGCATTCTGATCTGTGAGTGCTTTCTCTCATGGCAACGACCCCTTGGCTCTTGGTCCCTGCGCCGCTGACGAGGGTCATTGCCTCTCGGCAGGGGCGCGCCTCGTCAACCTGGGCCAGTACCAGAGCGGTTTCGACTGCTTCCACCGCGCTCTCGCAAAATCGGTCAACAGCGACTGCAAACAGCGCGGTATCGACCCCGTCCAGGCGAGCAAGTGGACCAAGGCAGAGATTGAGAGCCTCATCGCGTAAGCACTTTGCGTTCTTCAAGCTTGCCTACTACACTCGCTGACAAGATTGCTTCAGCTGGGCCGGAGTCTACTACAACTTTGAAGATGTTGAGCACTTGACCGCAGGTCAGCTGAAGCAGCTCGGAGACGCGTTCCACCGCCTCAACCTCGACGGAACCGTCGCCAAGAAGGACAAGCACGTCAAACGTACGGAAGTGGCTTATAGCAGTCTGATCAGCGGGCGCAAGTACGAACTTGCCGTCTTGTTGGCTGAGGTGAGCACCTTCGTGCCTGTCCCTTTCCTCAGTGCCGCTTCCTGACGGCACTTGTATCCACCCCGCGCGACAGGCGGAACTGCCTTTCGAGCTCCTCTTTGGCAAGTCGCTCATCGCGCACCTCAAGGGAGTCGGGATCGCGGACGGTATGACCGGCGGCGATGTTCGCGTAGCCCTCGGTCAGAAGCAGAGCGAGGCGCAAGCCGCTCAGACCAAGGTTACCAACACGCCGGCGAACGCCGCTGGAGCTGCCGTGAGTCGAGCGACCGTATCTTTGGTGTCAAAGACAAATGCTGACCTTCTCTCTGCACGATCCAGATCTCGGAGGGGAAGCGCAAGTCGGCGCAGTCGAAACTCAAGAGGATCAACGCCGCCTCGTCGAGCACCGAGGACGCCTCGGACGGACCGTCCAACAGCAAGAAGCGCGAGATGCAGTAGAGCGTGAGTCTATGCACTTTCTTTCGGGTCTACGGTGTTCCATCCCTTCGTCCGAAGCCCTGACGTCGACCTGTGCGCTTTTGCATGTGCAGCGGTTCCTCACCCGCTCGATCGAACGGGTAGCGATACCCTCGGCGCTCCTCTCAGATCTTTGTAGCTTCATGTGATGCTCGTCTCTGTTTGATGTTTTACGTGTTTCAGTCCGCTTTAAAGACGTGGATTCGGGATTGCAGTCTCGAAGAAATTGAGCAAGCGGTGGTGTTTCCAACTGCTTGATCAGCGAGCACAGGCCTAACCCTAGCGAGTTCAGCCTTCAGCCTTGTGGTATACTATCTAATTCCTATCAGCTACAGTTATGAGCGGGAGTGCTGGCCAGATGGACCGCGTCGAGCCGGAACGCAAGGCAAATTTGCTCGAAACGCTGGGCGCATCGCTCTTTTCCCCGCTTTGGCGCCAGTCGCCCCCTTGCTCTCTCGTTGGTTTCAGAACGCTATGCCTGCTGTTCTGTCGCGTCCCGTGTCACCAGCGCTACCCGCGGCGGCAGGCAGCACCGAGGCCGCCGAGGTCGGTTTCAACTCCAATGAACAGTCGCTCGCGGAGCTTGACGACACCAAAGCCCCTCTCGCCACTGCCGACATGGACGGCAGTGCTCCACTCGTTTACGACTACGTTCCAGATGCGGACGCGCTGCCCGAGGACAGGGAGGACCTCGACCTGGTCGCGCTGCCGGCAGCAGATCAGCAGGCCGCCGACGCAGACTCGGAACGGACGGGACAGACCGCCAGCGTCTCGCAAGCAACTGTCATCGACTTTGACGCGACTCCGACACGCTCCGGCAACGAGATCGCCGAGGAGATGACCCGCAAGACCCGGCGCAAGCTCCAGAAAGACTGGAAGAGGATACGCCGTTGGGCCAAGAAGAATGAGCTGCAAGAGGTGCGCTTTGGGCATACATCCACGCTGCTCTCAGCTGACGTGCCATCTCGGCTCGACAGGCCGATTTGATGGCGCTCTGGTCTCGGGCCGAAGAAGAAATGTCCGCAAAGCAGAGCAAGAAGCTCCGGTACGCTTCCCATTGCCCGACCTCTGAACAGCGGGCGTGAGCTGAAGTGGCACCTCTGTCTAGCCTTGACCGTGAAGCAGCCGCCGGCGAGCGCTTGACGAAGCGTGGCGAGTGGCGCTCTCGCTCGTTGAGGCAGGACCTTCTCGCATCGTCCAGCGTCGAGACCGGCGCCAACACCAGCTGGCTCGGCATCTGTTTCTTGCGCGCGGCCACCACCGACGTCGCGCGCTGGAACGCATTCATGATGTCCGTTGACTGAATCGATGACGGTCTGAGATTGTGGACGGGCGGCTAATCTCGCATTGCTCGGTATAGGCTCTTGAAATGCGACGTCGGAGAGTTCGCGCTCGACATCCACGTCGTACTCAGAGAGGCGCCACGCATGAAAGACCACGACGGACCGGGGATTTACTGCTTGCGCTCGGTAAGTCACTCGACGAAACTCGCGTCGGCGACCAGAAGGCTGACTCTTGCCCGTTGCCCATAACAGCGCGAGGGTCTGCACTACATCGGCGTCTCGATCAACTGCAAGCAGCGTCATGGCGGGCACATGACAGGGACCGTCAATCACAAGTTCAGAAGCCGTACGTGCCCAGTGACAGCGAAGAAATCCAGACATTGACCGACATTCTTTACAGTGAACGAGGACCGGCGCAAGTGGCACAACCACATCCTATTCGCCTTTGACGACAACGATACCTCGACCATCATGTACGCCATCGAGATGCTGTTCAACATCCTCTCGAACGCGACGAGCGCCGACGTCGGCCTCAACGTCAATGTCTTTGATTGCCTGTGCTATGCCGCCATTGCCACGCGCGACGACGTTCGCCGTATCTGGAAACAGGTCGTCTCGGTTCTTGAGAACAATGTGAGCAGGTGCGAAGCGGGGAACGGAGACAACAAGGACTAACAGTCACCCTCCTTCGATTGTTCCTTTCCTCAGTCCTCGCTCAAGATCGTCCCGCCCGCCACCACCACCGCCGCCGGCACGAGCTTTTGGAGACAGATCAACTGCGCCCCGCTCCGCCCGCTCACCGTTCACGGGATCCTGATCGGCTGGACCCACAAACCGTTCCGCCTTCAGCTCCAGAAGGAGATGCCTCTGCCCGCGACTGCATTCGTCCAGCTGCCGAAGTACCTACTTTCGAAGGAGGAGCGTCATGCTCACGCACAGCGCAAGGAGGAGGCCGTTCTTTACCGCCTTCTCAAGCTCGCCGAAGATGGATCCGTCACCTTCACCGAGAAGAATGCGCCTACTCGTCAGCAGCAGCAACAGGCGCGTGCAGGAGCCGAGGCCGCGGTCGTCGCCGAAGAAAGCGCTCAAGCCGCGCTGGCGGGAACCAGCGCTGGCGAGACGGCGAAGCGCGCCGCCGAGCTGCGCGCGCAGGCAAAGGCCGGTGGCGGGGAGAAGAAAAGGGCTGGCAGCGGTCCCTCATCGTCGACGAGCAGGGGGGTCAAGAAGCAGAGACTGAACTTGTAGGCTGCGTTATCGTTGCATGACTTTGTTGCATACCTATCTCTCCTCGCGGCCGGGGTGCAATACGCGGGTCGCTTCTGTGCTTACTTCTCGCGTGCAGAGAACGCGATGGGGGCCGCTCGTCGCGAGACCGGATGCAAATTTTAAGGCAAGTGAGCGATCTGCCTAGCCGCAGAGAGGAGCATGGCACAACTCGAAAGCACGCCTCGAAGGCCCAGTTCGCGGAGTTGTCGACGAACTTGAGAAGGTCGCTGTCCCTGTTGCGGAAGGTTATCTTCTCCTGCTCTCGGACTCGCTGAGTTGTTGCGGGGAGAATGCATGGCACAGAGTGCTTCGGATATATGCGAGACAGCAGCGTCATTGTTGTTTGTCAGGGACGTGTAGACTACCAGCGGCGGCGAGCTCTATCGGAAAGTGGCTGTCCAACGAATCGTTCGAGCGACACGTCCGTAAATTTTGGCTGACTTCGGACGCCGGCCAGTCCCCCCTCCCGCCCTCGGACGTACTTGTACAGTCCCGAGGCACAGTTCTAGAGGTTGAGAGTGGCGACGCCGAGCCGATTCAGGTGCAGCCGAGGGAGCGACGCGCAAGTCCGAGAGCACTTTGACCGGACACGAAAAGGTCTCCCCTCCCGTCCTCGCCTCTCGCACGAGAGAGACCAGGCACGGTTCTCGAGGCTGAGAGCATCTCGCGCCGAGTCAGTGACCGTGTCGTCCGCGTATGCCGAGCCGGTGGATCGTGTCGATTCGTGGGGACTCGTCGGGGCGGAGGGCGGGTTCGGATGGCGCGGGTGAACCGCAGCAGGTACAGCATTGGAACAAGGAGCAGTAGAGAGCGTTCTGTGCCAGCATAGTATAGATTTGATGCTAGGCCCTCAGAGCATGTGATGAAGTCGAAAGGAGAGAAGAAAGAGAATCAAGTGGCGCGCGGCGCTCGCTTCACCTTCGCAGCGAGAAAGCGCGCCGAGCCATGACGCAAGAGCCGGACGCTCTCCCCTCTGCTTTGGCCACTTAGCTCAACGGTCCGTAGCTGCCTGTACTCCCCCTGCCGCTGCCCGACGCGCTGCCGACCATCGCTTCGCTTCGGCAGAACGCCACTTCGCGCTCTCGGGATCTGTTGCTCGTCTCGGACCTAAGGAGACGAAAGGTAAATAAAGGATCGTTCGCTGGAAGCGCTCGATCACGGTCCGTGCCCCGCTCGAGCCTCCCAATAACTCGGGACGTCCGCGGTCCGCAGCGATGCCACCGCTCTCGGATGCCTCTTCGCCCGCTTCCTTGAATCGACTCGCTCAGTTGCTCTCCCAGGATGCACTCGCGACCCTCCGCCAGCTCGCGGCTTCCCCCGCCTACCACGACGCGACCGGAGACGACCGCTTCGACCTCGACGCCTCCGCCGCCGAAACGATCGAACCGCTCTACTCGGCACGCGGCGTCCGTGAGCGTCTGGAACGCGTTGTTGGCGAGGTGCGAAATTGCCGAGGTCACGAAGCTCGGAAAGGAGCTGACCTAAATTCAGACCCGAACACAGGAAGCGTGCCGGACCTTGACCGACGACGACTGCCGCAAGATCGGTCACGACGTTATCGGAATCGTGTTCCGAGAGCAGAGCACACCATTCAAGGAGGTCCTACACCTCGTCCGCAACCTGAACCGATCGGAGAAGGAGGCGGCCGCGCGCGGACTCAAGGAAGGCAACAAGATGCTCAGCAAGGTGTTCGTGCACCTGATCAAGGGCGAGGATCGCCACGCGGCCGCGGCGTACAAGAAGAGGCGAGTCTGGACTGTGGGCGACGGTGAGCGATTCGCTGATAGATCCCCTCGTACCGTCACCGTGTTCGCCGACTGACCGACGCGTTGTCTCGCCGCCTCTTGCAGGAATCAGCCGCAGTCTCGACCCTCGCGAGATCGGTGAGACTTTATGCAGCGTCGTGTTTCTGATCAGTCGGACTTGCCAACTGAGTCTACGACGTCCTGTACAGGCAAGAACGATCTCGTCATTTATCCGGTCCTGAGGCGCGTTGAGAATGCGCCGGCGACCTCCCTCGTCCTCGACCTCGACTTCGTCGTCGGCAGCGACCGCCTTCAGTGGCTGATTGAGCGGCGAAGCCCAGAGCAGCCGCTCTCGCAAGACGAGCTGCGCCGTCTCGACCTCAGACGACTCACCGGTACCGCCGAGATCGAGGCCGTCCTGGCGATTCGAGGAGACCTTGGTCAGACGAGCGCATCGGCTCGCGAATCGAAAGCGGCGATTAAACAGGTCGACCGGCACCTCGCCGCATGCCGACGGATCAATCGGGGAAAGGACCGGGCCGCGGAGGGCTCGTCTGCAGGTGGAGGGTATCGGCGAGACCAGCGCGGCGGAATCAAGTTCGTCGCGACCTGTTCCCGCCAATCCAGACGTCACTACTGACACAGTACTTGGCTTTTGCCGCCGCACAGCCTCTACAGCAACCTCACGGCAACGCTCCCCTCCTTTTGCGCCCTGCATGCATTCCAGTCCGGCGAGCGCCGCCTCGTTGACCATCTGCTCGGGATCGGCAAGGCGCTCGTTCCTGGGTTCACGGCGACGATGCAACACGAGTCCGACAAGCACTCGTTCCCCGTCACGAATCACGCCGGCACGGCCGGCACGATGAATTACATGCGTGGTTGGGACGCGCCACTGCATGTCGAAGCCAAGGGCGACCCAGCCCTGACCGGCACCATCAGCTACGGCAACCCCGCCGGTAGCACCCGCTCCGCCATCGCTGCCGACTTCTCGCTCGCCGCTGTCAACGATGGACGCGGCATCGTCATCGAGTCTGGCCCGGGGACGACTATCTGGTTCGCCGGCGCGAGGAACTTGCATGGGACTGCGCGCCGTTTAGACTCGAACGCCCACCTCGACTTGCACCTCGCCTCGACCCCGCGCGACAACCTCGAATCGACCACCGCCGCCGTCGGCGACGTGACGGATTTGCTGCAACTCGGCGTCTTGACTTTGGTACAAGACGATCTTCACGACGACGGAGGCTCGATCGACTCAAACTCGGCGGCGGCGAGTACCACGCGTGCGACAGTGAGCTGAGGGGATCGCATAACCGGGAGTATGCTTGCGCAGCCCGAGCTGACCCAATCATAATTCTTCTCCCGTCCAGCTCTCGCTCCCGCAAGAGCGGCTCGACCAGTTGGCGAATCTCAGGTCGTCGACGGCTCCGCCGCCGTCCATCCCAGGAAGCTTGCCGAGTCGCGCGTTGGCGGAGTCGGACCAGTACAGAGGCATCTGCTTCTACCAGAAACGGAGCATGCTCAATTTTCAGGCGACGAAACGGTTTGATCTTGAGGTTGAGGTCATGAAGAAACACGGCTCTTTGACCTCGCGTTGGCGGTGCGTGCATATCCGAAGTACCCTGTACGGCTTCAGTCAAGTCTGACGACCAGCTACTGCATCAACAGCTCACTCGCCAATCCGTCGCCCGGCTCCTCCACCGCCACCGTTCACCCGACTGCTTCCTCTCCCTCGCCCACCCCTTCAACTACCTCCCCGACGGCGACCGTGCCCGCCCGCTCCGCTCCGACAACCCGATCGCGGCAGGGTGACGCTCCCTCGTTGGGCAGCCTCGTCGGCGAGTCCGGCGACCTCGGAATGGGCGGCACCTCGACCGGCGCGACCATCGCGGTTCCCGTCGCTAGGACGACCCGCATGACGAGGCTGGCGATGTCCAAACTTCCGGAGGCGGACCGGCGTTCCGTTCAGCAGGAACTCGACGCAGCGTGGCGCGAAAACACTCACTCGGCGGGAAAGGTCAAAACGGTCAAGACGTCTGAACCTTCCATGAAGCGTCAGAAGACATAATGGGTCCTTCTCTGCGTTGTTGCCTCTCTCTGTAGTTTGCACGCGTGTTCCTTTCCCGCCTGTAAGCATCGGTTAGCGACTTGGAATTGCAAATTTCGAGAAGTCAGCCCTGGGCTCCGGGCGCCGCGGAAGCAAGAGTTGCACCGCCACACTCGCCGAGCGCCTGCTGAGAAGCTCACGGTCGACTCTGGACACTCGCATACTCTTTACGCCCAGGCGACCGATCCAGCGAGACCAGTCAGCCAGTCATGAGCGCAGGTGTAGCTTACGCGGGTCCTTCGGGCCAAACCGCCTACGTCTTGTGTGCCGGTCAGTGCTTCCACCTCGCTCATCTTCTTTGCGTCGACTCATCATCAGTCCTCTCACATGGCTGACACACGCACCTGCAGACTGTGGAACGCCGATTCAGCCCAACGGCGCCAACCTCTGCGTCAACTGCCTCCGGAACTCGTGCGTCTTCGGGAACTGCACGACTCGCTGTGGCGATTTTGCTGACCTGATCGCTTCCCTTTCGCCCACCGCCCCCGCGAACCAACAGCGTCGACATCACCGAGGGCATCCCGAAGCAGACGACCGTCAACTTTTGCCGAGGCTGCGAGCGCTACCTCTCGCCGCCGGCTCAGTGGACCCGCTGCGAACTCGAGTCGCGCGAACTGCTCGCAATCTGCCTCCGGAAACTCAAGGGCCTTTCAAAAGTCCGACTCATCGATGCCGGGTTCATCTGGACCGAGCCGCATTCAAAGCGATTGCGTGTCAAATTGACCATCCAGAAAGAGGTGCGCTCTTGAGGCGATCATCTCAGAGACACTCCATCGGAGCTGACCAGCTGTAAACCACGCACAGGTCTTCTCTGCTACGGTTCTGCAACAGATCTTCGAGGTCGAGTACGTCATCCAGGGCGCCCAGTGCCAAGAGTGCACGCGGTTGGCCGCCAAGAACACCTGGCGTGCCCTCGTCCAGGTCCGACAAAAAGTCGACCACAAGCGGACGTTCCTGTACCTCGAACAGCTCATCCTCAAGCACCGCATGGACAAGGACACGCTCCAGGTCGCCGAAGTCAAGGACGGTCTCAACTTTTTCTTCGCGAGCAAGCAGCACGCGCTCAAGATGGTCGAGTTCTTCAACTCGGTCGTGCCCGTCCGGTGCGTTTGCACTCCTTCCCTGCGCTTATCGAAACATGGAACTGAGTTTACTTGGCCTCCCGCAGAACAAAGACGTCCGAGCAGCTCATCTCGCTCGACATTCAGAACGCGACGACGAACAAGAAAGAGTCGTACTCGGTCGAGATCGTCCCGATCTGCAAGGACGACCTCGTCTGCATGCCCGCCAAGGTCGCCCGCTCGCTGTCCAACATTTCCCAGCTCGCCGTCTGCCACCGCATCGGGAACCAGATTTACCTGATCGACCCGCTCACGCTCTCGCTCGCCGACATCTCGTCCCAGGCGTACTGGCGCGCCCCGTTCCCTCCCCTCGTCGACATCACCCAAGCCGTCGAGTTTATCGTGCTCGACATTGAGCCGACGTCGCACCCTCCCAAGACGGCCAAGGGCGGTCGTTTCCTCCTTGCGGACGCGCAGGTCTCGCCCGTCGGCGGCACCATGTCGTCCGACACGATCTTCCACTGCCGGACGCACCTCGGCGCGGTCCTCAAGCCGGGAGACACGGTCCTCGGCTACTTGCTCGCCAACAGCAACTTTAACAACGATGCGTGGGAGACGCTCAACCAGGAGCGGATGCCTGAAGTCGTCCTGATCCGCAAGACGTACCCCGCCCGGAGGAAGCAGAAGAAGCCTCGCAACTGGAAGCTGCAGTCCATGGTGCGCGGGACCTCCCTGTTCCAACCTGCGAGAAACTCATTTGCAGCAGCTAACGTCCGTTCGGTCGCGCAGGTCAAGCAAGTCGGTGGCTCAGAGCTCGAAGGTGCAGACACGATCGGCTTTGGTCGCGAGCGTGCCGATGCCAAGTCGAAGCGATCTGGAGCGGTGCGTTTCGCGTTTTGGCTCCAGACAGAGGAAGAGCGCGAAAACTGATACATGTTTTGTGGTCGCAGGCGGACCAAGCCAAGGCCGAGGCCGACTACGAACGCTTCTTGCGAGACCTCGAAGAAGACCCCGAGATGCGACAGACGATCCAGCTCTTCCGGGACCCGAACGCGCCCGAAAAGGCGGCTCGCGACGAGGACGAGATGGCGGACGACACGGACGCCGAAGTCGACGAGGACGACGAGTTCCCCGAGATCCAGGTGGACGAACTTGCGGACGAGCTGGACGCGTTCGGCATCAAGGACGACGACGGCGACGAGGTCATCCGAGGCGACGACGAGCAGTCGGCGGCGCAGTAGACAGCAGTCTGGTTCCCTCTTTCTTTCTCCGCCCGCCCCGCCTCGCCTCGTACAAGCCTATGTTGTAATAGCGTATTCTGCAGCACGGTTGATTGCTTTGAGAGACATCGACCCGTCAAAGTTGAACACATGCTCCATTGCCCCACGTCGAGGGTTGGACTCGACCCAGACACACATGAGCGATCCGCATTCGGTGCCGCTACCGGCGTCCCGGGGCTCGCTAGACTCTGTGCGCGGGAGCGAGAGTCTGCATCGTCCCACGGCCTCGACATCGCGGAGCGTCGAGAGCCATGCTCCACCGCTCGACGTTGTCGACGAGGATCACGCAGCAGCCGGCGGCGACGAAGCCTGGTTCCAGGGAGAGGGCGAGGTCGACCAGTCAGCGCAAGAGCACGAAACACCAGCGGCAGATCCGCGGCAGGCTGTCGCTGAGGAGCAGGAGCACCCGCTGCCACCGAGTGGGGATGATGAACAGCAGGACTTCGCGCCAAACGACGGAACCGCGTACGGCCAAGGCAACGCGGATGAAAGCACAAGAGCACTCGAAGACGAGCTCGAACGTACACGGGCGGACCGCGACGCGTGGGAGGAGCAGTATCAGGGCCTCCTCGCCAAATTGACGACCATGCGGAATACAGTCGGAGACAAACTCAGGCAAGATGCGGTGGGTCCTGGAGTCATTTTTTCTGTTGCTACCAAGGACATGGAGGCTGACCTTCTCCCCCGCCAGGACGAACTCGACCGACGAGAACAAGAGATCGCCGACTTGCGCGCCGCCAACGACGACCTCTCCCAAACCCTCGAGACGCTCAAGGCCGAACTAATCCAGTCTCATGCAGATTCGGACGCGCTCCATACCGAGCTGGAAAAGCTGCGGGCGCGGGCGTTCGATTCGGAGCGAGCAAACACGGACGAGGCGCAGCAGCGAGAGATCGCGCTTCGCGAGTCGCAAGAGGACCTCGAACGGGTGCGGATCGAGCGAGACGAGTGGGAAGGGGAGGCGATGCGCGAACGGGTCCGCAGAGAAGAACTCGCTGCGCGGCAGGGCCAGATTGAGATGGAACTTGCGCACGCAAAGGCCGACCGGGAAACCTTGCGCGAAGAACGCGATCGCGAGATGGAGAGCGCCGCGAACCTGAGCGCAGTGCTCGAAGAGTTTCAGGCCAGTGAGTCGCGTCCAGGGGTTCTTCCAATGGCTCGACTGATCCTCGCTGTGCCGGCAACGCTGACGCGCCCATGCTCGCGCCTCAGCCAAAGACCGCGAGCTCCAGGGCATGCTCGGCGACTTGCAAGACCGACTTCACGAGACGGAACGCGCCCTCGCAACCTACCGGAAGCGTGCTGAAGAGGCAGAGAACCGGCTACACGGCGCGCACGACGACTCGCAAAAGGTTCTCGACCTGGCCAAGGAGGTCAAGGAGAAGCACTTGCTCATCGGCAAGCTGCGACATGAGGGTAAAGCAAAGCTCGACTGGCATGTGAAGAGGTCAAGAAGGAACTGACATGCACGCGCTCCCAACAGCTGTTATCCTGAACGAGCACCTCATCGAAGCCATGCGTCGCCTCAAGCGGGACTCGGGAGAGAACAGTGTGGACCGGTACGCTGCTGCGTATGCTCACATACGAGTCTCTTCACTGACGCGGGGGTTCCTTCATGCAGCCGCCTCGTGTCGAACGTTCTCATCACTTTCATCACCACCCCGCGCGGCGACTCGAAGCGATTCGAGATGCTGCAGCTCATCGCGTCGATCCTCTCCTGGACCGATGACCAGCGAGAAAAAGTCGGCCTCCAGCGCGCTTCGGGAGCTCTCTCGTCCAGTAGCGTCATCTCGAGCGGTCGAGCCGGAGCAAGAGGGCATGCGCGGAGCGGGAAAGGAAAGGCGGTGGAGGACGAAGGGGTCGAGAATGAGGTGAGCAGCCAGCGCCCGGAAGACCTCGACACGACTTTGGCGGCTGACAGACTCCTCTTGCAGTCTTTCTCGAATCTGTGGATCGAGTTCCTGCTCAAGGAAGCCGGACAGGGTGCCGCCGGCCCGGGGGGCGGACCAGCAGCAGGCTCACCCTCCAGCAGCGGACCGACTTCTCCGCGCCTCTCTGAGAACGGCAGTCGGTTAGATCTGCCTACCCTTGGCTCTCCGCCGCCGCCCTCGACCACCTCAACAACACGGCGACCGAGTTTGACGAGCCTCTTTTCCTCGTCGAACGGCGGCGGCGCGTCATCCGCACCGACCAGCAGCGCAACGCCGAGTATCAAGGAGGAAGGGGCATCATAGTGCAGCGGCCGCCTGGTATATGTTAGACCTTGTGCAACTACTCCCGAACTACACCCGAAGTCCAGATCTGCCAGCTGGCGTCTGACTGCTCCCACCCTGAGAAGACGGTTGCACGGTGGTGGAAGGCCTCGCATCAGCTGCGAACAGCGAGAGGACGCTGCGAGTCATGCGCAAACTCTATGACCTTGCATGGGTTAGCTTGTGTCGTATTGCTGAGATGAGGGCACCCGACGACGCACCTCTTCCTGCTGTTCCGTCGCCTGCAAGAGCAATCGACGAGCGGCCTCTGCAATGTCTGCACGGTGCTCATCGATGATACGATCCACTTCAGCACATGTGATGTTGAGGAGTGTCTCACAACGATTTAAGCGATCTGACACGGTGGCGTCCCGTTCCGCCTCGTGCGAAAGGTGTTCAAATTTAGCCAGGATGGTCCGGTGCATGTTCAGCAGGGCCTGGTCAAGCACGCATCAGTTGGAGGAATCTGCTGGAAAGTCTCACACAAAGTCGTGAACCGCTCACAGTGTAATCCGACGCAAGGTGTCGATGCCGCGCCACCAATTTGTCGGTGGCGAGCTCCGTCTGCACGGTCCTGGCTGAGCTTGTTGCCGCATTTAACACTCGCGCGAATTCACTCACGCTTGGAACCCTCTCTGGAGAGGCTGCCAAGAAGATGCGGGCAATCCTCGGCGACTTTTGAACCGACTCCGTTTTCAGTCGCGACGCACGAAGAGTCACAGAGCGTTCCGGCAAAGCCTCGAGTACATGCGAAATCATTTGAGCAGTGGCATCCAGTTGCTCTGCGGGAGAAGGTCAGCCAGGTACAGTTCGCGTTCCGAGGTGGACTTAGCGGGACGTACTTTGAGTCGCTGCTGCTGCATTCCTCGCCGCGTTATCAAGTTGGAGTAAGTGCTTATCTGCATCGCGAATGCAGTCTTGCTCAAAGTTTGAACCGAGCGCAGTGGCATCTTGCGCATCGACATTGAAGGCGGGATGGTAGACGCGGGCGGGGAACAAAGGCTGTGGCGGTCCGGTTGACGCGGGCGTAATCCTCAGCAAGTGCCGTGCCAAGTTCTGGCGGAACATCTCGTCAGAATAACTACACCATGCGGAAAGACCTGCCACGGGACTTACCTCGCGCTTCTCGATGACCAAGAATCCCTTCAATTCTTCGCTTTCGCCGAGGACCGGATGCCTGCAAAGATCCGTAAGCCAATCGGTAAGCAGGCGCGCCCGGCGAGCGAGAAAGGCTGGATCGGTTCTCGTCGAAGGGAACGAGATTTCGCTCTTTGTAGGTAGAGGCGTGACTATGACGAGCGGGTGGAAGAAGCGCATTCGGAGCAAATCGTCGAGAGCCACAAAGTCGGAGAAGCGACGAGCGACGGCATAGACGTCTTTTTCTTCCGGACTCTCTGCGACTGCCACCTCGAAATGAGTCGATAGGGTGTACGACACGTGAAGCCGTTCGCTGGCGGTGTTCACGACGACCGGGTCGTGGATGCTCACTCGATAAACCGCGCCGCGTGCGCGCTGCCAAACCGGACCGTCTGCGACATCCCAAGTCTGGGTGACATCTGTCAAGTCGTTGTCAAACTCGTCGCCTTCTTCGATCCAGGCGAGTAGCAAAGATTTGCTGTCCTGACGTTTCGCCGCCTTCCAATCGCATTCCGGACGTGGGAGTTGCGGTGCTCTGGCGACTTCATTACGCTTGAAGGTCGGCGCAGAGGTCGCGGCTAGTGTTGAAGCGCCGGGGACGACGATGCCGCCGCCGAAAGAGAAGGGCAAAGAGAAAGAGAAGGCCGATCCGACCACGCTGAGAAGCGCAGAACCGACTTGTGCAGACGAGGGCAAGCCGAGGCTCGGGAGGAAGCTGCCAGAGTTTTCTGGCATGTTGATGATCTGTAGGACTGCCGACGGAATGGGGGTTCGCGAAACAAGGGAAGCCGGGATTGTCGGGGTGGAAGGAGCTCCGAGAGTTGGACTCGGAGGTTTGCGAGGCGACGGCAGCGAGTCGAACCACGTCGGCTCGAATTCGGTTCCGCTGACAACCACGTGTCGACCGATCGACCGCGTGGCGTAGCCCGGGCCAGTACTCGACACAGTCTTTCCCGCAAACTCTGACGGACTTGGCGGGCTGGTCGCTTCGACGTACTGAATTTTGCGACCATGTCAGTGGGAGCAGCACCGGTCAAAGTCTCGTGCAGAATTTTCAGACTCACAGCAAACCAAGCGCGAGGTATTAGTCCCCGACCCGCTTCGCCTCCTTGCGCGACATAACCGAGACTCCACCCGCCACCGACATCCTCGACCTCGATGCACAATTCCTCGCCCACCTCGAAGGAGAGTTCGCCACACTCGGTCAAGCCGCTGAAGGCATGAAGAGCGAGCGCGGGAAGTGATTGTGCAGGTAGAGGTAGCAACGTCGAATCCTCGAGGGTGGGAAGGGAGGCGATCGGCGGTCCGTTCCCCAGAACCGGCGGCTCTGGCAACGCCTCAGCCTCAGCAGCATTAGTCTCCTCCGCCTCCGTTGCCTCTGATACCAGTGTCGGATCTGATAGATCGACGCCAGTTTCCGTAGGCATCGATTGCCGCTCCAGCGACGCCCATGTTTCACCATCCTGCTGGTCCGGCGCAAACGGATTGTGCAGTCTCGGATCGAAAAAGATGTTGAGCTGCCCCGCGTCGTCGCGAAATCGGATGGTCGAGTACCTCCGTTCGTCGTCCAAGTCGCTCATCCGCTCGAGGCGGAACGTCCCCACCGGAGTGCGGAAAATACCGGTCGAACCGGTGCTTGACGTGATTGAAGGTTCGCGCGAGATATTCCGAGGAGATGGAGGAGGATCGAGGTCGCCCGAATCGCTCGAAGAAGCGGCGGCGGCTTGGATGGTGTCCACCGAGTGTGAAGAAAGCGTTTGCGGCGGGCTGTCGTGCGAGTCGGGTCCACCCGCTTCCGTCGCACGTTCGACATGCAGGATGGCCGCCGAGAGTGTGGCTGACAGGCGGTTCGCATCCTCGGCTGCCGGCGGGCCAGCCTCGTCCGTCTGCGGCTCGTCCTTGTCGACGTCCGGTCTCGCACCTTCCGCCATACCTGACCTCCGCCAGCTCGGCAACTCTCCCCTCTTCCTCCTCTTCAAGCTCGCCTGTGCTTCCTCCTTTTGGACGCTCCTCTCTTCAGCCGCAACCTTGTTGTGCCCGAGACGTGCAGTCAAGTAGAGCGGTTTCGGCGGCGGCGGCGGTTTCGGCAAGCGCAGCGTGGCATGGTGCCTCGTGACGATGCCAAGAGGTGTCGGCGTCGTCGGGCTACGCTGCTGAAGAGTGGGAGAAGAGGCGGTAGATGATGTGGGCACGAGGACGGACGGATGCTGAGCGGGTGGTGGTGCCCGGAACGGCATGACGAGGCAGCGCAGGTGGCAGGGAGCAGTAGCAAGTGATACGTCGGGTGGGAGGAGCGCGCCTTGAGCGGACTGTGCATTGCGGGGAGCGTGCAAGTCGGCGCACGGCGGCCGAGGAGGCTCGAGCGTCGAAGAGTGGATCAGCGAAATCTCAGCCGGAGATAAATCCTCAAAACAAAAATGTGGCAAGACAGATGTGAATACAACAACCTGTTTCTGTAGTACTGCCGAGCATGGGGACAGGGGATCGGAGAGGGTGACGAGATGGAGCAGGAAGCGAAACTGGTCTCAGCGGGCCGAAGTCGTCGCGCCACCGCGCTTCTCCTCTTTGACTCCGTCGAGAAGTGAAGGAGCAGCGTTCTCTGCTCCGACTGTACGAGGATCGGTGACCAATCAGCAAGCCATACGGACCCGGGTCGAGACCAAGAGGAGTTCTTCATTCTTCGCGTACTGGTCATGGGCTCGTTCGCTTCCTTCTTGAGCACGCGCGACTCGCCGATGAAGCCGAGGTAGTATAGTCGCGACTGTTCGCCTCGAGCATGTGCCTGTCGAATGGGCGAGCACGTCAGCGCGAGACCGGGAGACTCTGCGTTGCCGAACCCGCGAGAGAGAGTGCCGTACGAAATACTGCGAATGCGGAAAGGAGAGTGTCAGTATCCGCGGTCCCGAACATCAACGAATGTCACACGGCCCGCGCTACTCCAGGATGCTGAAACGTGCTGCGACTGACCAAATCGACATCGCTGCAGTTTGCGAACCTGGCTATCCTGACGGGGTACTCGACTGCCCCTCTCTGGCCGCCTTCGCTTTCGAGGAGTTCAAACTCCTGCGCCGCTTTCGGAGAGTCGCTCGCCGCTTCGTCAAAGGTGGTCCCGCCCGGTCCGCGGTTGACCCAAACGCGGCACAAGCGAGGGGAAGTTGCGAGCCGGCCGCCACCAGTTCCGATCAGGATCGTCCTGCGGGCACGGATGGAGAGCGTAGTGAGCAGCTGTACAGTTGAGCCCCGCGTTCTAGAGCTGTAGGCAGTACGGGATCGGCGCGCGTACTTTATCCTGACCAATTCCGAGAACCGGACCTGGTTTGGTGAAGGCGAGCTGTGTGAGTTGCGAGAGAGCTGCCACCGAGCACGACGCCCCGTACGCACATGGATGATGAGCTCGTCGTCCCCTTCCTGCGTCTCTATAGACCCTGCCGTCCAGACTCCGCCCGCTCCCTCGTGAGCCGTGCCGACAATCTCTTGATTGTCGAGGACGGCGTCTCTCGAGTCGAGCGGGCGGAGGACGCGTTTCAAGGCATTGTCGGGATCGTTCGAGTCTATGTTGAGGGCGTGCGAGTGATTGAACTCGATGAGCGGGAAGAGCGAGTTGCTCGACGATGACGACGTCGTCGAGGCGAGGTGGGCGTTGGCAGCAGCCGAGGCGTCGTAGTCGATCTGGGTCAGATCATCGGCGCAATTGGCCATCCTGCCAGTTCAATACAGCTCCAGAGCAGAGTGTGATGCTGAGCTGAGCCCGAGGTGTGGCGCTCCGCTCGCCAAACCAAACGTCGGCGTCGAAGTCGCCTGTTGCGCACTCGGAGTGCTTGCAAAAGGGCGCAGGACGACGACAGCTAGTACAGGCTGCATCTCCGAGCCGTTTCACCACGAAGGGCGTCTGTGTCGCCGCGCTTTGCTCGCTCGTCTTGCTCCTCTTCCACTACTCCCCGTTCACCCGCCCTGCGACCCCCGCAATGGCAAACATCCCGCGACCGAACGGTCGAGTCTCGGTCGGCTACTTTACCAATTGGGGCATCTATGCCCGCGGATACAAGCCCGACTCGATTCCGGTCAACGACTTGACCCATCTGCTCTACGGTCTGTTCCCTCTTAACACCGCATTGAACAGCGACCGGTCAAGCCAGCTAACTCGTTCATGCGAATCATGCAGCTTTTGCCGTCGTCAGAGAAGACGGCGAGGTCGCTCTGACGGATGCCTGGGCAGACGAGCAGGCAAGTCAGTGCTGCCCGCCGAGGACACCGAGGCCGTGTTCCATCGCTCTTCCGGCACTGCAGAACACACTCCGAAGAGTGCTAATCTATGACGCGTGACGAACAACAGATTCACTACGGCAACGACTCGTGGGACGAACCCGGCGGACCGCACTTGTACGGCAACCTGAAAGCGCTCTACCGCCTCAAGCAAGCGCACCGGCACCTCAAAGTCCTCCTCTCGATCGGAGGCTGGACCCATTCGGAGAACGGCCGCTTCGCGCGCCCAATCTCGACCCCCGAGGGGCGAGCGCGCTTCGTCGAGACCGCAGTCCGACTCGTCGAGGACGACGCGCTCGACGGTCTCGATATCGATTTCGAGTACCCGCAGGACGACAAGGAAGCGCGAGACTATGTCGAGCTGTTGAGGTTGCTGAGGCAAGGGCTCGACGGCCTGCAGCAAAAGCTCGGCGTACACGGTCCGCACGGGTTCGAACTGACGGTGGCGGCGGTCAGTCCTGGTCTTCCACTACACAAGGCTGTTCACTCTCCGACGCTGACGCTCTTTACCGGCTGGACAGCCCTGTGGGCCGAGCCAGATTGAGAAGCTCCGCATTCGCGAGATGGACAGCTACCTCTCCTTCTGGAACCTCATGGCGTGAGTCTTGAGGGTTCCGATTTTTGGCGCAGAGTAAGTCGCGAAACGCTGACGAGGTTCGGGGACATACCAGCTATGACTACGCAGGTGCGCACTCCGTGATAGCCGATGTGGACTCCGGGTCGCTGACTTCCCCATCTTTCTCATAGGTTCATGGGACTCGCAGGCCAACCACCAAGCCGCGATTTTCGGCACTTCACCCAACTCGGTCTGCACCGACCGAGCGCTTCGGCTCTACGCCGATCCGGCGCGAGGCGGCGTGCATCCGAGCAAGCTTGTTCTCGGTACGTCAGCGCTGCAAAAAAGTTCGAAGAAGCACAAACGCAAAAACTGACTCGGCGCCCGGCTTGCACGATCTTTCTTGTCCGGCTGATCTACAGGTATGCCGTTGTACGGTCGATCCTTCCTGAATACGGATGGGCCCGGGACACCCTTCAGCGGAGTTGGGAAGGGTTCCTGGGAAGCAGGTAAGTCACCATTCGGTACCTTGTCATCTTCGGAACGTGCGGGAACAGCGCTCACGATGAGAGCCTCACTTTCAGGCTCGTATGACTACAAGGTCCTGCCCCTCCCGGGCTCCACTCCCGCCTTTGACGCCCGACTGGTCGCCTCTTCCTGCTACAATCCCTCAACGCGCGAATGGATCTCGTACGACTCGCCAGAGTCCGCCGCCGCGAAAGCGACTTTCATCAACGTGAACGGACTCGGGGGCGCCATGTGGTGGGAATTGAGCGGCGACAGACAGCGAGGCGAAGGCGGGTTGGTCGCGATTGTCAAGGACGGAATGGCCAGCCAGGGGCCGATCGACTCGAGGCCGAATTGGCTCGATTACAGGACTAGCAAGTGGGAGAACGTCCGCAAGGGTATGCAGTAGTCGCGTCCTCCCCTCTCTCTTGCTCTCGTCGCAGCTTTTCTCGCAGTGCATCATAGACATTTTCCGCAGTCTCAAGGCCGGTAACGAGCGCGCCGAGGTCGAGCAAAGAGAACCAGAGCTACATGTTCATTTGCCCGGTGCCGGTACTCCCCCAGTAGGCCGCGGCTGCGTCCGCCTCGCTCATTCCGGGACGTACGGCGCCGAGATTCCCCCCGCCAAAGGCGCCCACGTCGACCGCTTCCATCGGGTCTGCCCACGGCGCGCCGGACACGCCCGCCGAGGTGTACGACATCGTCCCAAGTTGCGGCTGCGGCTGCTGGTCCATCTGCGGTGTCAGGTCGACATCGAACGAAGTCAGGCCGATGTCATTGTCGAGGTTGAGGCCGAACGACGCCAAGCCGAGATCGTACTCGAACGCGCCACCGCTCCCGGTCAACGGACCCACGTTCGCGTGCGCAAACGTCCAATCCAAGTCGGCCGTAAAAGGCTGCGCGAGGAGTGCATCTGTGGTCGCAGTACCGTACGGCAAGCCTCCTGCGGTCGCCGAGAGCGAAGTCGGAAACGGCAGCGAGTTGTCAAACGGCTGCAGGGGCGCGTTGCCGTATTGCTGAATGTTGTAGGCGGGTGCACCCGTCGACGAAGTCGCTGCGACGTCCGCGCCGGGTCGAGTCGTCACCTTCGACGGGATGTTTCGCGTCGGCGGCGGAGTGCCGCGATGAGGCGCCGCATCGGTGTCGAGACTGCGCGCAACACGCTGCAGGATATCGGCGAACGTCTCCTGGTCTTCTTCGTCCTCTTCCTGGATCTGCGTCGAGTTCTCAGCACCCGAGGCGGCAAAGACGAGTGCTTTGGCGGCCCGATTGGTCCGTCGCCGTTCCTCTTCGCGGAACAAGCCCGCTAGGATGCGGTTACCTTGCTGGACAACTGCAGCGAGGGATGGCGAAGACGGCTTGGAGGAAAAGATCTCGATCGCGAGCTGCAGTGTGGCGATCTTCGAATCGATCTCGGGCGCCGACAGGTCGTGGTCGATCGCCTGGAACAGGCTGTTCATTTGTAGAGAAGAGAGAGTCAGAGCAGGCGCTCAGAGTTTCGTTTACTAGGACTCACTCGTTGAACAAGACGAGCGCGGCGCCGAGGACGTGCGAGTAGGTGTACGGTACGTCACTGACCGCCTCTCGCATGCTGGTAGTGGACAGGAAGTCAATCAAAGTTCACTGTGAGGCGTATAGCTTGACTTACTTGTGGGTCGATACCACGACGGCTCGCGCAGACTTGAGGCAGGCGTCCTGCTCGAGCGAAAGTCACGTCAGTAACAGTGGCCCCTCAAGAGTCGGAAGGAGCGAAACTGCGAAGAACACACAGCCGAGAACTTGTACTTCGGGTTCTTGTGAGCCTTGGAAAGTAGCGGACGGTGGAGACGGAAGATGCGGTTGTGCAAGCCTTCGAGGACAAAGTGCCGCTGGAAGCGCTGCATCGGCGCTTCTTGCTCCTGTTCATCCGCAGCGAGGGTCCATCGCTCGGGCAAGTCGTCGAGGATGAGGCGAAATCCAGCGTCGAGGTCGAGAATGGTCGAGTAGGACCAGTCTCGTGCGAGTTCGACGCGATCAAAGACGGCTCGGACTTGGCGAGCCATGGCAATGTGGATCCGGTCGGCGGAGGAATCGGTCAAGACTGAGGACGGCGCGGCGACGAGGTCGGTCGTCGAAGGAGAGAGATCTGAATCGTTGACGTTGAGCGGGTCATCCGTGTCGCAATGTTGCGGCGAGATAGTGTAGCAGCGATTTCGAGAATTCGCTCCGAGCCACTGCGAACCGCTTCGAGTTCAGCCAAAATATTCGCTCTCGAGTGGGGAACGCAGGACCCGAGAAGAGAATGACGCACATCCTGATAGACCAAGACTGCCCACAACCGTTTCGACATCTCCCGCTTGAGCGAGTTTTTCCCCGGCGGGAAGGCCGGATCCTCAGGCGGCATCCTACTCTCGCACAACGGTGCGTCAGCTTGTGATCTCGCACGCGCTCGTCCTGCCTGGCGAACTCACGTCTCGGGATTTGAGCCAAGCAGATGGAGGCCAAACACCTGAGCGAGGCGGATCGCCGTCGCGAGCCAGACCACCAGCTGGGAAGGCTGCCCTCGCGAAGCTGACGAGAGCTGCAGATATTGTGTATAGAGCACGATGGTCTGCAAGACGAACAACACGGTGAGTCTCTATAAGCAGGTCGAGCGCACGCGACGTCGTGACGACTCACCTGGATCGAACGGATGCGCGGGACGGTCTCAAACTCGGCGAGCTTGAGCGCACGCATGCTCGCACCGAACCATCTCTCGGGAAGCGCCTTGAGCTGCTCCTGCGTGTACGCCTCGAGTGGCGTGTCTTTGCCGACCGGGAACTTGTCCTTCTGCCCATTCACTTCTGTCCGGAGCGATAGCGGCGATCTGGAATAGTGCATCGAGTCGAGAGCGAGACACAGCACCATCAAGAGGAGCGCGAGCCAGAACGGGTCGACTTCGCGTTGGCGTCCCTGGTCGCACATCAAATGGAAGTGCTCAACTTCGGATCGGAACGAAGGCGCGTGGAGGTGGTGAAACAGCCACGAGACGTTGGTAAAGTACCGTTCGACGAGAAAGACGGTCGCTTCCCTCCCGGGCAAGGTCCGCATGATCCGTTCGAGTTCGTCGTGCTTGGCGCGGACGACTGTCTCGGCCGAGGCGTCAAAGTCGAGCAAGAGGTGCGCCCGCAGAGAAGCAGACGCGACCGTCGGAGTGGCCACGATCGAAGTCAAGGCTTTCGTCAGTTCGGTCGAGGGCGCGCCGAAACGAGAGACGGCGCCGCCATGTCCTGGACGGGAGGATACCAGTGTCGAGTGGACGGAGCGGAGCGGTGGTCTCTGCGCGACCAAGCTGCCGGCCGGCCCGCCGGCCGCTTCGAGCGCGCGGTTGCCAAACACGCCGTTTTCGACCCGCAACGCCGCGTCCTCGGTCTGTGGCACGACGAAAGAGCGTCAGTCACAGACGCTGATGCAAGAAGCCCAAGGGAAAGGGTTCCTCACGTCTGAGAAGCCTTCGTCCGGGTCTCCGCCCAATTGTCCCTTCTTGCCACCGGTGAGAGCTTTTTCTCCGTCGTCCGGAGCGGAGGGGGTGCCATCCTTCCCCGCTGTCGCTGCATCCGGTTGTAGCGGTCTGAACATGGCAAAGTTGGGGGGCAAAGTCTTGAGGTACGCCTCGACGTGAGCGAGACGAGCCGTCAAGGCTTCGAGGTCGGTGGAACGCGCAATCGTCGGAGGCAGGAAGGCGTCGTTTGCGGGTTGGAAAACGTCCCAAGTACAATCTTCAGGTCGGTTGCGCCCTGCGTGGTATCGCTGCGCGTCAGCACAAAAGCTTCCGGTACTGGCCGGCGTGGCGATCTCTCACTTTGACAATTTCCGCAGGTCGGCATGACGCGGTCGCACTGCAAAGTCAGATCGACATCAAGACTTGGTCGACCAAGAGTGCTCTGATGGGCAAGGAATGCTGACCTTGATCTTACGACGCTGTTGGTGCGAGTGACTACGGTTAGCGAATTTCCCAAACTACTATTCCCCGTTCGCGATTCCCGCACCTTGCATTCTTTGCAGGACAGAGCCATACTGCGCGGTAGCTCGCCGCGTCAGCCAAAACTTGTTCACTGAGAGGAGCGCAAACTGGCGGACTGACCGGCTGCGTTTCCTGCGAGGTTTGCCATCGGGGTCGACGGTGCCGTCGTCTTCGCTGTCTCCGTCATCGTTCGCGTCCTGATCCAGCCTGCGCTCCTTGCCCTTGGCGCTGCCTGTACCTTGCGCGTGCCTAGCTGACTCTGAATGGGAGCGTTTCTGAAGCGACGAGGCGGGCGACGGCGGATTGTTGATTCCCGTCGAGGAACCGGCACGAGCGAGCTGCCGATGCGGAGAAGCAGCATTGCCCGCGTCTACCGGCGGAGAAGCTTGCGCTGGCAGCATTGTACGCACGCTCGCTGATCACTCGAGTATAGACAGCGATGAAGGAGCACTGCTGATGCGCTGATGATCGACAGCGACAACGCCGGAATTACTCGCATCACTCTCCGGAGTAGGAGGCACGGGTCTGTAGAGACCAATTTAAGGAAATCATAGTCTATGGGCCCGTAGCCTCCGGAGGCTACCTGAGAGACCGATGAGATGTCATCATCGATCAATTCGGCCTTCGCCTTCCTCCACTCCGGGCGAAACCTGTCAGACTCGGTGCGCTGCGCTGCAAAGGCAGAGTACTCCACGGTCAACATGCTGCGCGTCTAGAGCTGCACTCGGAACGCTATCCCGAACTTCCGCCGCTGCAACGAGTGCTCCTTTGATCGCGTCGACTCTGTATCGGCCCATCATGAACAAGTTTGCCGACGCGCTCGGCCTGCACAAGAGCGCCACGTTCAATGCCACCGTCACCATACACGAACTCACTCAAGGTGAGCTGCGGCGACTTGGGCTCCTGCGCTGACCTCGCTGACGCCCGAACCTTGCTCCGGGACCGGGACATTGTTCCATCCAGTCCCGCTCTTGAACGCCAAGTTCCGCATCAAATGGAAGTTCAAGGGCGCAAAGACTTCTAGCCTTGCCGGCGTAGAGACACCGGCAGACGACGCCGAGAGCGGACACCACCACCGGATCGGGCACGGGTTGGCAAGCCGATGGCTTCACCCGAGGTCGGCCCTCTCGTCCTCGACCTCGGTCAACGGAATCTCGTCCAAGGGCACTTCCGAACAGCCACGTCGATCACCGAGCGCGAGTGGGAGCGGGTCTCGCTTTGACCGCTCGTCTTCAGACGACGACGACCTCGACGACATTTCCGACCCGCCCTCGTCCCCTCCTACGCGCAACCGCGCCCTCGCTCCCTTGTCTGGATCAGGAGCTGTGAATGACCCGGGCAGGACGCCGAACCCGAATCGCACTCCCGGGGCTAGCTTTGCCAGCCCGTTCGCGAGCAACGGCGAACGCAACGTCGAAGCGCTCTACGCCGGCAGCAGCCTTTCCCCGGAGCAGATCAATGAGCGCGACGCCTCCGGACCAGCTAGTGCTCGTCGCCGCGGTATGAGCGAAGTCAGCCTCATCACCTCGCCTACGAGTCCCTCTCAGTCGCGTTCGCGATCTATCACCGGATTCGGACCGGAACCGCGCGGTCAAACCGCCGTGGTCTCGCTCCGCAGTCACATCGCCACCTTTAACCGCGAAGTGACGTGCCCCGTCTCGATCTCGCTCCGCCACGGCGCCTCCGACTCGAAAAAGTACCACTTGCAACCCTCCCCCGTACGGTTATCGATCCGCCAGCAAAACATGGGCGAGGAGCACAAGCTCGAAGAGGAGAAACTCGGCGAGGTCGTCCTCGACTTGAGTCAGTTTGTACCGCGGCATGGCCGACCTACCGATCAGGCCAAGCCGAGGAGGTACTTGCTCCAGGGGTGCAAGAGCAACGCCGTATTGCGCGTCTCGGTCAAGATGGAATGGCTCGAAGGAGCCCACGACTATGTCGCGTAAGGAGTCATATTTCACGTCTTGCGAAAGTGTACGTGCTCACGCGCTAACCCCCTTCGCCCTGTAGACCGCAGCTGAAATCGGGGCAGATGTCGAACTCGTCGTCGAGTGGACTGAAAGCGCTCGCCGGATTGTCCAGCTCTCCTGCCAGCCGTTCGGCTATCTCCCGTGAGCAGTCTCCCGCCACATACTTATTAGCTTGTAGTAACTGACAATCACCGCTGTCTAGTCGGGAAAGGCTCGCAAAACCAGGGCTCGACGACCCGACTCAGCCTTTCCAACAACTCGGTTGCATCAAGCACCGTTTCACCCTCAATGTCCCGAACCAACTCCATATCTTCTCAAATCAGTTCGCAGTCGGCGACGCGCTCGACTCCTTCGCCGGAACAACAGCGAACGCGACCCTCTCAATCGAAAAAGAAGGGCTGGCACCCTCCTCATTCGGCCCTCACAAGCGCCGCCGTCCCGATGATTCTTGGCAGCTGCGGGACCAGCCACGTCAACGATCAGCGAACCGCACCCGAAATCATCGACGCGTTGTTCAACCGCGTCGCATCGCCGCCTGTACGAACTGACTGGCGCGACTCGAAGCCCTCGCAGGGGGGACCGCTCGGCGAACCGTTCGATTATCGGCCGGCAGGCCCTTCGCGCGAGCCGTCGGTCCAGACCGAGACGAGTGCGAATGGCAACAGTGCAGGAGGGCGGTTCAGGCGGGCGAGGAAAGCGTGGTCGGTTCGCTCCGGCAAGAACGACAAAGGAGGAGGAACCGCGTCAACGGCCCCGGCGGCTACGTCAAGCACCCAATCTGCCCACGTTCAGGCCGACTTTGATCGTGACGATCCAGAAATCCCGACTGCAGCCTCCTACGCGCAGACCGAAGCCCCCGCTGAGCGGAAACGGCAGAAGGAACGAGACGGGTTCTTGCACGACGTGACGCACGATCTTGGTGCTCGGTGGAAGGCCAAGAGACAAGGCAGTGCCGACTCGACCACGAGTGCGGGAGCGCATCACGGGATGGTCTCATCTGCTGCTTCGCATCGGACTCCGCGTGCTCTCTCAGAGAAACCGAGGTTATCCATTCGGACGGCGACGCCGTTGCGCCGAAATGACTCGACGTCCTCTTCCACCGAAACCGAGCACGTCAAGTCGCAACCTCTTCTCGGCGCCCCCATCGTGGTTCCTCCGCGAACTCGCCGTCCATCCTTGCCAGCATCGGCATCTTCAAGGCCCGTATCGATTCGGTGGGGAGATCAAGATGGCGATCGGGAAGTTCAGCGACGACCTTCGCACTCGTCCCTGACGGCGGCGCTGCCGCGGTCGATCCTCGGCCTCGGACTGACGGAAGAAACGGCAGCGCGAGCAGCGGCGCGGCCTCAAGAAGCGCAGGATCGACCTGCATCTGCCATCTCGTTCGAATCCCTCGTCACACCACCTTCACCGGCTGCGTAGCCAAAGTCCAGTCACCCATAGCCATCTTTTGTCTCAGGCCCACTCGTTTCTGTTAGAGGAAGCACTCGTATCAATCTTGTTGTCAACATCCAATCCGGCCAAGCGTATACTACAGATTCTTGTCAGGCGTCGCTGCGGAAGAGATTGACGCGTCCCCAGCTGTTCGAAGCGAGCTCACGCTCGACGCCTTCGCGCGGGTCGAGATAGCGCGATTCTTGAAGGAGGCTGCGCAATTCTGCGTCCTGTTGAGGCGCCTTTGCTCTTTTGGCAAAGTCTGTTGAAGAAGTTGCGCAGTCAGTACCAGAGCTGCAATGCGAGGAAATTGACCAGTCTGCTCACCTTCCGGCAGCAGCTGTGCGCGCCTGTGGAGCAGCGCGTCTTCGAAGCTCGACTTGACCACCAGGACCTGCAAGTCGACCGGTTGCGTTTGGCTGTTGCCGAGATCCTCATCAGCGAATCGCGCCGCTTTGTGGCAAATCTAAGACACTCACCCTAGACGATGAGCGCGCTTCTCGGCTTGCACCTCGACTGCCGTATGAAGATGAATAAGCGGCTGCTCAGGAGAGAGAACTTTCACTTCGGGTCGCACTCACGATCGGGTCGCCAGATCGGTTCCAGCATGATGACGCGACTAGCGGCGGTAAGATTGATGCCGCGACCACCAAGTTTGGCATCGACAAGGATCGCTTGGCACTCTGCGGCCGTCGTCGTATTGAAGTGCTGAACGATGGAACCGCGGTCGCCGCCTTTAGCGTGACCGCCGGCAAAGATCTTGTGGCGGATGCCGAGCAGGTCGAGCGCCTCGGACAAGTTGGCAAAGAGCAAGTCGATCCTCGAGCTGGAGAAGACGATGAACTGCGGGCGATGAACGTCAGTCCCGTATTGCATGAAGGAGACAACGAGCAATCTCACCTTGTCGTTGGGGTACCGCTTGAGCTCGCCGATGATGTGGTTGATCTTGGCACTCGTCGTCCGACCAAGTTGGATCCGCTGGAACACGTCCGGCAAAGGGGCGAGCTCGATCTTGGCGTTCTTGCCTTTCTTTTTGAAGAGAGGCTGCTCGTCCGCGTCCGGCTTGTAATTCTTCGGGCGGGCGTCAATGCGCTTCCGCTTTTGCTCGAACGTCAGAAGCTCCTCCAGGAATTCTTCCTCATCGTCCCACTCCTTGACGTCGAGGCGGCGGAGCTCTGTGACATCGACGCGTAGGCGGACGAGTTCGCTTGCCGGTACGAGGGTGGCGCCCTCGCCGTGATATCCGCGGAAGGTGGAAAAGAGGTCGTGCGGGAATCCGCTGACCTCGAACGCGATCGATGGGTAATCGACGGTCAGGCATGCGGCAGGATCCGCAAGAACCTCGTCGAGAATCTCGATGACCTGCGCTTCCTTGAAGCGTTCTTCGTCGGTCCACGCGAGGCTCTTGTAGCTCGCGGACGTTTCCTTGGCGAACTTGCGCGCCTCAGAGATCTGCTGTATGAAATCTGACGATCCGAAGAACGTCGTCGCAGAGGCGACGTTTTCCGAGAGCGTGTCGAGGTGAGCGCGCTTCGACGGGTGGAAGAGGTAGTCGACGTCGACTCGTTGCGACGTGACGGCGTTCGAGACGAAAAGGGCGAGAAGCGAGTTGTACACGCGGCGCTCCGAGTCTTCCATTTCGATCTGAACGGTGCGCCTGGAGAGTGGAGGCAAGCTGAAGGCTTCCTTGACGTGTTGAGGCCGATGCCGAATAATTGCGCGGTCGAAGATTTGTGCCAAGCGTGCAGGCCGCTCGCCGCCGTCGTGCACGTGAGCTTGGATAGCTTTTCGCAGCATGTCGGGCCTCGGGAATGCGGCGTGCTGCACAAAACGGGAGAAGAGTTGGCCGAGCCGATCATAGTCGGTGCGGTCCCCGCCTGCGGTGGCGGGCGTTGCAAACATGGCGGCCTCGTCGGCCTCGTCCGTGACGCGCAGGTTCGTCGACGGCGTTCCCGAAACTGCCCAGCGACTCTCCGTCCGAAGCTGCCAGCGCGAAGAATAAGCCCAGAGTGACCTCACGTCAGATCTGACAAACAAAACATACCTCGTGGGCGAGCTTGCGCATTCGCGTCCCGTTCGAGAGGACATGACCCTCGTCAATTACAAGCCTCTTCCAGTGCACGCCTCGAAGACTCGTGTCCGTCGCTTCGGCGGCATCGGAGAAGCGAGCAACGGACATGAGGATGAGGTCAAAGGTGGCCATCTCGGCTGCCGAGCGGAACTTGTCCTTGGCGGTGCGCAGCGCAAGGCAGCGGAGCGCATTCGGTTCCACATGCTCTTTGATCTGCGACTCCCACTGGCGGACGAGGTCTGTCGGTACGACGATCAGAGTCGTGGCCGCGACGACGATCTCCTGAGGCAGGAGCCCGCCACGACGACCCTCTCGGCTATGTTGCTGCTCAACGCTAGGAAGCAAGCGGTAAAAGGGAGGCGTCGTTTGAAGCGTGTCAAAGAGCAGCTGGGGGAGCCTCGAGATGCCTCCCGCCTCCTCGGCATCGGAGTTGGTGTAGCGCAAAGCGACGGGCGCGGTCTTGACCTTGTGCAGCATCAATAAGCGGAGGGAAGGGAAGGGAAGATCCACCTCGCGCGCGTCTTCAATAAGCTGCTGCTGCTGCGCCTCGTCGTAGTCCAGCTGCTCCTTTGCGTCGAGGATCACTCCCGGAAGCAGCTCTGGAAGTCGAGGCCGCGCTTTCCGCTCTTCGGCCCTGTGAGATCAGGGTCTGAGCACAAGCGTCTGACGTGAGAGCATCAGAGTAGGACGTACATCTCGGTCGCAAACGGGAAGCTTTGCGACACGCTGGTCAGCAGGACCGGATCCGGTGAAGGAAGCGAACCATCGAGGTAAGTCGACACTCCGCGAAGGTCTGGAAGTTCGTTCAGGGTCGACGCAACGAGGGCGAGGGTGATGAGAGTCTTGCCGACTCCCATATCCTCTGCGAGAATGCCGCCCTTGGGTTCGGACACCGAGCGAGGCTCGAGGCAGATGTGGCCATCGGTGCTCACAAAGACCTCCTGACCGCCGATGGCGCTCTTCCTCCGGATGTAGGTCGGGAGTGCAACTTTCTGCGGAGCGATTTCTCGTGACAGCATCTTGGCCAAGGTGGCGAGCTGATATGGGAAGAGCTGGGTCGAGATGCCGACGGGGTTGTCGAGGAGGGTGTCGGCAATGCGCTCGCGAACATGCTCGGGCGCGTCGAGCTGATCCACAAAGTTTGGGTCGTGCGACGGCGACTCGATGTCGCGGTAGACTTCAAGCAGGGAGCGCGTGTCCGGCTCGTCGAGAAAGGCTTTGCAGTCGCTGTCGGGGCAGATATTCCCCTCCCATTCAGACTCGGCGACGCGGACTCGGCCGAGGAGGTTCATGACGGTCGCGCCGACGGCTTTGCGACGTCGTCCGGAGGCGAGCAGCTCGGGCAAATCTTGCGGGATGAGGCAGATGCGGACAATGACGGATGAACCCGTCGCGAACGCCGTCGCCGAGATCGTACGTGAAGTAGAATTGGCGATGAGCAGGTCGACCAGTGGATCATTGGACAGTCTCATCCGCTTTGGAGACAACTTTGTACCTGACGACGAAGTCCTGCGACGCTTCTTGGAAGGCGTCCTGGGAACTGCTGCCACGACCGGAGGGAGAGGGAGTAGCTCGCCTTCGTCGTCGTCCGGACGGGCTGGCCGAAGCAGATCTTGCGAGAAGCGAGTCCAACCGTCCTCTGCAATCGATTGGTCTGCATCGGGCGAGAACGTGTGTCGGTGTAGTACGATCGTACCGGCTGGAAAAAGTCGCTCGAGCGGTATCTCGGACGCTTTCCCGCCCGGACTGGCTTGCTGATGCGAAGGCCCGGACTCGGGAACGGGCTCGCGACGTGCTCGAGGTGTACTCGGTACGGGAGGTGAAGTCGGAGATGCCGGTGAGGCAGACAGGCGCGTCGAAAAGGGTTTGAATGTGGTGGATCCAATCGGAGTCAATGCCGGGGTCGGCAGCGGGACGACGGTAAAGTTCAGTCCTGGGCCGGGGACAATCATGTCAAAGTTGTGGTTCTCCTGTCCCCCACAGTGTCGGTTGTCAGCGCGCAACACGCTGTACATCGGATGTTAGCGGGGTACCCACCTCGATGAATTCGTCCATTCGGGCCTTCCCCTTGGCAAGTCCGTTTCTTTGACGCTCTTCCATCCATTCCTGGATCTCGATCTCGTCTTCTGGAGAAAGCTGGCCCTGCGTAGAGGTTGTCGGAGCGGTTTCATCTTGCTTCGGCGGTTCGTCCTTCGTGGGTGGGGGTGCAGACCTCGCCCGCGACACGGTGGGAGGCGGTAAGAGGTAGACTCGCATATTTAGCGTAGGCTGAAGCACCGCCGTAGAGCAGGCGTGTCCCTTCCCCGTTCGAGGTGGACGTCCCTGTCCGCAAAGAAGTGGAGGTGCGGAGGCGGCGCCGGCTTGGTCGCTGGCTTAGCTGCCGAGTGCCCTCGAGACCGATCAGGCTACTACAGCGAGCGCAGACTATTGGCAACTGCCAAGAAACGGCTGTAGTAGCTTGAATGTGAAGAGCGAATGACACGTGAAACGTCGTCAGAGAGTCATTGTTCCAATGTAGGACGCAGCATACCGGGACAAACTGTAGCGAGACAGAGCTCTAATTGCACGAAAGAAAAGTATCGAGAGACCGAGTTCTACGGGGAAGGAGGAAAGAAACAGGATTCGAGGAGAATCAAATGCTGAGGCGAGCTGAGGTGGCGGAACAGCGATGAAGGGGGAAATGAAACTCGGACTGTGCCTGCTGCGACTCGTGACGTTTCACGCAAAGGCAATGATGCCGCCGACGAGACCTGCGAGCAGCGAGAGGGAGACCGAGACCGCGGCGAGGTGGCCGCCACTCGATCCGCTGCCAGCTGCTGCGGAGTCCGCTGCAGCCGTCGCCACCGGTCCGCGTCCGTCAGAGCCTACGCCGAAGCCAGATCTCGCACCGCTCGTCGGTGTGTTGTCTGAGGCGGTCGAAGTAGCCGTCGTAGTGGACGAGGACTGGTAGCCGAGGAGGGAAGCCGGGAAGAGCGAGCTCGATTCGTACGTGACGCAGTTTGACGAGGACGGGATCCTAGGAGTCCACGGCAGAGTCGTTCCCGAGGCGAGGGACCTCGGTTGACTGTACGTCGACGTTTTGCCGTCCGCTCCAGTGTATGTCCCGACAATATCTTGCAAGTCCGAGTCGCACTCGAGGAACGCGCGATCTTGGTACGCCGCCGGCATGTTGTACGCGCATCCGAGGATGTCCATTGTGTTCTTGCAGTATCGTCCTGATGTGCTGTCCTTGCACGCCTTGAAGCAAAACAGCCCATTGCCCACGAACTGATTCCACTCCTGGACCTGTTCGAATGTGCGGTTATCACCACCAGGCAAGCCGGTCGAGTACACGAGACCTCCGAGCGGATTACCCGCCAAGTCGGCACCGTGAGGATCGAGTTCTCCACCGGTGTCGTTGGCCGTCAGACCGAGCGCGGTCATGTCGATGCGACCAGTCCACTGAATGTATTCCGACGTGTGCAGCACTTGCAAGCCGGTGATGGCATCCGCGCGCAGGACGCGGGTCCCGTGCTTGTCGTTCGTGCAGTATGCCACGACAGCAGCTTCCACATTCTCCATGAGACCGTCTTTCTGCGTCGGACTGCCCCAAAGGCAAAAATCTGGCGGATTGAACGTCAATCGGGAGTGGCCGTCATGGAAATCCCTTGAAAGCTCACCGGATGCATTCGATACAAGCAAGGTCTGACATTAGGACTCTGGACCCAGAGTAGTCGCGTTGCAGATGTTGTAGCCTGACTGCGGTCCGCGATCGACGCTTTTGGAGTGGCGCCACAACCCGGGTCAGCTCATCCGGGCACGCGTCTTCTACCTCCAGTCTCCGGAAGCAGAGCAGACTCACGCATAAGGATTGACTTTGTATGGCTGCGAGCCGTACGAGTAGATTGCCTCTGTGAGGGGCGGAACGTAGACGTCCGTCTGTCCCATCTTTCCAGTCGAGGCTGGCTCAGGCGCTGCGGTGATAGAAGAGGCAGCTTCGACATGGAACAGGGCTCCAAAGAGAACCCCGACCAAAGCGATAGTAATAGCGGCGGAAGACGACATGGTTGCCTTTGATAGTGCGAGGCGGACGACGCAACTTTCTGACAACGTGGGAAGGTCGACTCTGGTGGCCAGACGCGAGTCTCTGAGTATGCAGCCGGAGGTCGCTCTTCCGGGCGCCCGCCTACTTGGAAGCAAGCGGCAACTTCAACATGGGATGGAAGAACTCGGACGCGAGGCTCGAGCGTCCGCCCGCCGTCCTCCCCGCGACCATCGCGTGCACATCGAGGAGAAAACCTCTCACAATCACAGCTTTGCCACGAGCGCGAGCAAGCAGTCTTCTGTACACAGGCGATAGACTACTTTGCTCTTGCGACACAAGGGACTCCAGGAAGTAGTAACTAAGATAAATCGCACGCGATCAAATTTGGAGCAGCGCGCTATAGAGAGAAGGAGGACTCGCACTATAGAAAGAACGAGGACTTGAGAACTACACGACACACACAATCGCTGCACTTACTCTGGAGCAAGTGCAGCTAGCGGCTTGCTTTCTAGAAGGAGGCCCTCCTGCCTGCACGGGAGACCGTGCTGCGGTAACCGCGCCGACTGCTGCGACGCACGGGGCGCTTCTCGTCATGACCCCTCGAGTCGGACATCTCACTGGAGAGCTCTTCATTGATCCGCGCATAGCCATTCCTCGAAGGGCGCGCGAGCGAGTTTGCCACCGGCTGGGCGGCGACTGAGCGAGTCGGAGTGGACAGGACCACTGACTGCTGAGCCTGGTCGAGAGAGGATGCAATGTCAGCACTCTTTAAGCGATTTTCATACGAAACCGGCGCAAAAGGTGACGCACCGGTGGACCACCCTCCGAATGGCTCTTTCCACCGAGAGCGATGGCGACGATTCCAACAATCACAAGCACCAAAATGGCGCACCCCACACCAATCAATCTGCTATGGTCTGTTAGCATGCCGTGTCTCCTGATCAAGGCTGCCTGGTTACTAAAAGACTGACATCCATTTGTTCTCGGCGAACCACTTGCTGGCGTCCGAGCTTCCACCGGCAATGACGGTCACGTTGTTGCTGTTTGTGTTCGTCGAGTCGAGATCGGCATCAGCTTTCGCATCCGAATCAGCACCTGCATCCGCATCTGCGTCTGCAGTACTGTTGAAGTTGAATATATCGCCGCTCGTGGGCGATGCATTCGGACTCGTCACAGAAGCAGACGCTTTGGATTCTCCCGCTTCAGTGTGCTTGGGGGACTTGGTCTCCGGAGGAGGCAACTCTTCACCCTTTTCACCTTTCTCTTTCGGCGGCGCTTCAGCAGATCTGTAGCGGAGGCATTCGGTCAGCCATGCCCGTCAGGAAGCCTCCCACCTGACCCTCACTCACTTGGTTTGCATGACCGTCACAACTGAAGTCACTGGCACTCCCTGTGCGCGTGCATCACAGTCCGTCAAGGCTGGGCATAAGCAGCATGTGAAACGGCCAGGTGGCGTACCTGGATAGTCTGCACGACGGTGGAAGGCTGGAAAACGGTGACAGCAGGACCTGTGACGATCGCAATCGGTGCGACTTGCACCTGCCAGATTCAGTCGGATTAGTTGACCTATCGAGTATAGATCCACGCGCTCGGAAAGCGCGTGGCTCCGCCAGCGTCGAGGGATTGCCATGGACGTTTACGCTCAGACTAGCACCGAGCTTACATTGAAGGCGGTCGTAGTGACTACCGCCGTGACGGTCTGCGACGTGACCACTCAAAGACTGTCAATTCGAAAGTCCTCGTGCACCGAACGAACGCGCGCATTACCCGGACTCACAAGGCCTTCGGTAACCGAGATTCGCTCGACTTTTGTGGCGCTGCGGAGGTGGTTCGTCAGAGCACCCTTTGCTAGCGCTAAAGGTCAGTCTGTCCAAATCTCACATGGCCGTGGCGGTCTGTCAGGAACAGGCGTTAGTCTCCTGTCTCGCCTGCGTGAGGACTGTGCACTTACCACAACCGTCGTCACCTCCTTTGTGGCAGTCGAGACAGTCGCGATGGTAGTCGCCTCGCCAGAGGCCGTGACGGGCATGTAGACCCTGTCAGGGCCGATCTCGGTTAACTGACTCGGCGCCTTGTCTAAGATGTGTAAGCTCCCAAACTCACGTCGTAGGCACCTCGGTCGTCACAACCTGCTTGACGACCGTTACGTCGCCCACGTTTACGATCCTGTGGGAGGGCTAGTAGAATGTAAGTTCTGGGTGGGTGGCGAAAGTGTGTGTGTGTGAAGGGGCCAGAGCGGGGGAAACGTACACATCTCGCTTCAACACCGACCAAAGACTCGAGGTTCCCGCGGGTGCCGCCGTCACGAGAGCATACGAGAGTAAAGCATAGCAAGCAAGCGCCTGTGGAAGCCACATCGTCTTGAGAGGTGAATTGCCGATGTAGCGAGGTGAAAACGAAGGAGGTGCGTGCGAGCGAGCGAAAAGACCCGATGAAGAGAGGCGAACCGTTAGAACAAGCGCGGACCGTTGGTTCCGTCGGCGGGCGGTTCAGCGACAGGAAGCCGCCTTCTAGACTCGAGAAAGCTGCGAACGGCAAGGTCGACAGGGAGATAAGCTGCATCGAGGACCCGCATGCATGCGGAAGGCGGCGTGCGCGCACCTCCGCGGACTCCCCGAGATAAACCTCCCCGCGTGGGTTCCGGTTCCACGTGGTACTCAGGAGCGAGAACCGGCAAACGAATTTTGAAGGAAGCTCTTACACACAACAGGTGTTGACGAGGAGCGAAATTACGACAGAAGAGAAAGAGACTTTGAAAGGCGAAGTGTGATCGAAAGGGGGTCGCGTGCGCTCAGCACCCGAAGCGAGTCCGCACTTCTTGTACGAGTGACCTGACGTCTTGTGCCGGTAAATATGTCTGAACGAGGTCTTGAATCTCGTCGGACGAGTCGAGCAACTGCGCGCGGACGCGAGGAAGAGTCTGGTCAGTCCCGTCGTCGCGGCCTACTGATTGCAGGCCTCACCTCTGCTCCCGACATGCGACCATCTGCGCCGAGGTCGATTCGCAACCGTCGCAGCGAGCCCTTGTCCGCCTTGGGAGGGCCAAACTCGAACATCATGGCCGTCGCCGGCGAGCCGATCGCGTAGGCGTTGTGAATTCCAAGCAACGACTTGTAGAGTGCCATCGTGGTATCGATCCTGTACCCGAAGCGGCGTCAGCTTCTCTCAGGCGTTCTGAGACCACGGCACTACGGGCAAAAGTAAGACGCACCACTCGCAGCCCTTTTCAGCTCGCTCGTCCTGCATCCCCTTGGCGTCTCGCTCCTCTTGCTCCCGTCGGAGCTGCTTCGCCGTCTGCGAGAACCGCTCAATGTTGATCTTGCTCGACTTGATCTTGGGCTTGAGCGACTTCATCTCGTCCTCGCATTGTTTCGTCCGCTGACCGATCGACACGAGCTCGTTGTCTTGCGCCTCGAGCGTGGCGCTGATTTGCTCAATTGTGAGGCGCTGCGAGGGCAGATCTGTATAAGTAGGCACTCGGGCGGTGGAGGACTGAGGCTGACGCACCTCCGAGGGAGATCTCTTGTTCTTGAGCATGGCGATTTCAGTCTCCATCGCTTCGCATTCCCGCATGAGCTGATCGGCCAGCTCGGCCTGTTGCGTCTTGCGGTTCAGCTCTGAATGTGTAGGTTGGGTCAGTTCTGGGTAGACTATGCCGAGCGACGTCACAAGGAAGACTCGCCCGCTTCGAGAGCCTCGGCTTCTTTTCGGATAAGTTGTTCCAGCTCGGCGACGCGCACTTTCCGCTGCTTGAGCTCGACTTTCTCCTGAGCTTGCTGGGATGCTGTATGGCGCCAGTACGTCAATGATGTCAGCGAATCACCGACCTTGCGAAGGCAGAGGTCGAGAGTGTTTCAGCGCCTGGATGGGGCGCGAGACGACATACCGAGTTCATCGATCGCCTCTTTGACGACGGGCTGATATCCCTCCGGATTGAGGATGTGATTGACAAACTCTAGCTTGGCGTTCGACTCGAGATAGGCAAACTTGAGGTTCGAGATGTGTTCCTGCGAGGGCGTCGGGGAAAGGGGAATGCATCGGTCAGCGATGGCCGGTGCACCCTGCGCCCCCATCGCCTTCAATTCACCTTGAACAGTTTGAGGTCCTCGGTCGCCCGACCGCGGTCTCCAGCGTCCATGATGAGCCCTTCGTCGCTGACGCCCGACACGCCCGTCAAGTCTGTCGCTCCCTGCGTCCACCTCGTATAGTTCTCCGTGTTGCCATTCCCGCCTCCGAGACTTCCGTGATACTGTGCGAGTCGACCGAGATCGCGCACGGGCACAGAAGACGCGAGGCGGTGACTCTCAAAGGCATGTTGTGTGAACGTCGCGAGCAACCTGCAGGAGGAGGCGAGGTGAGCAGACGGGGGCGAGGGCAGGGTCGGAGGGGCTACGCACTGCTTGGTTTGGTCAAAGAGAGCCGTGTTTGAGTCTGTCGCCGCCATGCTCAGCGTATCCGGTGGTTCCGAGTAAGTGCAAGCAGACATTTCATCTCGAGGCGCGGAAGGGCAACGAGCATCGGTCACGTGACGCGTGACGGATCGCTTTCGCCCATGTCGCGCTATCATCGCTTTGCATGGCCCCTCCTAACCCCTGGTTTCAGCGGATGCAGCTTTACACACCCCTCCGGCCGTGACGAAACGAGAAGTACATTTGTCCCAGCAAGCTGCTTTGAGCCGATCGCCACTCTTATCGGCTGGCGAAACTTCCGATAGTCGGACAGAAAAGCGCGGAATCCGCTCGGACGGGACCCGAAAGGACCGAGAGACAGTCTAGCGATGAGAGGGGCGCTAGGCAGCAAAGAAGGAGGCGCTCCGTTCCACTGCTGTCGAGAAAGGATTCCGAGTGGCGGAAGGCGAAAAATGCTACAGGTTGGTACAAGGGGGCGGTACGAAGTGAGCTGTGGAGGAGAGGCGTCAGCGAAACAAAACAGGTAGCGTCGCACAAGCATGACTCACCAAGGGAACTGTGGCAGCGAGTCCAGAGTGCCGACGAATCATGCGGGGGTTGGTGATGCGGACGCAGCTGCTGATGCTTTTGCTGCGCGATCGGCTTCTCGTTGCGCCCTTCGTTGGGCACCGTAGTACACCGAGCCACCTGTACAGAGACGCAACAGTGGAATCAGGGAGGTCTTCAAGTCAGCCGACTTTGAACCGAGATCGTCTCCCGTCGGGAACACGCTGAAAAGTTGGCCGCACCGAGAGCTGCAATCAGCGTGAGACCTTGGGCGGCGACGCGGTACCGCAAGAACATGTTGAACTGTGTCCGGTTGCCCTTTTGCAGTGCCGAACTAGCTCCGAGGAGGGCGGCGACGGTCGCGAGACAGCCTGATGCCGGCCGCCGAGAGCATCCCAAGATCGGTTAGCCAGTCCGGCCGGTTCGGGGATGTTACTGCAAGAGACGGGCGTAAGGGTGTATGGCCTACCGATCGGCACCAAGGGTTCTTCCTTGAACTTGCGCGAAAACTTTGCCCAGGTTGTGGGATCCGGAGGAGGATTGATCGCCTGTATGTCCTCTGCCGAGACGATGGGGTCGGGCGTGTATGATGCGGGCATTATCGAGCGGTGTTCTTTTCTCGATTTGTGAGATCTGGCTAGCTCGACAGCCTGTAGCGGTGATGAGTCGGCGGCGGCAAGTGTGAAAGGCTCGCGGCAACTTGAGATCCGGCAAGGGCGTCATCAAACCAAGTGTCTCTCCGAGTCCACGGAAAGGTCCATGTAGGGCCATGCTATAGTATAAAAATAATTCTAGAGCTGCTAGCTTACTCTAAGCGTGCATGTAGAAGGAGCTGGCGGGACTTGGTGAAATTTCGCGAGGGCTGGATGAGCTTCAGCGGAAACAGAGTCGAGTCTCGCTCGTCTCTACACGCACGCGCACTCGAGCACACAGACGATGCCTCCCAAGCGAAACCAGAAGGGCTCGGCCAAGTCGAGCAAGGCTCCCTCCAAGGCCGCTTCCAAGGCGCCGTCCAAGGCTCCCTCGGGCGCCTCGACGCCGGCACTCAGGGAACCCGTCCAGAAGGCGCCCGGACTGCTCGGAGTCAACTTTGGCCAGGGCTTCTCGAGCGTTGCCATCATCGACAAGGAGGGCCTCGCAGACTGCATCGCCAACGACGACGGAGAGCGCCAGATCGCCTCGGCCCTCTCCTTCTCCGGTTCAGAATTCGTACGTCGACTCGCCCGCACGCGCTTGCACGCAGTGGAAGCTGACACTTGTGTGCGTCAATGCAGTACTCGGGTGTTCCCGCCCGCACCCAGCTCGTTCGGAATGCCAGCAACACCATCCTCGGATTCCGCAACTTGCTCGGAAAGAGGTGCGTCGCCATGGTCTCGTCGAGCGCGCCGCATTGAGGGCTGACATCGACCTGTTCTCCCTGCAGCTACGACGAGGTCAAGGATGTCAAACAGCCGTGCAACTCGGCGCCGATCGTAGACTCGAACGGCCAGCCGGCGTTCAAGGTCCAGATTGACGGCACCGAGACCGTCCTGACTGCGCGCGAGTGTGCCGTCCGCTTCTTGCGCGTCCTCCTCTCCTACGCGACCGACTTTATCGGCCGACCAATCACCGACGCCGTCTTGACCGTCCCCTCCAACTTCTCCGACGCTCAGGCCAAGGCCCTCCTCGCCGCCGCCGAGGAAGCCGGCATCAAGGTCGTCCAGACCGTCCCGGAGGCGGCTTCGGCCTTGACCGCCTACGCTGCGACCGAACTGGCCGGCCGCGAAGCGCTCCCGATCGACCGCAACACGGTCGTCCTCGACGTCGGCGCGACGTCGACCACCGCCACCGTCGTCGCGGTCCGCGACGGCCTCTTCCACCCGCTCTCGTCCGTGTCCGAGTCGGGCCTCGGAGGTGACCTGTTTGACGAGAAGCTCATGGACTGGTTCGGCAAGGAGTTTACGAAGAAGACGCGCGTCGCCGTCGAGCCGTCGAACCACCGTGCCCAGATGAAGCTCCGGTTGGCCGTCGAGGTCACGAAAAAGTCGTTGTCCGCCTCGACTTCGGCCCCGTGCTCGGTTGAGTCGCTCGCCGAGGGCATGGACTTCCACGGCACCATTAACCGGACCCGGTTCGACCTCCTCGCTTCGTCGCTTTACTCGCGCATCATCGCCAAGGTCGAGCAGGCGATCGAGCAGGCTAACCTCGACCCGCTCAACATCCACGAGGTGATCCTCGTCGGCGGCACCAGCAAGCTGCCGACCCTGTCGAACAAGCTGTACGACCTCCTGCCCGAATCCGTCGTCGTCTCGAACCAGATCGAGGCCGACGAGGTCCTCGCCAAGGGTGGCGCCCTCCAGGTAAAGTCGCTCTTGGCCTTCTTCCCGCCCGAGGACGCCTCGTCGCGGGAGCAGTTCCAGGAATCGCTCTCGAACCCGGCCGTCTGCGCGCCGGAAGCGCTCTCGCGCCCGATCGGCTTTGTCCTCGAACCCGAACTCGCCGGCGAGCCGGAGAAGCTCGCGTTCGTCACCCTGATGGAGCAGGCGACCCCCCTCCCCGCACGGAGGATTGTCGACATCCCCGTCGAGAGCGACGCCACCTCGGAGGTCATCGTCGCCCTGTGGGAGGGTGAGCCGTTCGTCAAGGTCACCTCGCCCGAGAGCAAGGTCGAGAAGGCCAAGGGTGCCGTCGCTTCGGCGATTGGTGGCGTCTTCAACGCTGTCAAGAACGCGGCGGGTGTCAACGGCAACGGTGCCGCCGACGACGACGAGGAAGAGTTCTCGGACGAGGAGGAGGAGGACATCCGCACTGCCGAAGTCCGCGCGACCAAGGCCATTGCCGACCTTGTCGTCCCCCTTGACCCGGCCAAGAAGGATGCCAAGGTCCGCGTTACCATTGTCGTCAACAACGGCGGCAAGGGTCACATCTCGGCCCAGCACGGCGCTGCCAAGGCCGTCGAGAAGGACTTTTAGAGCATCTCTCTCTCCGTACTCTCGTTGTATTTCCACTCTCGTCCACCCACCACGTAGACATAGCTCATCTCTTAAAAGCCTAGCTTATCTAGGCGGTCGCAACACAGGCGTCAGTTTTTGACAGTCTTTCTTTCTCTCCTTGCCACGACAGTCCATTCGACTTGAGTGACTGCTTCGCCTTCGAAGGCCAAGCTTTAAACGAGTACATACAGCCGCCACTACTATACTGCTTTTACGAAAGAGAGTAAACGGCGCGGGGAGGCAAACAACGCCTGACAACGTGGCGCGCACTGAGAAACATTGACAACACGGGAAAGTCGAAGAGGGGGAAAATCGCACTCAGGACTGCGGAGTCCAGTGCGACGGTGGCCGAACCAGACCGTTCGGCGGCGATGGCGCAGCACCAAAGGATGCAGGCAGTCGTGGCGAGTTATGCCCCGACAGACTCGAGAAGGGAGGCAGGGGCGGGATCGAGTCGGCGCGTTGATTCGGTTCCGCGCTGTGCGCATACCGCTCGTACGGCTTGACGCCAAAGTAGTCGGCAGAGGCGCCCGCCGCAGAGTACCGACGGTAGGGTTCAACGTTCGCGATCGGCGTCGCGGGCGATCCTGAACCGGCAGGCGAGACAGCGTACGCGGGGAAGGCAGGCACGCTGGCGCGCGACCATGGCTCGGATCGCATTGGCGGAAGGCGGGATATCCCGTCGAGGCGCCCGCCTGCTGAAGCAGACGACAAGGAAGAGAGCGAAGGGACCATTGGGCTCGGACGGTACGGCACGACGCCACCGACCATGCGTGGGACCGCGTCAGTGTACTGCGGTGCCGACGACGGGCGAGGAATCTCAAAGCGGGCCTCGTGACCGCCGGAGAAGGAGCGCCGAGGCAACGGTGCGTCGTCTTCGGTCGTGACACTTCCGGTATCGGCCGACTCGGCGCCAAACCAGTCGTCCCGCACGGGCGCCTCACGTTCCGGCGCTCTCGCATCATCGTTGAGCATGTCCCGAAGATGCATACCGGCTTTTGCAGCATCGACGGCTTGCGATTGGGCGGACGGGAGTGCCGGCAAGATCGTCGCAGGGGTCGCATCCAAGAGACCGGCTCGCACGAGAGAGTTGATCGTACCCTGGAAACAAAGGCAAGTTACGTCAGCACACAAGTTGGGCCCGATCCAAGACAGAGATTGTCGTACGGTGGCTTGCTCGAGACCCTCTGCTGCGCGAGGGGCATTGTCGAGGTCGGAGCTGTTGACAATGTCGACGAGGTTGTTCTTCTTGGCCTGGTTCTGGTACCACTATAAAGTCGTGTTGGGTCAGCACAACCATCCGAACTCTTTCTAAGAATCCCGGTGAGGGGAGAAACTCACATTGCGGCACTGAACCCAGGTCTTGTTGCCAAGGCCGGCGGCAATCTTGCGCCAGTCGGGACCATAGACGTTCAGAAGCCGTTGATACTCGGACCGTTCCGCGAGCGTCCAGTATGAAGAAGTGGTCGTCTTGCGCTTCGGTTTGCCTCGCTCGTTGGGGCTCGCGTGAGTCTCGACTTCGGGCGCGGCTGCATACGGCGAAGCGGCCAGTGCCTCCTCTGTGGGGACCGTGTCGACGTCGACGCGAGCCTTTCGAGCTCGTCCTGCACCGCTCCGCCCGTGCGAGCTTCCCTTGTTGAGCTCTTGGCCAAAGGCGGATCGAGCAGCCGAGTCGGCGCCTGCCGTACTCCCAGCGG
Organism: Rhodotorula sp. CC01; assembly: GCA_021654155.1. Classification (NCBI taxonomy): domain Eukaryota; kingdom Fungi; phylum Basidiomycota; class Microbotryomycetes; order Sporidiobolales; family Sporidiobolaceae; genus Rhodotorula; species Rhodotorula sp. CC01. The sequence goes on from JAKEZK010000001.1 coordinate 152,854, forward strand.
GAAGAGCCGACAGCGCGCCGAGCACTTCTGCCGCCTCCATCATCCCTTCTGAGGGCAGGTCATGGAGCGGTGCGCGCGGCGTTCCGTTTGTGAGCTTGAAGCGACGCGGAGGATCAGCTTGAGGAGCGGCTTCGGCTATAAGCCCATGTGTCGCACGCGACTCGGCCGCTTCCTTCCGCTCGGCCTGCGAAACGTCGTCGACAGACATCTTGTCGGCCGCAGCCTCTGCTCGAGGAGAGGCCGGAGCGCTCGGCTCTTCCTCGTCGTCGTCGTCCATGTCGTCCTCGCGCGGAGCTGCGAGAGCAGGTCGAGGTTTCTTGTTGAGGTTCGAGAGGAGCGCCGAGCCCTTGCCGCCTTCCGGACGCTTCTTTGACTTCTTTCGTCGTCCGTCCCGACCGCGCCGATCCGACAGGCTGCGAAAGTCGATCGTGTTCTTCATGCGGTAGTAGAACAGGACGCATTGGGAGGTCGTCTTGCCCGGGAGGTCCTGCGCGATCTTGCCAAACTGCTTCGGGTAGAGCGCGTAGCGTTTGCAGAACGTTTCGACCTCTTGCTCCGTCCACATCTCGAGCGGTGCGTTGATACCATACGTCGCGATCGGGTCCTCGACTCGATAGCGCTCGTCTTCAAAGGCCAGTTCGAGGACTTCGCGTCGTTCGCTCGGGTCGATGACCATGTCGGGCACGACTGCAGCAGTCCGTGCGGCGCGGACATCCGGATCGCGCAGGTCGGCGGTCTCGAGACTGGCGAGAATCTCGAGAAACTCAGCCTCTGATCGCACCGTGTCGCTGTACCCGAAGGTGCCGACGCTGGCGCCGGTTCCTCGTCGGTTGGAGCGACCGCCCGTCAGCGATGGGCCGGGCGTGATCGGTTCGGGGTAGAACGGCATTCCTGCAGAGTCGATCGAAGGCGTCTGTGGTGCCGTCAAGGTTTGCGGGTTGCCGGCAGTCGCGCGCCGGTGCACGCGATCGCGGATCTCGTCGAGACGCCGGCAGTGCGCTTTCCACTCGCCATTGAAGGTCTTGTACTCCTGGCGAAGCTGGATGATCCGCTTCTTGCGGCGCTCGTCGCGGTCCGAAAAGGATTCGAGCAAGGCTTCCGAGAGTCGCGAATGGCGTTCCTCGAAGGACGACCAGCTCGTATTGATGAGCGCGGTGCGATCGGCGAACGGTAGGATGACCCGATCGCCAATCAGCTTCTGCCGACGTTCTTCCATCGTCAATTCGCGAGCTTCTTCTTCAGGGCTCGCTTCCGGTGCAGCGGCACTCTTGTCGACCGGGGGCTCCGTCTCGGCAATCGTGGTCTCGGCGAGAGCTTGCGGCGGCGTGGTGGGGCTGTGCCTCGAGAGCTCGTCCGTCGGTCGGGGCGGGAGAGCGATGGGAGCGTTGGCAGACTGCTCGACTGCGTCAGAAACATCTGCCTCTCGCATGACGGTATCCTCCTCTTTGACTTCGTCGGCGACGTGTACCGCGGTCGAGACCGCCTGCGCGATCGTCCGAAGCGCTTCCGGGAGGGGTTGATCCGCCGGAGTCGTCTCTTCGGCTTGCAGGGCGACATCAGTCGCAGCGACGTCCGCATCGACCGGGAGTGGATCCAGCGAGACGGTGTCCGGAACGACTGGCTCGAGCGTAGTCACGAGCTGAGCAGTCGTCGCCGTGGTCGGTTCCGCCGCAACTACGTTTCGTGGAGAAGTGGCCGGAATCGCCTTTTTCGTCGCCCGGCCGGCTGCCTCGCCTGGTGTTGGCTCTGTCGACGATGCCGCAGCTACAGGCGGAGGTTCGCCTTTCGGTGTCGGCGACTCCACCGAGACAGACAACGCGGGGATTGCAGCGGCGGGGAGGGAAGCAGGCGCGAGAGCGTCTTCGCCGACACGCGTTTCCTGCTGGAAAAAACGACAGCTTGTTGTCAGCAAGGACTTATTTCGGAACGGAATGAGGCGAGGACGAAAATGTTCTCGTACCGCGGCGGCCTTCGCGAGGCAAGGCGAGATGATCGACGCGGCAGCTCCAGGAGATGACGCGTGAGCAGGCGGCGATGCCGTGGCCGGACTCGGCGATTTGACAGCCCGCTGCGCCTCCGCTTGTACAAGAGTCTCCTCCTGCTCCGCTGCCTCGTCGTCCCGCAGCGGCGACTTTGACAATACCGCAACGTCTGCATCCATCCAAGTAGGAGTCGGATCGGTGCTCCCCTTCTGCGTGTCGGGAGCGACCGGCGCGAGACTCGAAACGGCAGTCGCCGCCGCTTTGGAGACAACCTCGTCTGAAGCGGATGGTGGCGGCGGTACTTTGTCTTCCGGCTGGAACTGCGGCGGCGGAGTCTCCGACGTAGATGCAGGTGCAGGCGCAGCGACGGGATCAACGCCTTTGCTAGCCGCACCGGCGACCACGGGGACTTCCGAAGAAGGTGATCGGTTCGCCGGCTGCCGTGAGTCGGGAGTCGTTCCCGGCAGCGGAGGCGTCGTCGATCCGCCGCTGCGGACCGGCTGCGAAATCACCCCCTCTTCCTCCTGCTCCTCCTCCTCCTTCTTCATAATCAACGTCGCCGTCGGTTTTTCCTCTACAACGCTCGGAGGCAGGAGGACCGTCGCCGTCTTCTCCTGCTCCTCGACAATCTCACCCTCTTCATGCAACTCGCCCTCCTCCATCTCGTCGTCATCGTCGTCACCGTCGTTGTAGCTCGCCCGAGACGCCGCGTGCACACTGGCACTCGCACTCGCGCTCGTCTCGGCCCGCCTTAATCGCGCGGGAGCAGACGATGCCGGATGAGGAGGAGGAGGAGGGGGAGGAAGAGGCGGAGTCTCGCTCCGACTGGTGGTGGGCGCGGCGGAAGCGGACTCGTAGCGGTCCCCTTCTCTCCGCATCGACGCGGTCCGAGACGGAGGCGCGGGCAGATCACCGGCGTGGGCAGTGCGTCTCGGCGCGTATCTCGACTCGGAAGGCGTACGCTCAGACGAGCCGTAAGGTAACACTGAAGAGTTCAGTAGTGGTGGTGGTGGTCGCGGTGGCGGAGATGCAGTTCGTCCGCGTTTGGAGGTCGATGCCGGTGGTCGAGAGATCCGTTCGAGCAGAGTAGGCGGGCGAGAGGGTGTTTCGGACGGCGGTAGCGCGAATCGGTTGGAAGCCGAAGCAGAAGAATAGCCGCCGCTGTTTATCGGAAGGAGAAGACCCCCAATTCTTCAAAGGTCAGAATCCGCAACGGTCGCCTGGGGCATGCTAGGATAGGGAAACTAGAAAGAAAGAAAAAGGACTTGGGGAGGGGAGCAGAACGCACCTCGTGCCGGAATCGGCAAACAATGTCTTCCCATCTCTTGCCGTCCCGTCAGCCCAGCGGTCATCTCGCTCTGGACGTCTCCGATCCGCCACCGCAGCCGCATCGGGGCTATTCCTCCTACTACTCGTCGACCCTCCGCCTCCTCCTTGGCCTAAAGACCTCGAGCGACGACGATCCGGCCCGACCGCCCACCTGTCCGCAGGGCCAGTATCGCGGCGCGGAGTACTCTGCCCTCGCGAGCGCGCATAACCGTCGGCGTGACCACGGTGGTAGTAGTCGTCTTGATCTCGGTCGTGGTGGTCGTCTTCGTCGTCCGGCGGCACGGAGCCTCGTCTCCTCTTCATGCCTCGCGACTTGGACAGGTACGGGATCTGAAAGGGCTTCGCCGCGACGGTCGTCGTCGTCGTCGAGGTTGTAGATGTTGTGGTTGGGGATTCAGCCGAGTCGCGCTGCGTTTCGCGACTTGAGAACGACCCGCCCCACCCATTCCCTCGCGGAACGGGGGGTTCCCAGCTCCTCTGTGACGGTGGTGGTGGTGGTGGTGGTCTCCGGGCTGCCGAGTCGCGTTCACGTTCACGCTCGCGCTCAGAAAAGGTGTCTAAACCTGCTCCACTGTTCGAGGCCAAAGTTCGGGACCACCCGCCGCCGCCGCCGCGTTCCCTTCTCGGATCAGATCTCCAGCGGTCCCGATTCCTGTCCCGGTCGCGATCTCGATCTTTCGAGGGCGAGAACTGACTTTGCGGGCGGTGGTGGTTCCAGCCTTGTGCGGAAGGAGGCGAAGGCGACCTCCTGCCGGGCGCGGCGCCAGCAGCAGTAAAAGGTCTCCTCGACGCCGACGCCGATCCTGCCGCCGCATCGAAAGGCAACGAGGACGATCGTGCAGAGAAGGGAGTCGCTTTCGAGGTCGAAGCGACGGGTGCTGGAGACGCGTATCGGTCGTCGTCGACGTGGTGCGAGTGCAAGTGCGGCGGGTTGTTGTTGCGGAACGACGAGGTCCCGCGACTGGGGGAAGCGTGCCGGGACGAGGGTGCCGACTTGCGAGCGCGGGCTGGCGAGTGCGATCGCCTGCGAGGCGATGGTCTATGAGGGGAGGTACGAGTCAGGAGGACGAGGAGGGGCGGGCGCAGGGTCGCCATGAGAACCCAAAGCGCGCCATCTCTGCCATGGTGAAAATTGGACGACGAACCTGTCACGGTCTCTGTGCCCCGCTGCTCTCGAAGTCGCATAGTGACCCGCCGCGAATCTCGGTCCGTCCGACCCTGTCGTCGGCGCATGACCATAATCGCCGTCGCCGCCCCCGCCGCCGTCGCCCTCTCCCTCGCGGTAGTCCATGGCGCACCTTCCTATCCCCGTACTCGCGAACGTGCGTGCGGGCGGGCGGGCGGGCGCGGGAGTGATTGGCCGAGGAGTTGACCGGCTGCCGCTGGTTCGGGAAGGTGAGAGAGACGACACACTCGCCTCCTCGCCAGTTCAACGGATCGTTAGGGGGCGAGGCTGCACGCGTGAAAGGCGTACGCGTATGAAAGCAGCACAGCGCTCGCCAGTGGGAGCGGCGTCGAGTGTTTGGTCGGCGAGCAAAGAGACGACGAGCGAATCGACCACACGCCGAGAGAGCCAAACTCGCTTGCGACTCCACCGTAACGCTCAAGGCGGTGACAGGGTGTACACACTAGATACCCCGCCAGTGATTCCGCCCCCGCTCTGCCTTCATGTCCGCCCCGACCTCGCAATCGACCGCGACACCGACACCGACACCGCCGCCGCTCGACCAGCTCCGCGACGAGCTGGACCTGCTCCTCGTCGACTACCTCCAAGCCATAGAGCACTACCAGCAATCCAGACACCGCCTCGAAACCCAGCTCAGATCCGCACGTCCTAACGCTCTTCATTGTTACCGCCAGAGGGAAACTGACGACTTGCCACTCGCATCAAACAGGGCTTTTTCGACTTGGCGAGGGCCAAACTCGCTCTCGGACCTGCCAATGTTGGTCCCGCCAAGTACGACTTGACTGAGCACGCTTCCCACAAGGTCGTGTACGTTCCCCTTCCCGTCTTTCAAAGAGATTCCCCGGGGGTCGTAGGAGAATCACATAGAAACTCAACCTTGATCCCCTCTCGTCCCGTTTGCAGCCGGATTACACCCAACGAAAAAGAAAAAGACACGACCGCGAACGCGCCCTCTTGGAGCTTTGCGCTGGCGGACCGACCCGACAACGACGAGGACGACGAGGACGACGACGACGACGACGACGACGACACCGACTCGGAACAACTGCATCCCACTCTGCGGCACCGCGTACGAACGACGACCCGTTCACGTTCACGTTCAAATACGTCGCCGCCAGACACCGCCGTCACCCATGCCGCCGGGGCCTCTTCGCCGACCGAGAAGCAGCAGCGACCACCACCACCACCACCACCACCATCACCACCACGTCCCTCGCCCCTGACACAGTTTGCCGCCCTCCCGCCTCCCGCACTGCGCGCCTCGGCAGCGGCGTTCACGCAGGCGGTCCAAGTCGCGGTCGGGATTGTCGACGCCGAGGCGCGCGTGAGAGACTGCGCGCGGAGGATCAAGCGCGCGAGGAAAGGAATCGACCGGCGGCGCGACGAGGAGGGCGAGTCGGCGTCGTCGACGTTGAGTCAGGATTGAAAGTGTGGCGTGCCTTTATACAGCGGCGAGATTGAGCAGCCGAACAGCCTCCGCTCTACAGTATTTTCGAGCCGTCGGTGCGGTCGCGGTCGCCGCGCGGTCGGAATGTGGGGAAGATCGAGCGCAGATGCCGCGCGATGGAAACCTGAGAAGTGGGAAGGCGGACGAGTTCACGGTATGCGGTCCGAGTTGGGAGGATGGGTTATGGTCCCACTCCGCTCGCCCCTACTCGTCCGTTCCGGGAGGCGTTGGACGGTGCCAGTTGTTCCAAGCGTCGATCACGCGGTGGTAGACCCTCTCGGCGACGAGGATGGCCCCTCCACCGAGGACAACCGCCCCCGTCGTGGCGACCGTGAGGACGACTGCGCGCGCAAAGGTCCGAACGAGGTCGCGGAGTTGGAGGCGGAGCGAGTTGGCGGGCGACGACGAGGCGATCAGGGGGAGGGACGAGACGGCGGCGAGGAGGACGGCGAGCGAGAGATCGCGAGAGAGCGTAGGGTCTCGCGGCGGCATTGGTCGTCTTCCGAGTCAAAGTGCTCTCTCTCTCTATCCTCAGCCGTGTCTGTATGCGAGAAGAGAGCGAGCGAGCGCTGGCCTCGATCACTTTCTCGTCACGACGCGCCGACTCGCTCGATCCAACGTCTCGAGAGCGCCCTTAGAAAGCTCGCCGGGCTCCATACGCAGATCGAGTGACCGTGTACGCTCGCTCTTGCCCACTTGACGACGCGACCCGGCCTGCTCTCAGCTCTTTCGCCGACCCGCACGCTCGTCGTCACTTTCTCAAATCGCGTCGTGCTCCCTGAGCCAACCAGCTTCCGAGCTGCCAAGTCAAACACAGAGAGAGCAAGGGCGGGGAGTCACGTCCCGAGCTGACGCATGGAGAACTATGAGCGCCTCGAAAAAGTCGGAGAAGGTGCGCCGCCCCGTTTCCCCTCTCTCTCTCTCGCTCTGAACGGGACTGGGTTACATTGCTCATCCACGTTCCCTTATCTCGCCCGCAGGCACGTATGGTACCGTGTACAAGTGCAGGCAGGTAAGCGTCACTTTCCAGACCAGTGCGCCGTATCGAAATCGGGCAAAGACTTGCACACAGTTGGCTCCGTGCCACCAGTTCATGCGTTGGTCTCGCTCCCATTTTCGATGCTAATGCAAACGCTTTGCCCCCCCCCCCCCCCCCCCCCCATTCCTCGATCTAATCACTCATCCATTCTCGGCCCGCCCCTGCCTGTCGCCCGTACAGCTTCAAACCGGTCACGTCGTCGCGTTGAAAAAGATCCGCCTCGAGGAAGAGGACGAAGGCGTTCCTTCGACCGCCTTGCGCGAGGTCAGCGTCCTGATGGAACTCGGGCAGAGTACACACCAGGGTGCGGAATGTATCGTCAAGTGAGTGCCCTCCCTCCCGTCCTAGCTCGCGGCAAGGGCGACCTTGGGGCTTTTACTCTCCTTCTTTGCCACGCGAACCGACGCAACCAGAGTCCAGAAGATGAGCTCGGAGGTCGTGAGTGTCTCGCATCTTGAAAGCTGACACCTTTACACCGCATGTGATTCGGCGCCACCCCTCTCTCAGGCTCCTCGACGTCATCCACGGCGACGAGTCGCTCTCGCTCGTGTTTGAATTCCTCGACCTCGACCTGAAACGCTACATGGACACGGCCGCCATCGCCGCCGCCAACCTCGCCGCCTCTTCCAGCAATAACAATGCACTCGGGCACGCGGGAGGACTCGATGCGAACGGGCAATGGGTCCCGCAGGCGCAGATGCAACCTTTGCCGCACAACGTGGTCGGTCGGGGCAGGTCGAAACGGGCCCTCCCGCCAGATCTCGTCATGGTACGTGTTTCGGACAAAGGGAGCCTTCCTTTTTCTCTATGTATCGGAAACGAAAACGGACTGATGTATCGGAAACGAAAACGGACTGATCCGAACCGATTATTTTTCCCGGCGGTTCCCCAATTACCCCGGAGCAGAAATTCATGGCCCAGTTGCTCCTCGGACTCTCGCACCTGCACTCTCGTCGCATCCTGCATCGCGACTTGAAACCGCAAAACATCATGATCGACAAGCAGGGCAACTTGAAGGTGTGTGTGTTCCCTCCTTCATTTCATTTGCGCCCCCTCCAGCTTGACGGACGACTCACCACCACCCGGTCCAGATTGCCGATTTCGGACTCGCAAGGACATACGGCGTGCCGTTACGAACCTACACTCATGAGGTGCGATCAGACGAGGCTTCTCTGCTCTTTGGTACGGGAGTTGCTGACAGGCAGACCCTTCGTTAGATCATCACGCTTTGGTACCGACCGCTGGAGGTTCTGCTCGGAGGTCGACATTACACCACAGCCGTGCGTCTTTGCATGACTGAGAGCCATGTCCCCTTGCGCGGGCTGACTCGACCCCTTCCCTCTGTTCCTGCTCTTCAGGTCGACGTCTGGTCGTGCGCCACCATCTTCGCCGAGATGGCTTCCGGTCTGCCGCTCGTACCGGGCGACTCCGAGATTGACCAAATCTTCAAGATCTTCCGGTCCGTCGCTGTCGTCCATCTGCAGCGCGATTGCCCCGGTCTCCCGCTGACATCCGGACGGGGGAAACACAAACCAAACAGACTCATGGGCACGCCGACCGTGCAGAGCTGGCCGGGCTTGGCGCAGATGCCGGACAACAAGCAGTCATTCCCAAAGTGGCAGCCTGCCGACCTGCGCAAGTTGCTGCCCGAAATGGACGAGCGCGGCCTTCACCTGCTCAACAGCATGCTGCAGATCGACCCCGAGCGGCGCATTTCCGGTCCGTCTCTTTTTCTTTCTTTCGCCCCAACTTTTGGCAGAGGCTGAAATACGGTACGGCACCATTCCAAACCTTCGTTTTGCGGTTTGGGTTTTTGCGTGTGCAGCCAAATCGGCCTTGAGGCATCCATACTTCCACCCTCCTTCCACCTCGCCGAACCCAAACTCGCTCGCTCCCCCTCCTCTCCATTCGCCTCTCGGTCACCCCCTCTCACCCTCGTTCAACCCATGGGGTTCTTCGGCCCTCCCGGCGGTTCCCCCGGCTTCTTCTTCTTCTTCTTCTTCTCATCAGCAATGCGCACCGGCTTCTTCTCATCCTGGCCCAAGTGGCGCTTCCGGTCAGCCATCGCATTACTCGCACACGCAAGCGCAGGCGCACCACTCGCACGCCCGACATGGTTCGGACGCCGCGATGCACGACAGTCCCGTCGCACCGATGGTCCCGCGCGGAGAGGGCCTGATGGCTTCTCCCATGCGCTAAATTCCCCCCTCTCTCCTGCATTTCATCCACCTCTTCTGCGACATTTCCTCCCCTTCGCCCTCTTTGACTACGGTGCCCCCGAATTGCTCCAGAACCCTGCGGGTTCCTCATATCATTGTATCGCATAAGTACCCCCGGCCTCCTGCTCTTCCTCGCTTTTCCCGCATTTTTCGTGGGCCCTTTCCATCTCTGTCTATGGGGCCGAAAAACTAGCGCGACATGGCATGTATCTGTAGTTCTTACTTTGCAAACGAAAAAGATCCTTCGAATCGTTTCCGACTCGAAAGTCTTGCCTCGTCAGACGGCGGATTCATCCTGCCCGTACCATTCCCTCGAGCATGACATAGCCCGCCTTGACTCCATCGACGATGCTGACCTTGGCCCCTTCTTCCGGCCCGAGTTCCTCGATACAACCCGCCCGGATCGCCTCGCCGAACCCGACCATCCCTGCGCACCCCAAGCAAACCGCTCTCAGTCGCGGCTGCTGACCACCGCCGCCACCGTCGCCAACAACAGAGGAGCTCTGCGTGCGCCGGATCAGGCGCTTGACCGCTTCTTTCAATCGGCGAGTCACTTCTTCCGGCGGCGTCGAATGCAGCTCGATCGCGGTCAAGCCGGTCGTCTCGACTCCAGAGAATTTCCGACTTTGTGGTGGTCGTTCGGAGCTTGTTCTTGACCCGTCCTCGTTCGACGAGCTTCCTCCAGTCCCCAAGAAATCGGCCACGCCGCGAGTCAAGATCTCGTCCCACACTGCGCCGGTAGTGACGATCCCGAAACGGTCCTGCGGCGCGAGGCAAATCGCGAGGGAAGCGAGGATGGACGCCTCAAAGATGCCCAGGACTGGGAGAGTCCTCCGCTGCGGTTCTGCCGCGGCGAGTTGTCGGACGAGGGGATGCACCGAGAAGCATGCGATCAAGATGGCCGAGTGGCGGGAATAGAGAGAGGGAGAGGGAGAGGGAGAGGGAGGGCTGACGAGCGAGGGAAAGACGGCTTCGGCCGAGGCGTGGCAGTCTTGAGAGTCGTTGATCGAGGCGATCCCAGACGGCGCCGTAAAGAATGTGGGTCGGGGGAGCTGTGCGCTTGGACCTCAAGAGTGATCAATTACACGTTGTGCCGCGGTAATCGGGCACAACGAAGGAGCGATCCATTGTCTGTCGGGCGCACCTTTCCACTCGCGATGATCGGTTCGAGAGCCACCTCCAGTCCGTCCGTCATGCTCTTTGTCGTGTTCGGGTTTACCACCAGGATCGGCAGCGGCATGGTGGTGGCTGTCATTGCTGTCGACGGAGAAAGCGGGCGAGGAGCGGAGAGGTCGTTGGCGGGCGAGAGACGAGTCCGTCGAGCCCTGCTAGCCTGATACAAGGCTATGTTGAAAACAGTCCCGGTGATGGACGGACCTCCGAGCTCTGTCGGGTGCAGATACACGTTGCTGAACAAGGGGAAAGAAGCGCGTGATCGCGCGATTCAGAAGAGACCGCGGCTACAGCGGCGCTTGCATGTTCTCGCCAACCATTGCTACCGAGAGGGTCTTCACTTGAAAGGCACAAGACTATTGTTAGTGCTTGATCGGACCGCGCATTCCGATGTACCCAGTCTTTGCAAGGGGTAAAACATATTCACACAACTCCTGCCGCCCGCACCGGCGTCTCTCAATGCTGCAGGTCGATCCGTTTCCCCGGTTGCCACTCCCTGCACACCTGCTCAATGTTGTCGAGGTACCGCAACTCGATGACGAGGTTCCGCGCCGCTTCGAGGTCGGGCTCAGAAGCGGCAAACGCTTTCGAGAGAGCTTCAATCACGCGAGCTCGTTCAGCTGCGAGAGCGAGCGCCATATACAAAAAGGGAGAGGGAGAGGCTTTAGTTAGTTTTCCCGTGGTGCATGCGCGAGCGCAAGCAAAGTCGGGAGTTAGGTGTAACAAACGCACCCTTGTTGCGGTCTCGGATCCGGTTCATGTCCTCTTCGGATTGGGCGTCTTCGAGTTCTTCGCGCGTTTCCATGATGGTCATGAGCAGGTCGGGGTCGGTGACGGGGTCTGCCTCGCCGATTGTCACGTCGTGGATCGAGAGCTGTTTGTTCCCGGCCCGGGGGGTGAGGAAGGAAGTCAACATCGGGTAGGGCGGTGCGGTCAAGCGCCACAGAGATTAGGGATGCGCTCACGAGGTACTCTGCACGTTCTCGTTCGTTAAGCAGGGCCTTGTACGCGTCGTTGACCCTCCCACTCCAGGCCTTTGCCCAATCCTCGCTCTCGCCGCGACCGGAAAACATGTCGGGGTGGACTTTTTGTTGCAGCGTGAGGAAGGCGCGCTTCAATTTCGCCGAGTCGATGTCGAAAATGGGCGGCGCGATCCCGAACAAGTCGTAGTAGGTGGTGGCGGGAGGTGGTGGTGGCAAGAGGGCAGAGCATTGCGGGCAAACGGGGGTCAAGGCTGCCGGGATAGGTTGACCGCAGCCTGGACATGATGCGCCTGTCGTGTAGACTGATCTGGACGCGGCTGTGCGCTTGTTTGTCGCGGTTGCAGAAAAGGCGCGGAGGAGAGGCGGCGGCGGCCGAGGTGGAGCGGAATGACGCAGGCGAGCGAGTGGACGCGCCCAGACGCAGGCAGCGTGGCTGGTGACGGCTCTTGGTAATCTCGCAATCATGTCCTCGGTCGTTTGAACCGATTCCGATACGGCGAACGATGACAAGCGGCGACCGTCGGAATCGCGACTCGTCTCTTTCTCCGACTTTTATCGCAATCCGCCCTAAACAGAGAGGGCAAACATGCTGCGATCATTGACTAGTCGTGCACCTGCTCTCGCTCGTCCGAGAACAGTCTCGACCCGCGCATTCGCCCTGTGGACCCCGCGATCCTCGTCGTCCTCCTCGTCCTCCTCGTCCTCCGATGACCGCATCCACCCGGCGCTCGTCGACGACCCTCCGGTCGCCAACCCCTCCACCGAAACCGACCCGTGGACTCTCAAGACCCCGCCGATGCCCGAACCGCCCAAACTAGACCCGGCCATCAAGTCGATGGACGACCTGATCAACTCGCCGCACCCCGAAGGCAGGGACCGAGAACCGACCGAAACCCTCCGGAAACGGCTCGTCTACGAGAGTCGGAAACGTGGGATCCTCGAGATGGACCTCATCTTGAGCACTTTTGCCAGAGACCGCCTCGCAAACATGTCCGATCGTCAACTCCGCGAGTACGACAGGGTCAGTTTTTTTTCGATTGGGCACAGGGAGAATTTCTTTTTGCTCGACTTGGAACTCACGCGCCCCTCTTTTACAGTTCCTGACTCTGCCGGACTGGACTATCTACTACTATGTGACCGGCAAGGCCGAGGCGCCCGAACCGTGGCGATCTTCCGCCGTCCTGAGCGACCTCTTGCACCACTCGGCCAACAAGGGCAAGACGGTCCGCCGCATGCCCGACCTCGACCCCGAGAGTCAGCAATAGGCGCGCTCGTCGACGGACAGAGGGGGACTCTTTCCTTGTTAGAGAAAGGTTGCAGTGCGCACGACCATTTGTTTCGCGTACCCTCGCTACCACTTGACGGCCGTACGTTCGCGAACTATCAACAAGGACTGCAGAATCAACCTAGTTTCTCTGCAAGTCTACTCCGAACCGTGGGGCATGCAGGGTGTCCGCGGCTCGATCAATCGGCGGAAATCGGGGTGGCGTCGACAGCTCTGCGATTTCAAGTCTTCTCGACCGGGGACCGTTCCCACATGAGGAGGTAAAAACGTGTTCTCAAATGCACTCGTTTTGGTAGGGCAGGCGAGTATCTTAGGCTGGAATCCATCCTTTCCTCTCCTTTCGCCAGCGGAACGAGGGACGCTCCCAGAATCGCCCGAACAAGTACCGGTACATGAGTCGCGCGCAAAAAGAGATTGCACGATAAAGTGGTGGCCGACAGTCCACGGGAAAAGGGGGTGGTGAATAGCAGACAACAATGTGGGCATCAAAAGAAAGACGAAGGTGGTGGTATGATGAGGAGAACTTGGGGTCGCGTCTCTACTTGGTCGACGAGAACTTGGTGACGGCCTTGGTGCCCTCCGAGATTGCGTGCTTGGAGAGCTGTATAGCCGTACATCTCGTCAGTATACTTGCAAGCGGAGACGGGAGAAGAAGCAAAGAGCTTACCTCGCCGGGGAGGATGAGGCGGACCGAGGTCTGGATCTCGCGCGACGAGATGGTCGACTTCTTGTTCTGTTGGCAAGTCGAGCAGTATGTCAGTCACCGCGAGGTTAACCCCAGTCTCTTCGAAGCGAGCGCGACCTACGTAAGAAGCGAGCTTCGAGGCCTCCGAGGCGATGCGCTCAAAGATGTCGTTGACGAACGAGTTGAGGATGAGCATGGCCTTGTTCGAGATACCAGTGTCCGGGTGGACCTGCTTGAGGACCTGAGGAGGCGGGAAGAGCAACAAGGCGTCAGTCGCCCCGTCGTAAAAAGGTCAACACAGCCGCCCCCGATCCGCACGCACCTTGTAGATGTAGGACGAGTAGGTCTCCTTGCGGGTCTTGCGCTTGCGCTTCTTGTCGTCGCCGCCGGCCGGGGCCTTCTTGACGGCCTTCTTGGCGGGGGCCTTGCCGGCCGGGGCCTTCGAGGCGGGAGCCTTGCCGGCGGTCGACGCGGGCTTCTTCTGCTCAGGTGATACACACACACACATGATCAGCTTTCCATACGAATCATGAGGAACCGCGTCGGAGCGGGCGGGGGCGTAACATACCTCGGCGGTGGTAGACTTGGGGGCCATTGTGTTCGAGTTCGGTATCGAGTCGAGAGGGGAGAGACGAGAGCGTGTGAGTGGAAGAGGGAGAGAGGAGAAGAGGAGGAGCAGCAGCGAGTAAGGAAGTGAGGCTGGCGCGCGGTGTGTTTGTTTGTTTTGATGTGACAGCGGCGAGGGGGGGTGGCCGTCGACGCGCGCGTTTCGTTCGGACCCCGACGTTCGCCTTCGAAAGTCGAAAAAAGACCTAGGCTTGGATCGAACGTGCGCATTATAGCTCATGTTCGCATCAAACAACGGTCAGCTTGCGCACTTAATCTCATCACAATCTCGAAGCCAAACAACGCACCCCGTCTCGGCGGCATCCATTCCACCTCCCACCACCCGCCCCCCTCTCCTCCTCCTTCTTCTCTCCCTCACCGCGCACTACTCGCAACACTCGCTCACTTCACCCACCCCAACCCCACCAACCCCCTTTAATCTCAACCATGTCTTCGGGAGGCAAGTCTGGTGGCAAGGCCGGCGGCGACTCGTCCAAGGCCCAGTCGCGTTCGGCCAAGGCCGGTCTCCAGTTCCCGGTCGGTCGTATCCACCGTCTCCTCCGTCGCGGCAACTACGCCCAGCGTGTCGGTGCCGGTGCTCCGGGTGAGTTGACCTCGTCTCGTCTCTTTTCCGTCCGTCGGCGGAGGCTGTCGATTCCGATCGCTGACTCTGTACGTACTGCTTAGTCTACCTCGCTGCCGTCCTCGAGTACCTCGCTGCCGAAATCCTCGAGCTCGCCGGTAACGCCGCCCGTGACAACAAGAAGTCGCGCATCATCCCGCGTCACTTGCAGCTTGCCATCCGCAACGACGAGGAGCTCAACAGGTCAGTTCTCAGTCCTTCACGGTTGTACCGTCAAGGATCCTTCGGTCGTACGGAAAATTACAGGGACTGACCGGACTTTTTGTGCTTGTCGCGTTTTTCCAGGCTCCTCGGACACGTCGTCATCTCCCAGGGCGGCGTATTGCCGAACATCCATTCGGAACTTCTGCCCACGAAGTCTGCCAAGGGTGCCGCGTCGCAGGAGCTCTAAGTTTTAGCGCTATCGTCGGAGGAAAGGAGGAGGAGGGTCGAGTTCGCTTTTCAGTGGAGGTCTCTGTTGTTTACCTTACCAGTCTTTTATCGCGTCATTCCCACGTTGCAATACCCACTGCAATACGCGTCAATCAACCACACTCGTCGGTGAACAGTGGGTCCGGGAGAAACGATTGGGACTCGCCTTGAGAAAGAAGAACGCGACCGCGATTTCGCGGCACGTGACCTCGAAGCGTTGACGTGAAGCTCGTCTGTGGCCACCGTATGCGATTTCTAAGTGAGGCGGAAGCAGAAGCGAGGCGGATCGAAGCTGAACAAGCCGCAAAGCCAGGAGAAGCGGTGGCGGCAGATATAGGAGGGAGAATGTTCATAACAACAAGAGAGCTGGTGCGGGAGCATGCATGCCCCTACTCGGGCACACTGCTGGCGGTGACTGGTGGTTTCGCCTTGTTCGCCTCGACCGCGGCGGCGAGGAGATCGTAGTATTGTTGCCAGATCCTCACGACCTAACGGGAAGAGAGTTCAGCATCGAGCCGGGACCAACTTGAGCGGCGACAAACAAACCTCGCGCTGTCGCTCGGCAAGCGAGTCGGCATAGTTTTCGAGCGCCTTTTTGAAATCGTCCACCTTGTCGCGGTCAAAGCGAGCCATCTCGGCCTTGGTGAACTTGGAAACGTCGTCAAAGTCGTGCCGTGCGTCGAGCATCTTGCGCTCCGCCTGATTGTCAAAGACGAGGCGTAAGCGGCCGTCCGGAGGGAATGACGGGGACATGCGGTGGCGGGAGAAAGCGATCGAGAGGCGAGAGCAGCGAGATGAGCATGGTTATTTGCGCCATCACTCCGCTCTCACGCACGTCGACCAACTCGTCCCTCCCCTGCCATCTGTGCAATACGAGCAGAACTACCGGACTCACATCTGCGATCTCGGCGACAGACAGGTTCATAAGCTCCGAATGGGTGCGGCCGCTCCGTTTGGCCTTCTCGTGCGCAGCGTGAAGTTTGCGCACGTGCGACTCGGCGGCTTGCCACGTGTGGTACGCCTTGACGCGCGCACCGAAGACGTCCTGCGACGGAGAAATGTGGCGAGTGAGCCGGACCCCCCAAAAGTCTCTCGAGGGTTGTGGCGCTCACCTTGGCGCTGGCACACATGCGCGCGTAGCTTTCGGCGACGCTGAGGAGGCTCCCGACGCGCTCGTCGTGATCGGTTTGTGACGAGGCGAGGTCGTGCAGCTTCTGCTGGACGGTCGCGGCTTGGTCGTACAATTTGCGGAGTGAGGACGACAGGTCGCACTGCGAAAGGGTGATGAAAGCCGACTGCAACTCGGCAATCGACGCCTGTAGGCCGGAGCGCGCTTTGTTGGCCGAGGCGAGCTTGTCGACTAGGCTGCGAAGCTGAGTCTCGAACACATCGAGCTGCTGGCGCCTCTGGTCGAAGAACTGAGGAGAAGCGGAGACAGGATCGGGCTCGTCAGTTCTGACAGTCGCTGTACAAGCGTCAAGCGAAAAGCCAGCCACCAACGCACCTCGTCGAATTCGACAAACTTGGGTCCCGAGATGCTGCTGCTGAGGCTAGCGAGAAGGCCCTTGTTCTCGGCCGTTACCTCGATCTTGCGTTGCTTAATCTGGTGGTGAGCACTCGACTCGCTCGGTCAGACTCTTGCGCGTGTTGGGTAGGCCAATTTTGAAGAGGAAGAAGCTCACATCGACATCGAACGAGTCGCTCTCGAGGAAGAGGCGCAGGTCCGGATCGCCCACAAGCATCGGGTGCGCTACGATCTTGTTGAGTGCCGTCTGCAAGCCGACCCGGCGATTCTCGACGAAGTCGGAACCGAAACGACCTGCGGGAGCAACGTCAGTCAGCAAAGCGGGATCCACAGACAAAGAAGCGGACGTGGACGGACCGATCGCGTGCTTTTCTGGCATGCCGGGTACAATCACTCCCGGGTTGTTCTGAGTGAGCGCCTCGTAGAGCCAGACAAAGTGACTGTACCGTCGCAAGACGGAGAAATCGGATTTGCGGTACGACGGCGACGTTGTCTGCGCGATCGAGAACACAATTTTCGCCATCAGGGTTGAGCTCTGGGCGATCCTAAAGGATGGGAAAACTCACACGAGTGCGGACAGTGTACACGGTGTGCTGCGTCGCGGGGTTGTACCCAATCTTCTGAGGATCGCCGACGGTGATGACGAACGCCGGTCCGAGCGAGCCTCCGAGATCAGTACTGCGCGGTGAGCCTTGTACGTTCGGAACCGGTGGCGGGAGAGGCGGGAGCGGGTTCGAGCCCTATGCGCGCGCGTGCAGTTCAACAAACGTCAGTTCCTCTGCATCAGCTCGCGGTCAAAGGTGGAGATGCACGGTCGCGCTCACCTCGCCTGCACCTCGACGCAGATCCGTCCCCGGCCCGGCCGTACTGTCCGTACCGGGAGTTCCCGGGTCTGCTGCATCTTCCATGACCTCCTCGGCTTCGCCGGCGACCTCGACGCTCCGGCTATAGGTGCCTTTCAAGCTGTCCGCATCGCTCGCAGCGCCGAACCCTCCTTCGTCACCAGATCCGTTCGGAGCCCGCAGAGTATGCCGAGACGTCCCGTCCGAATACGACGTTTGCGGGCCTGGAGGAGTCGGGAGCTGCACCGAGGAGTTGTGGTCGTCGCTGAAAATGTATTGCGAGTAGCTCTCGCTGCCGCCGCTCTTTGAGGATGCTGGCGGCTCAGCCTCGCTAGACACAAAGGGGTTCGCTGCATCGGCAGTGGTGGTGGAAGACGACGAGATGTGCAGTTGCGAGAGGGTGTCTTCCAGCTTTGGCGACGAAGTCTTGTTGTTCGGCCACTCAAGCGAACGGCCATCGTCGCCCTTGGGCGTGTCTCCGGTCTCGAGCGGGCTGACCAGATCTTCGTACGGGACGCTCTGGCCGACCGTATCGACTGAGGCGTTGGAGGGAGCGTCCGAGACCGATCGTTCCATGGGCGGCTTGGCGTCAGCGTCAGGAGCACCAGGTTCCGCTGCATCGCCCGCAGATAGATCCGGCGTCTCGGAGCGGGACGGGGGTAGTGGCGTCGAGACTGCATCTGCGTTCGGTTTCGGCTCGGCGGCGGGGGCGTCTGCCTGCGGGCTCGATCCGGTAGTCGTTGGCGTTAACGGGGCCGCCTGCTTGGCTTCTTCGGGAACTCGCTTCGCGGAAGCGCCCGATCCTGCGCTCGTCGAACCTTTCTCAGCCGATCGTGCGGGTTCGTCCTCGACCTCGAGGCCGAGCAGCGAAGCGAGTGGCTTTGCCACTGGTTTCCGCCCGACGGAGCTTGCGGGCAAGACGGCGATCTTGCTCCCGAGCGCGCCAGCCTTGCCTTCGGAGCGAGGAGATCGCTCCGTGCGTTTGAAGGAGGGGACATGCGGCCGTTCGTCCCCGAGGAGGGCCGAGAGGTCGGGCTTGGAGCGAGTCGCCGGTGTAGAGTCGGACGCGAACGGGCTCGCGCCGAGCTGGTCCCTCGGACTCGTTGCTGATGCTTCGAATCGACTAGCGAACGGCGGCGAAGTGTTGTAGGGGTTGTACGTGAACGCGTCGGGATCGCCGGGTGGACCTGGCGCCGACGTGACTGCGGTCGGCGCGGTCGGAGTTTCAGGTGGAGGAGCTGCCTCGCGGGAATAGGATCGGATGTGAGAGAAGGGGGGCGAGACGGGCGTGTGCGACTCGTGGGAGATGTCTTGGCGCGAATGTTCCGGCTCGACGATCGGTACTGGCGGGGCAGTGTACGCCGGCTCATCTTGCACCGAGTGGAGGACCGAGGAGGGCGGCGACGCGAGAGGGGGCGACTGCGGCAGCGCACTCGGGTACGGGTCGTGCTCTGACGAGTATGCAGTTTGCGATGGAGCAGACTGGTACGGCAAGGCTGCTCTCGAGGACGAGGCGAGATCGGCGAACGGGTTCGACGCGAGGTCATCGTCGTCGGCCGGTCCTGCGTAGCTCGAGTAGGCCGACGCCGTGCCAAACACCGAGCTGCTCGGGTTCAGCAGGTCGCCGAATTCGGCCGCATCGTCGTCCCTGAAGCCTGCCAGCTTGGGCAGTTCGCGTCGGCGTGGTGAAGAGTCGGCGGACGGTGGGGCGGCAAAGGCAGACGAGCGTAGACTAGTCCACGCGGCGTTCGGTGCGTTGGAGGGTCGCTCTCAAGCGAGCAAATACACCTTAGAGAGTGGTCGCTCGCTTTGCAGCCCTGTATCGCTGAGGTGTGGCAGCGAGAGCCGTCTCGACCACTTGCAGCGAAACGACGGCATCACCTTTTCCGCCGCACACTCGTTTCCCTTGCCCGGCTTTGATATTTCGCGCTGAGCTACACGTAGTGGAGCGCAGCTGCGGTGATCTACCGTGTCGGTCACAGCGCCGATCGACTGCTGCTGTTTCACGACTCAACTCGCTGGCTCGCCTGCTCGCCTGCTCGCCTGCACGACCGTGACTGGAATCGCTAACATATGGCTACTCTGTTAGCTCTACATCATAGGCGGCTACATTGCTCGCGGCAATTGCGCTAGGTTCCGCAAGTCCGGCCTCGTGCGCCCTTGTGCGCGTGCTTTCCAGAAGCCACGCCGCCACCGCCACCAGCGCTGGACCGCCGATCGCCTTACCGACGCATCGCCATGAAACGCGCTGGGTCCGGTATCGTCCGCACGCGAGATCACAGTACCCGGGAGCGCCTTGCAAGCTTCTCGGGCTCGAGATGTTCTTTCCCTGCTTGCACTGCGTTTCGACCGGGAGATCTTGAGCGTGAGCCATCCAGTTATGCTAGCAGGCTCTTCATCTCATCCTGATGATGCGCGTACGGCTGTGAAGCTTCTTATCTTGCGCGCCGAGCGAATGGCTGCATGGCTGAATCGACCTGTGACTGATGACACTGTTACTCGGAGTCTACAGAGTTCCGCTGAGTTGTCAGACATCAAGCGTTCTGTGCGTGGTGGCGTTTCTTCTTCTTGTATCGCCTCGTGTACACGGACGTGCATCTCCGGGCGACTCGCTTGCTGGCTTGCAATCCGCGAAGGGATGTGATGGCTTCAAGCGCCGACTTGCCAGATAGTGTACGAAACTCTTCCTCCCATCGAGTAGTACAGGCGCGTGCGCCGTTGCAGCCTCTCTCTCGGGATCAGGCAAATCCTGAAGTGGCATGCGGCGGAGTAGGATCCGGTGCAAAGCACGCATGCTGTCGCTACCCGAACCAAAATGATGATAAACAGGGCCAATCAGTTATCCTACCTTGTGCGGACAGGTCAGACAGACATCATTCGCGTAGATAGCATGTGTGTGTGCTGGCTGTTGGACTTCACCTTGCTGGCGATGCCGAGGCTGAGCAAAGTTCCTTCGCCTGTTGGGATCACGCACGAGTCTCACACGAGCACGAGTTCTCTCACGCGCGAGTTCTCTCACCTCGGGAAACGGAGCGACGTAGTCTCTCGGTCCACATCGAGGCGATAGAGACTCCGATACAAGATGTGGACATGAAAGTTGAACACCTGCGCTGGCGGAGGGAGGTCGAAAAAAAGGTCAGCAGCAGGCAACGAGCTTGTACGTAAAGAAGCATCCCGTCGCCGGCTTTCATGAGTAGAGACGGACCCTCGGAGTAACGGGGACTGTCGTTGGACGGGCGGAGGAGTAGGAACGAATTGGCACCGCGGGTGGCGCATCTTGAGAAGGCCGAAATGAAACGCGGATGAGGCGAAGCTTAGTAGCGGCACCACGCCGCCGGCCGCGCCCGCAGGCGAGCGGAGGCTTCTGTAGCCTGAGCGAGCCTCCTCCTCCCTTGAGATTTCGTAGCTTCCCCACACAGCCGCGCTAAAACGCTCGGGGCTTCATGAAGGTTGCTGACAAGTCAGTTCGCGGTAAGAGCTTGTTTGATCTTCACACTCCCTGACCGGAATATTCTACACAGACTAAAGGCACCTCTAGCATTCAAACTTGGCGATTTCGACTTCGATGCTTGCGCCGGAATAGGGCGCCGCGGCTTCGGCGACGTCGCGAGCCAATTGAGCAGGTCCACAAGCTGCGGCATCAGAAATATCAGCTTCTTATCCAACGAGTGCCACATACGTAGCAAGACGTAGACTCACCGACAACGAGAGTCCGGCCAGAATCCGAGACTGCGGAGGCCACTTCTGCGTGCACGTCCGGACGGCCACGGAAGCGGAGAGACCGCCCTGCCAGCTCGAACGGCTCTCCCGACGGACCCTTCTCGTCCAGGTACTCGTCGCTATGCCCGCCAAGCGAAGGTGAACCAGACAGGCTCCCGGCCTCGGACCGAGTCACGAACACCTTGATCTCGAGATCGATGTTCGCCTTTGCAGCAAGCGCCCAGGCGGTCTCGAGCGTCTCTCGCACCCACTCGACTTGTGCTGCGACCGTACATAAAGATCAGAAGGGATACAACTAAATTGCGCAAGGAGGCGACGTACCAAGGCGATGCAGAGCCCAAACCAGGCAGATCTTGCGAACGGCAGTTTCGCCGTTGGCGGCTTGAGCGCAGGCATGCTCGAGCATGCCCAGGGGATGAGTGATACCTAGGAGGAGTAGCATATGCGTTAGAAAGTGGAGCACCCCTATCCCTGCGAGCCGTCAACGACGCACCAGAGCCGCCCGCGATCAGGAGAAGGGTGTCAAAGTCCGAGGTTTGCGTGCAGCGACCTAGATGAGGTGAAGCAAGGACGTCAGGAACATTCGATGCGAGCGTGCGGAAAGCAAGGGAGACTGCTGCTCACCGTGAGGGCCTTCAAGCGAAATGTAGGAATCAATCTCCGAGCTGCCTGCTGCCGCGGCGCGGGCTTCGATCTTGCGCGCCAGCGCGCTCGTGATGCCGTCGTGTATCCGCATGACAAACCGCAGCTCATCGGTCTCGGAGTCGCTCGGGACGTTCGCGATCGAGAACGGATGAGCTTGCGCCGGTCCGTACAGCCAAGGTCGTTTCGCGAATTCGAGTCCCCTACGATCGACGCGGCGCGAAGGTCAGTCCAACTCGAAAGCGTCAATCGGAGCAATGCGACGAAGAGTGCGCACCAGAAGGAGATGTAGCAATGCTGACCAGGTGCCCATCGCAGTCCGCGTGCCGGCACCGCCAGCTTGATCGCGCCAGCGACCACAGACGCCCTCGCCTTGATTACCGGAGCTCGCACGAAGACGCGACGACCGTGCAGCGAGACAAAGTGGTGCAGGAGCCGGAGGACTCGCTCCGCGACCCAGATTCCGACTGCGGCGTAAACCCACGACTGGGTGATGGGCCGGTGGTACCAGGTTCCCGCGAGGATGATCGCGGCGCCGATCACATGGAGAGCGAGGAAGATCTCGTAAGATCGCCGGCGGAGCCATTTGAGTCCGAAGATGCAGTTGATGAGGAGAAAGACGAGAGCCTGCCGGGAAAGCAACCAGCGTCAGTAGGACCGTCGCCGAGCTTCCGGCATCCACCTACACCGCATGGTCAAAAAGCTTACCACGATGCCCCACTTGAAGTAGGTCTCGCTGGCACCGCAAAACGGAGAATCAGCTGATAGTGCCAAGAGCGCGGATCATGCGAAGAGAACTCACGTGAACTCTTCGTGGAGTTTTTCGACACCTTGCCAGATAGTGTACTAGTCGACCGAAGCAGGTCAGGACTCTGGTTCGAAAGAAGGACAAGAGGTTAACTCACGTGGGCGATGTAGGCGAAAGTGTGGATGAACGAAAGGATGAAAGCGATCGCGCCGAGGAGCATGTGGTAAAAGCGTAGTGTCTGCCAGATGAAAGATGTCAGCACACGCTGTAACTTGTCTCGCGGAGCCATCCAGCGCAGCGCGGATGCACCTGGTACTCGAAACCTGCATGCGCTCGCGTCAGTTTGATGGCGGAACAGATGGGTCCCTAGCGGCCGGAACTCACCGGTCAAACGAGCAATCACACTGTTGCGTCCAGCGAAGCAGAACAAGATCGGATAGTTGGCGACTGCCATCCGTCCGCATCGACGCGAGAAAGCTCGCGCGACGGACGACGCCGCGGATTGTTCCGAGTGCAGATGCGTGGAGCCGACCTGCAGAAATCACCTCGTCAATGGCAAGCTTGGCAAGAATACCTTCCGGAAGCATAATGGCGAGACGTACAATGCAAAAGACGGTGTTGATCACGACGATGACGGTGACGAAGAAGAAGCGGACGTAAGTCCATTCGATGGGAAAACCTCGCACCGGTCTCGTCGCAACCTGGTCAAGCCGCTGAGACCACCGGAGAATCGCCGTCCTTTGCGCATACCGTTCGTCACCGCGAAGCCGCCCCGGCTGCTTCTCGAGCACGTCGCCGTGGTGCTGCCCCCGACTGTCCAGATAGCGGACGCAGGTGAGAAAGAGGTTCCGGAGGACGAGGGCGCCGAGGATGCCGCCGATGATGTAGGCGTAGATGTCGGTATACAGGAGGTTAAGCGCCTTTTGACGGGCCTTCTCGGCTTTGGCAGCTTTTTGAGCTGCCGTTTGCGCGGCGGCAGCCAGCATTTGGATATCGACTCCCATGCCGGTCCTTGTCGGGATCGAGAGCAACTGGGGAGGGGACAGCTCGCGACGATTGTACAGCGAGAAGGGATCAAGGAAAGGAGCAAAGGGAGCAGAAGGAGAGCTTGATCAGATCAGATAATCGGCGTCGCCGCAACAATTCCGCCGCGCCCCTTACCCCCCGACGGCTCGATCTCGCCCCCGATGAGAAATCGCCACGAGCGTCGGTCCTAGATGCGGAGCGTTCCTCTTTCGCACCTGCAGCCCGCGCTGCACCTCCGCGCGAAAGGAGCTTCGGGGAAGAAAAGAAAAAGAGCGTCGGAAAACTGATCAGCCGTGATCGAGAAAGCGTTGTCTCAGATCTAGAGTCCGGGGAAGATTGGAACCGTTGCGGCGAGCGTCCGCGCATCCGCTCGTCCAGCTGCAGCAGATGCAGGAGGAGGGAAGGCCTGAAGAAGGCGCACGATCGCAAAGTGCGGCGGGAGACTGAGTAAGCACGATGTCAGCTGCAGCCGGCCCGGGATCCTTGTCCTTGTTTTCTCTTGAACGCTCAGCTTCTGCGTTTTTGCTTGATCAATGGATCATCGTTGACTTTTGGTCGCTTGGCCGGGGAGTGCCCCGACCTCCCCGCTGGTCGGTTTGCCCAGCAATTCCGATGCTCCGAGCAGAATCAGCGAGGACACTCACCGCACCGCGATGGCTATATATAGCGCAGACCCGCTGTTCCTCGGTGCGAACCAGCTCCATGCATGTTGAGAGATCAGCACCGCGGTTTGCGAGGAAAGTGTCGGAGACTGGTGGGAGTAGCGCAAGTCCGCGCGCTGCGCATGCGTTCACTCGGCTCGGAGAGGGGACGTTGGCAGTGGAGTAGGATACAATAGCTTGAAACTCGGGCCGCACAGTCGGAACCCAGATGCTGGAGATGGTATCATATGTATATGCGTGTGAAGCGGCGCGCAGGTCTCTGCAGCCTGATCTCTCACCCCGCAGTTGACCGTGGCGACTGTTTGATGTCGCCTTCCGTTTCTGATGCGGAGCCTCCGCAACATACCGTTGTCCTATGGATGTCGCTCGTACTTCGTAGCCTCTCGTGTGTGCAGGCCGCCCAAGACGGCGCGCGCGGCCGTTTCCGGGTTGGTGAACGAGTTGCGAGGAAAGAGAACGGAGGTGCGGTCGGTACAACAATACAAAAGTCTAGGTCCTGCTGAGGGTTTATCAGTATTCGTAGCACTCTTGCTATCCGCACTGCACCACTCACGGAAAGGTCGGTAGCGGGGATGCGAGACGACAGTTGTGATAGCGGCGGCGGCAGAGATGAGCGGGAACATGAAACCTCTCGGTCATGGCCGCTCGCACGTCTTGCAGCCAAAGTCCATCCCGTCTGCCGAAGTGGGGACTTGGCCCTGTACCGGTGGCGGCGGCACTTGGGGGTTCGAGACGCCCTGTACGGATTCGAGGTAGGCGCGTTTGCGCGCCTGCTCTTCGAACTCGAGTTGGCGCTCGCGCTGGAGTCGCTTTGCCTCGAGACGTTCGTGATCGCGGATGACGCCGGCAAACATGGTCTGGTGATATGCTTACGCGTCAGCAGACGAGGGGGCCAGCCTCACGAGCGAGCGGCGGAGGGAGATGGGGGGGGGGAACGGACCTCTCGTTCCCGGACCTGGATCATGTGTACGCCCCATATGGATACGCCTGCGAGGAGGCACGAGGCTCCAAAGACGATCTTGGCTGTCCTGCTCATCGCCAGTGTCGTGCGAGAGTCCGAAGAGTCGGAGCGAGTGGCGGTGCAGAGAGAGGGAGACAGAGAGGCGGGCGTGCGTGCAGCTATGGCTCGGACTGGATGACTCTGTGCAGCTTTTCCAGTCGACTGAACAGCAGCAGGCTCGGATCAGCGTGTGTCAACAGTGAATAAGC
Organism: Rhodotorula sp. CC01; assembly: GCA_021654155.1. Lineage (NCBI taxonomy): Eukaryota > Fungi > Basidiomycota > Microbotryomycetes > Sporidiobolales > Sporidiobolaceae > Rhodotorula > Rhodotorula sp. CC01. The sequence goes on from JAKEZK010000001.1 coordinate 178,216, forward strand.
AAGACTGCAGTCGTCCTCATCAGCTCTCGGCCGACCGAGCAGCCGGACTCGGCTTGATCCAATTGCCTCGCTCTGCTGCAAAGTGCTTTGCGATTGTCTGCGTGGGAAGCCATGCCGGCTGCTCCGCCGCCTCTGCCCGCGCGGCCAGACGATCCACTCCTCGCCGACATCCCAACCGATGAACCTCCGGTCCGTCATCACTTGGCTCTCCTCTGACGCTCGCGCTTAGCCTAGCTTGTTGACTCGATCATGATGGCGATCAGCCACCGTACGAACCCGTACCGAGCACGAGCGGCGAACAGACACTTCAGTACGGACCCGTCAGGCCGTTCCAGGACGCTCCATCCGTCCCTCCTCCTCAAGCCACCTACGCCGCGCCCTCTCTCCCTCCCCCTCCGCCGCGCAGGCTAGACTCGCAGTACACAGGACAGTCAACAGCGTCGTGGTCTCCGCCGCCTCCCCAACCAAATTTGCCGCCGCCCGGTTTCCCATTCTGGAACGGCGCCAACTTGGTCAGTCTCCCTTCGTTCCTTCGTTCCCGCGTAATCCCGTTACAATCACCCTGACTATTCGGATTTGGATACACTTCGAAAGACACCGGCTCAAACCGGCTACCGAGAAAGCTACATACCGCCGCAGCAGCAGTACGCCGGACCCTACTCCGCTCCCGTCTCGCCGCCGCCGTTACCACCTCGACAACCCACATCCCCCGGCGTCTCGGCACCATCTCCAGCGCCACCGTTACCACCACCACCACCACCAGTAGGGTACAAACCGCAAGAAACTCCCATACCAGGCCAACCTTACCTGCACGAGGGAAAGCTGCTCGTCTATCCGGTGAGTTCGCCCCACGGTTACGCCCAGGGTGTCGGGACTGACTGCGCCGTCCGCCATCAGCCCGGAAAGGAAACCTGTTGGAAGTGCTCGAATACAGGCTACAAACCGTTTGACCCGTATACGGGGTACGTCCCCCCTTTCCCCCGCTCCATCTTGCGGTAAGCTGACGGCTCGGCGCTATCTCGACCCCCGCAGCTACCGAGGGGACGACCCGAATCATCCGTGTCGGAACTGCTGGAAAAAGTACGGCAAACCGTACACCTCGGCGATGCGGATCGCGCTCGAGAACCCTTCCACTCCACCCCCGCCCAACTACCAACGCCCCCTCCGCCTCTTGCAAACTCCCGCAACTCGACCCGTCGCGCCGAACGTGATCGGCGTCACCTCACGAACGCCATACGTGCCCCGGAACCCAAACACGATCGTTGTCAGACCGGGAGATCCCCGGATCGGTGGCGTCTTGTGTCGAAAATGTGGCGGGTCCGGGACCCAGATGGGCTTGTTCATCTTTGACGAGGACACTTGCGACTTGTGCAACGGCGCCGGTCGCGTCTTTGTCTGAACCAACTGGCGAGGACCTCCTCCTCCTCCATGTATCCACTTCCTCTCCTCTCGTGTTCATAATGTCCATCTCCTCATGTTGTGACCACTTTCACTAGCTACTCCTCTCGTCCGCAACGGCCTTGATCCACCGCATCCTGATCTCTATGATGCAACAATGTTTGCGAGGGAAATAGAACGAGAGGGGGGGAAAGAGCCGGGGGAAAAGAATACAGATAAATGGGAGAAAAACCCAGAGAAACCCCCGCTCGTGTGCAGATGGCAAATCGCCGCCACCCAAGCTTGCCCCGCCGCCGAATGCCTGACTGCACCGCTCCTACCACGCCTCCATCTGCTGAGCCGAGAGCGGTTCCGTCTCTTGCTCGTACTCGACCTCGACGCGCGGTCCCTTCCGCCTCGGCTTCTTGGCCTTTGCGTCACCCTGCGCCTTGCCCGCCTTGGCCGAGGCATTGCCGCCGTTCGTAGTAGAAGTCGGCGCTTTCCGCTTCTTCGACGCCGCAGCAGCGTCCTCGTCCTCGTCGTCGCTCGCTTCCTCGTCTTCTTCGTCGGAAACGTCCGCGTCTTCGTCTTCGTCAAAGTCGGAACCAAACTGTCACAGACACGGGAAATGAACGAGGCAGGTCAGTTCCTGTTGCAGCAGAGCTGAGAGTCGACGCGGTCAAAGAATGAGAGACTCACCTCCTCCTCCTCGCCAAACTCTTCCAGGTCGTCCAAATCGCTCTCGTCAAAGTCGCTGACAAACTCGCCCATCTCGTCCTCGTCATCCAACTCCTGCTCCATCTCGTCCTCCTCCTCCTCCTCCTCGTCCGTCTCGTCGTCGCTCTCCATCCCGAGTTCCTCGAGCTCCTTCTCGGCGTCGACCTCCCGCTCACGGTTCAACACCGCTTGCCACACGTCCTCGTTGACGTTGAGGGGTTGGTCGCCGTACGCGCGCGACTTCAACCGCGCAATGAGCTCGCGCTCGAGCGACTTTTCGAGCCGCGCGGCCGAGAGCGCCTTGGCTTCACGAGCCGATTCTCGCTTCTCCGTCTTCTTCTTGATCGGGACGATTTGTGGTCTGCTCGCAGTATCACTCCGTCAGTACAGCAGATCGCAAGTCCTCGTCCAGGAACGAGTCAACACGCACGCCTCCTTCATCTTGAGTTTTTGCATCCGGACGAGGTATTGAGTGATCTTGGTGAGACGCTGCTTGCACTTGTGCACGAGGAACTCTGGCCAGTAGATCAGATGCTTGTCGATCTGTGTAGAGCGCACGCAATCGCGGGGTCAGCGCGGAGATTCTAGATTGGCTTGGTCACCAGCGGAGGGCAGCGTACCTGCTCGAGAGCCTTGGTGTAGTTCCCCGACAGCTTGACACGCTCCCACATCTTACTCGGCAGATGTGCTCGCTCAATCGTCTTCATGTAGAGATACACCTTGCCTGCGAGGGAAGATTCGGGGTAATGCGAGCAGGTTCGCCACAGAGACTCGTCAGCGCATTCCCGGTTGTTTCGTTCTACCCAGGCGAACGCGGGACTCACCCTGGTGTTCCCGGACAGTGGCATAGCGGGCGTTGGCCAGTGGGCAACTTTGCCGAGAGCACAAACCCGTCAAGTTGTATTCGTTGCGGCAAAAGTTCTGCGTCACGGTCCTGTGTCGACAGCTCACGGTCAGCGGACGGTCCCGGCTACTCGAGAGCGCACGATGGGAGTCATCGCGAGGTGCCGGTGAAGAAGTAGACACACTTGATCTTGTATGAGCAGTGCTGTCGGTTGATGATATCCCTGCAAGTCGGAGAGGATCCTTGAATCAGCTTCGCCGGGACCTCGCCCACCTGCGGCTGGCTGAAAGGACAGTCTGGACGCGCACCAGATGACATCGTCGGACTGCATCTTGCACGCGGCTCTAGGCTAGAGTGGCGAGGTCGGAGATGCGCGATGAGCAATTCGACGACAAAAAATTGGAAGCGGCGAGGTCGGCGGCGGCTCTGCTGGCGGTCTTAGGTCTAGAGTAGCCCTTGGATTCGAGCGGGTCGACCGTCTCTGCTAGGCCTACTTGACAGGCTCGCCTCGCACGCCTTACGAGCTGTAGCAAGGCTTGTTGACCGAAATGCAACTCTTTCCGCCGTTCAGCGCAAACTCGCGACCGTCTGAGCTTTCAGCCGAGAAATTTTTATTTCATCGCCTGTACTGCCGCTCTCGCTCGCAGCTCTAGACCTTCTCATAATGTTAGCGAGGACAGATGAACAGGCAATTGCCGATCATTGAACCACAAAGGTTGAAAAATATGCCGGCAGGCCCTCTCCCTACCTCTGCTCCCTCTCTTCCCCCGAAATCTCGTAGACCATCACAGGATGGAAGAGCGGAGCGCATGCCCAACATTGTTCAACAGCAGAAACAGGGCATGGAATGGTCCTACCCGCGCGAAAGTCGATGCTCCGCTTGCTCGCTGCGCCTGATTGAGAGCTTGAGAGCCAGCTGCCAGCAACGCGAGGCCGTTTTGGACGCACACGGATCGGCGACCTGCTAGCAGCAATAGGAAGACATACGGAAGGAGCTGAGAAGCTGCTCCGGTGGGTGAACAGATCGCACAGTCAGCCGGGCAGAACCCGGGCGAGTGGCGGCGCAGTTGAAAAGGGTGCTCGGAACTGCTTCGAGCGTGTCCGCCTTGGTCTGCGAGAGGAAGCTGAACATACACAGCTAGAAAACACTTACCTGGTCATCAGACCCGATCAGTAGTAAAGGACAGCGAGGGCGCGAGTTCTGACCCAGCAGCGCAGGGCTCAACGAACGCCCTGACATCGCCTGTTGACGCTTGGCGACAAGTACTGGGCGGGTAGCTAGCGGTCATGAGCGCCGTCGTACAGTATCTGTCAAGTCTCGCTTAGTCTATTCGAGTTGATCGGTTGATCGATTCGATCCATCGGTCAGGTGAGAGCGGGCGGCCGAGCGTCTGGAACTACCGGAGCGAGCGCAGGGGGAATAATCGCTTGCCAGTTCGACGAGCAGTAGGTGAATTTGCAAGGATCGACGGGTCCGCTCATGAGTCAGCGGGAGTAGAGGGCCGAGGAACGTTCTCTTCCAGAGAGAGGGCTGGGTGGCGGAGGGGAGGCGTCGCCGATAGACAGTGTACAGGAGGCAAGACGACGGGCCGCAGTCAATCCACCCAAGCAGACGCATAGAGCGCATCCGACTCGATCCTGCTTACACACGTGTGCGCCTCACATCTGCTGCAGCTTGCGCTCACCCCTGCTGACTCTGTTCGGACTGAGCAGGTCGACCCTCTCGCCTCGCCCGATCGACACCGACTCGCTTCAACTCCCGCCACCGATTGCGACCGCCAGAGCCTGAGCGAGTCGTTTCAATAGCGTCCAATAGATCGCTTTATCCGACTCGGGCGCCCGCTAGACCGGCGCTGTTGCTCGTCGCCTTCGAGGCTCCGACTTGAACGGTGACGGCGTCTCGTGATCCTCGTCGGACCCGCACTTGCATTCGACGACACCGAGGCGCGAGACCTGCGAGGCAACGACCGAGGACTGCTCTGTGCATATAACCAGCCCGAATCTTACGCATCCACTCATAGAGGCCCGCCCTTGCTCGACGGCGCCGCGCATGTCGCGCTTCCTCAGCTCGCCGACTCCGAGCGCCCCTTCGCACTCTGGCTCGGCTCCGCTCGTCACTCCACCCCTCCTCGGCTCGCCTGTCCAGTCCCCGTACAGCGAGACAGGCCCGCACCACGAGGTGAGCGCATCCGACAAGCCGGATCCGAAAGTGCCGCCCCGAGCGGGGGTCCTCGCCGCGTCAAAGTCGTCGCCGGCAGTGAATGCGCACACCGTCCCGCCTCCGACCGGTGCGATCCCCGTGGCAGCCGATCCTGTACCTCGACCTCCGTCGTCCGATGACGGTCACGCCGCCCACCACGGCTCGATCGTGCCCGCGTACCCGTACAACGTCGCCATGGCCCCGTCCGCTTTCGTCGGAGGTCCGCTCCCCGATGACTCGGAAGTCACAACGCGGCTGCCGTCCATCTGCGTCGATTACCTGTCGCACGACTGGGCAGAGGACGATGTCTGGACGTCATGGAAGGCCATGACGAGGCACAAGACCGAGATCGCCAACGGGGTCCGGCTCGAGAATGCGTCGTGGCGAACGTGGGCCAAGCAACGAGGGAACCTCAAGACGGTCTCGCCCGAGACGCTCAACTGGTCTGTCTCGCTTTCTTTATGGACTGTTACGCTTCTTTGACAGGACATTGACTGGTTGTGCGTGCGTTTGCCCCGACGCGCACTACTTTTGTTCCGCCTTGGCTTTCCTCAGGCTGAAGGATTCGGACGTGACATGGCTGTACGGACCTCTCCACACTGCTGTCGATGCAGTGCCACCTCCCCGAGAAGCGACCGCGAATGAACGGCTCGGCCTCGAGTCGTTGCGAACGATCTCGGAGCCGAGGGCCAAATCGGGCAGCACGCCGCCCACGCCCGAAGTGAAAAAGGTCGAGTTGACCCGCTCAGCTTCGGACCAAGCCTCGGGGACTTCGTCACCGACTGCCACGCAGGCAGCAGCGGCTGCGGCGAGGTCGAACTATGGCGCGGGCGGCGGCGGCGGGCGAGGTTCACCGACGTTGATCGCGCCGACGTCGTCGTCATCTACTAGCTCGAGCAGCAGGTCTACTTCCAGCCCCGCTGTGCCTCGACGAAAGAAACCTCAGTTCCACGCCAAGCCGATCCTGAAGTACCGGTCCTTGAGCGACATCCTCTTGCCGCACGGCCAATCGACCTCGCCTGTCATCGAAGCGACCGGAATGGACTTTGAGGACCAAGCCACCATCTCGGTCCACCATGCGCGATCCGACTCGCACCTCGTCCGGCTCAACTCGCTGAACCGAGGTAAGGGAGGGGGTAGTCGGCGCGGATCCCCAATCGGTTCCCCCATGTCGTCCTCGCCCGAACGGACTGCGTCCGACTCGTCGAGCAGTTATGCGCCCCACGCTCGCAACTCGCAGCACGCGGCGCAGAAGAAGAAGGAGCGGCGGCACATTTCGTTCAATCACCGCGTCGAGCAGTGCATCGCGATCGACTCGTCCGAGGATAATCGGTCTTCCACCTACTCGACCGCGAGCTCTTCCGATGAGGACGAGGACGACGTCCTCACCTTTGGAGCTCGCAGCCCGCGACACTCGTCCTTCATGCGGAACGCGGCGGCCGCTCAACCGAAAGAGCCGCACACGATCGCGCGCCTCGGACCGACCACCCTCAAGAGCGTCGAAATGTACCCTGCCCCTTCGCCTGCGGTCGTGTTCAGCTCCGATCCGACCGTCTACGACCCGGACCCTTCGTCGTCGTCCCCGCCAGAGGGTTCGTACGGCCAGCAGCTCGTCGAAGAAGCCGACTACGATGCGAGCGGCGCAGGATCAGGGACGGGCGCGACTGGTCGTACCGGGCAGCAGAACCAGCACGCTGCTGCCGCCGGGCGACGCGTCATCTACGACTACTCCACCGCCGAGTCGCAGATCCGGTCGCAGTGGGACGTCGACGACGAGGACTATGCGATGGGTTTCGATTACTTCACGGGACCGTCCGGACCTGATGTCGGCGTCGGCGACGAGTATGACATGGCTCAATACGGGTCGACGCACCTCATCGGCGGCACGCACAACGACTACGGAGTCGGGAACGGTGGCGGCGGGTCGGACCCGTACTTGAGTCACGGACCTTATTCGCCGACGAGTCCGTATCACCCGGGCACGTCGACGCTTGATCCGTCTGTACATGCGACTGCGAGTCAGATGCCGCACTACCGCGACGCGCTCAACGCCGCCGCCAATTCGGGCTCGTCCTCCAACAACTCGTCGACCGATGTGCGGGGCAGCGGCGGAGACTCTTCCACCGACGTGCGGACCGCACACGGGCCGCATGTCCCTCCTGCGTCGGCGCGCGACGCAGGGACACCGAAGAAGAGCGCAATGAAGGGAGGGCGCTCTCGCGAAGCGTCGGTCGAATCGGTCGGCTCTTCCACCTCGCCCGCTTCGTCGACTGCTCCTTCGCCGCCACTTTCGTCGCTCTCGTCGTCGCCGACCGGGATCCAAGCCGTCGCGACTGCGATCCCTGCTCATGTTCGGCCTGGAGTCGTCCGGAGGGGCACGTCCGAAGAAGGCGAACGCGGTCGGAGCGCGAGTCGAGGCAGTTCGAGCTCGCTCGAGCGCGAGGCGAGCGCCGCCCGTCGAAGCAGCAGTGCGAGCATCTCGCCTGCCGCGTATTCACCGCCTGCCTCGGTCACTTCCGGCGGTTTCGGTGCCTCGTCGCCGTCGCCACCTTCCGCCACCGCCGCGAGCAGCCCGCAATCGTCCGGCGCCAAGCCGATCACGATCGAGCCGACCTGGAAAGTCGCGGGCTCGTACGAGTCGCTCGACTCTGTCCTGAGTGGCAGTGGGCGAGGTAACGGCGCCACCGGCGGAGGTTACTTTGGTGACCGGCAAGGTCAGGACGGCCCGGGTGCCTACGGCACGGGGCGGATCATCACGAGTTCGAGCGTCGACTCGATGGGTTCGCTGGGCTCGTTCGGCAATGCGCCGATCACGCCGACGAGTCCGACGTTCGCGAGCCCCGAGCGGCGTACGCAACCACCGTTGCCGAACCCGAATGGGGGGATCCTCGACGACGACGATGACGATGACAAGCTCGTCGAGGATATCAGTACGCTCGACGTCGACGGCGGCGCTGATGACCAGCCTGCGGCTATGCCCTTGCAGAAGGTGGGTTGCACCAGTTCTTCCGGTACCGGCTTCCGTGATTCAGCCAGGTGTTGACCGCGCTGTTCCTTCCCCTCCAGGTCAACTCGACCTCGAACGTCCTCGACTTTGCTGCTCCGACATCCACGATGAACGGACCCTCGACGCATGCTCCTTCGGGTTCGGTTTCCGCAGCGACAGTGCCCGCTCCCGATCACGTCCGGGTGGCACCTGGCCCGCGGTTGCGCAACCCGTCTCCGTCTGCGACTTCCCCCGCAGTGACCTCGGAGCAGGTGCCGGCCCAGTCCCTGGACGCGAGGGATTCCGTCTCGAACGAAGACGACTTTGGTTCGTCCGGGTTGCTGAAGCGGACCACTTCGTCGTCGTCGCTCTCGTTTGCCCGACAGTCGCTGCTCCGCGCCACCCGCGACCGAGACGAGTCGAGCCCGCGGTCTTCAATCGACTCGAGCGACAACGACGACCACCGTCAGCCCGCGACGTCGGCGTCGGGTGCTCCTCCTGCGTCTACGTCTGCGTCGGTCGCGGCTCCAGATGACCTTGGAGTTGCCGATGCCGGAGTCGGCAGCGGCATCAACGTAGCCGGCACGGCGCGCGATCTCCTCGGAGCCTTGAGCAAAGGTCTCTGGGGTTCGCTTGGAGGCGGCAACCGCCAGAACAGCCGCTAAGCCGAACCTGCGGTTTCAACTCTCGTCCATTCCCAAATTACCCCGCATCTCAGCTTTCCGACACGCTTCCGTTAAACCCACGACTGCCTCGAGATACACTCGATACCACGCTCTACACCCACACACATCTACGCATTCGTTTCTGACCGACGCTGTGTCTCTGCTCCGTTTCTCTCATCGCTTGCTCCATGACGAGCGTGCGTTCTATTCCTCCTCTATTTCTCTCATTTCCTCTACTTATAGATTGAGACTCGTCATGGGCCTTTCTGCGCTACGCTCCCCTCCCTCTTAGCATCTCTCCCCGCTCTCGTCTCGCACTACCGCAAAGCTTCCCTCTCCTCTGCCTGTAGATGTCTGTTTTCGTGCTCCTCTTTTCCCTTTCCTCTTTTTTTTTTTTTGGGTACGGCCTGTCTCTACGCCAACGTTTGTCATTACACACTTTTTTCAACGCATCTGCTGTATCGCCGTCACTTGTGCGGAGCGCGTGCCCTTTGGGAAGTTTGATTTGCTGCTCCTTCCTCGCAGCCCGTGTGAAGCGACCGAGGCCAGCCAGGAGCACAACGAGAACTTACTGCTACAGCGCGAACGCACTCTCGGCCAGTTCTACGCCCAGCTGAACGGCAGTTTCCCGTCGACGACACTCAACCTCTTCTCGCCTCGCTCCCTTTCGAGCGGCCCGCCGAGACCAGCTGATCAGAGGAGCAAGCCATGGCGTCCATGGAGATCGACTTTGACAGCCTCGAGTCGCGCGAGATCGACCTCGCGACGTCGGCGACGCACCCGGAAACGGCAAAGCTGCTTTCCGAGTTGGACCGCAAGAAGCTCGCCCGCAAGATTACGCTCCCGACCAACGATGGAGAAGTGCGCGCACGCTTGCGCGAGATCGGCGAGCCCATTACGCTGTTCGGTGAAGGTCCGGCGGACCGCCGAGACCGACTGCGAGATTTGATTGCTCGCGCCCGACTCGAAAAGGGCGAGGCGATGGACGTCGAGGAGGAGCAGAAGGAGAGCAGCGAGAGCGAAGACGAGGAGGAAGAGGAAGAGTTCTACACCGAAGGGTCACCTGCCCTCAAGCAGGCGCGGAGAGAAATCGCGGAATACTCTCTACCGCGGTTCGTCCGCACTCTCTCACTCGCTCGGTCGCCTCCATCCGACGTGTCTGACACGTGCCTCTGCCGCGTCTACAGCGCGCGGAGACGCATCGCTCGACAACGATTAGACGCCGGCGTGCCCCTCGCCAGGCTGATGGACGTCCGCAAAGCCGTCTTTGCCAACCTCGAGTCGTTCACCAACCTCGGCACCCAGATCGGCGACACGCGCGCCATCTCTGCGCTCCGTTTCTCCCCCGACTCGTCGATGCTGCTCACCGGATCGTGGACCGGTCAAGCCAAACTGTGGAGCGTGCCGCAGTGCAAGGAGATCCGGGTCCTGAAAGGTGCGTTTTGGGCAGACATACAGTCAGTTCTGAAGCCGAAAGCTGACAACTGCCAGCATCCCGGAAAAAAAAAGGTCACAAGGAGCGGATAGGAGGAGTTGCCTGGCATCCGCAAGCGACATTGTCACAGACTGCCTCGTCCGTCAACTTTGCCACTTCCGGCGCAGACAACGACATCAAGCTATGGGACCTCGAAAAGTGAGCACAAGGAATTACGTGCAGCAAGGGGCACATTTGCTGACGAGACTTGCATGACCGCAGCGAGTCCTCTTTGCGGACATTGTCCGGCCATGAAGGTCGAGTCTGCCGGATCAATTTCCACCCGTCTGGGCGATACCTCGGTTCCGCTTCTTACGACGGCACCTGGCGACTTTGGGACGTCGAGCAAGGGGAGGAATTGTTGCTGCAAGAGGGCCACAGCAAAGAGGTTTACGCGATTGCGTTTCAGCAGGACGGCGCGCTGGTTGCTTCCGGGTCCGTCTCGAATTGCCTTCTCGCTATCTTCGCAACGAAAGTCCACCATTGACGTGTATTTCTCTGTAACTCGACGACAGTGGCCTTGATGCGATCGCGCGCGTGTGGGATTTGCGGTCAGGACGGACGGCACTCGTTCTCTCCGGTCACAGTCGGGACATTCTGTCCATCGATTTCTCCTCGAACGGGTGCGTGACCTGCACTCTCTTGCCACCCCTCATCCCTAGGTGCGAGCCAGAGTGGAGGAGAGTTCCAGCTTACGAAAATTGAAATTCGCACAGTTACCAAGTCGCGACCGGCTCGAACGACGACACGATCAGGATCTGGGACTTGCGGATGCACCAAGCGATCGCCACCATCCCTGCGCACAAGAGTGCCGTCTCGGACCTCAAGTTCTTCCAAGCGCCGCCAAAGGCGAACGCCTACCCGGATTGCGAACTGCCGCGTGCGTTTGCGCCCTTGCCGATCTTTGCAGGCGAGGAGGAGCGGTCTGCAGACGACAAGGCACCGGCGCCTAATGCGGGGACCGGGACCAGCAATGGATCGAACGGCACGATGGAGAAGCCCGACTTTCCGGTGTCGGGCTCGTTCCTCGTCTCGAGTGGTTTCGACGGCTACGTCAAGGTTTGGAGCGCCGACGACTGGCAGCTCGTTCGCGCGCTCTCGAACGACAAGTCGGGCAAGGTCATGAGCGTTGATGTTTCGAGCGGTACGCTACTCTTGACAACCATGTCTTCCTTGCCTTCCGCTGATACAGCTTTCGCATTGCAGACGCCCGCTTCATCGCGAGCGCACAATTCGACCGCAACTTCCGCCTCTTCTCTCATCCCGACACCGACTTGTCGTAGAGTACTTGGCAGACTGCTTGCAAAACGATTCTGCTGCGCCACATCCTGAGTGCGCGGCGAGAGACTTGACACGCTCCTTGAGACATGCACAGAATGGCACGCAGCACGCTCGGTACGCAACTCAGTTGGAAGATACGATTGAAATGAAATGCACATGATCTACACATCATGCCTGCGCCTCAGAGGCAAAATCCGGGAGCTGGTCGCCGCCGTCCGTCTTGCCCTCGACGATTACCTGCCGCAAGACCTTGTACGCGCGCTCGAGGTCATCGTTGACCACGACGACGTCGAACGCGCCCGATTTGGCGTACTCGAGCTCGCCGACGGCGGCAGCGAGCCGTGCCGACATGGATTCGGCGGATTCGGTTCCTCGTCCGGTCAAGCGGGTCTTGAGCGAGGCGATTGACGGCGGCGAGATGAAGACGTAGAGAGGGTCAAGGTGCGGGTGGTTAGACTTGATCAGCTTGACTCCCTGCGAGCGATGCGGTGAACCGGTCAAAGAGAGGGAACGGGGCAGGGAGCAAGTCAGCGCAGGGCTCGGACGCCTTCACTCCTAAGCATGGGCATCTGGAGACGGCACGGACCTGGGTATCAATATCGAGGATGCACATCTTTCCGCCCTTCTTGACGTCCTCGACGGCCTGCACGCTCGTGCCGTACATGTTGCCGCCAAACTCGGCGTGTTCGATAAAACCATCGCGCTTGACGAGGTCGAGAAAGTCGTCGCGCGTGACAAAATGGTACGAGATGCCGTGCGACTCGCCTGGCCGCGGTGCCCGCGTCGTGTCTGCCCCGTGAAAGAGAGCTCGTGAGCGATGAGTCGGGATCAAGCGTCGCACAGCAAGGGAGGAGAACCCACGCGAGATGGAGAAGCCAAACTTGTCCGGATACTCGTTAAAGAGCTTCTTGAGCAGCGTGCTCTTGCCCGTGCCAGACGGGCCTACAGCAGAGGAGACAGCGACGCGTTCGCTTTTTCAGTCGGCGAAGATTCACACGAGCGGCGAAGGAGCACTCGCGGTCGAAGCGGTGCAATCACGTACCGCAGATGATGACAGGTCGGATCAGGGCAGCGACGCTCATGTCAGCTAATGGATAAGGAGTTGTAGACAGCAGTTGACGATGCGACGGGGAACGAGCAGATCAACTCGAGGCGGCGGACGCCGGAAACGCGGGTACGTCGATCGTTCTCGGGCCATGCTGTCTAAAGCTTACTCAGTACCACAGACACTAGCACGCTACAACGAATCGCAAATCTCTCGAGCATCCGAGAGGGAATGCCAGATCGTGAGGAAACTCGATCACGGATACAGCGAGATACACGCGCAAAGCGACTACTTCGAGCTATATGGAAGTCAGGGGCGGAGGAGTAGTATGCAACGTGGAATGCGCTGGCTGAGGCGCGCGGGATGGTGGTGACAACGACGAGGAAAGGAGCGGAAGGTGAAAAGACGGAAACGGACTCATGTATGAATGTCCGCAACGGTCGTGCGTGTATATAGGCCTCAAGCCGGATACGGTGTCGCGATAGATGTAGGTGTAGGTGTATGAAAACGAGGGATTGAGAGTCGGTGAAGCAACAGGAGTGCGGAACGTGGCAGTCGATCAGGTGGGACCGTTGGACGGCGTGTCCAGATTTCGGCCATCAGGGAGGAGAGACAGGCTCAGAGGCGGCCCAGGCGAAGACGAAGCGACAAAGCCGTGCTGGAGCTTCGAAGTCGGCTGGTGGATCAGAGGCGGGCGGATCGGCCTCACTTCCGGCGCGATCGACATGCCCGGATACAACGCGATGGGGCTGACGTTGTTCGGCGCGAGACCTAGCGGAGAGGCGTACGGGATCGAGTCGGAAGAGCGCGGACTCTGCGGCGACGGTTGCTGCTGTCCAGAAAGGACGGGCGAGCCTTGCATCGTTGTCGGCGCAGTGCTGAACGAGCCAGATCCCGACGAGTCCCGTGACCCGGAGCGCGAGTCGGACGGTGACCCAGACGACGTCGCGTGCGCCATCGCTGCCGCGCTTGGCTTGTTGTCGCCAGCCTGTTGACGCTTCTTCTCGGCTTGGGCAGCCTGACTGCGAGCCTTGCTCCAACGCAAGCCGCACGCGTTGCAGAGAGTTTTCGGCCCGGTCGGGCCCGATCGCCATTCGGCAGAGCTCGTGCGACCGCAGTTGGCGCAGGCGCGCTGGGTCGAACCAGCTTTGCTTGGTGGCGGAGCTTTGGCGAGCTGCTCTTTGCGCTTCATAATCGCCTCGAGCGCTTGGCGCTCTTCGCGCAGCTTCTTGTTGGTCAAGCGCACTGCAGGGTGGCAGGTTGGAGTCAGCCTTCCTATCGCAATGGAAGAGTCTTCAGCGCGACTGGAAATGGGCTCACTCTGATGGAGCTCGAACTGCCAACTCGTCCCGCGAGTGACGTTCAGCTCGTCAAAAACGTTGTCCGATGCATTGGGAGCCGATGTAAGTGCCTTGAAGGTACTCGGCAGCGCTGAGAACGACGTCAAGCCCGGCGGACCGGTGCCTGGGACTGCAGCGGCGACGACCGAGGTTGGGCACGGAACGCCTGCCGAGGACGCAGAGGCAGTCGTAGCGGCATTGGCCGCGGTTGTCGTGCTCGACATGTCAAGCGTGGTCGGGACGGACGAGACCGAAGTTGAGGTCGTCGAAGCCATCGAAGCGGTATTGGTGACAGTGGACGACGACAAGCGACGGCGCCCGGATCGCACGCCCTCCTTGGAAGCAAGGCTGACTTGCGCGATCACCGTCACTTGAGATCCGCAGATCGGCTGCAGAGTCGGCGCAGCCGGCACATTCTCCTTCGATCGATTGTCGGTGCCGCTCCGCGCAGGGTAAAAGCGCGTGACCACGTTGATCGGTGTAGCGCCAGGGTACGGAACCATCGCGTGCGAAACTTTTGTCGGTTCGCCACGGCTGGTCGTTCGCAGAGCAGACATGAAGCGCTCGGCGTCCTCCGATCGCGGACGAGACAAGTCGGCGATGCCTTTGCCGAGCAGAGCGCTGTCGACGTCTGAAACGCCGAGCATCTTCTGCGCGGACTGGGTCGCAGACAGGAAGATTCCATCGACGCAGACCTTGGCCCAGAACTCGTCGGCTCCGGCCCCGACGCCGCCTTCCTCCTCGAGGTCGCGCCAGGACATCTTGGGCACCTCGCGCGGTCGGCCCGACAAGATGACGCACTTGCGCCCCTTGCCTGCTTCGAGGTGCAGACGACCTTGCGCCTCGAACCAGACGTAGCCCGAGTTCTTGCGCCTGATGCGGTAGACGAGATTGACCGTAGGCGAAGCGGCGACGCCAGCGTCCTTGAGCTCGCGCTGGACGCTGACGATGTCGGACGGGTGACAGAAGGACGAGAGCGTCTTACCGAGCAGCTCGTTCGGTTCGTACTCCAGCAGGCGCCGCGACGCGCCGGAGACGTAGAGCAGGGCGCCTTTGAGCGACAAGACGTGGATGAGGTCGTCGCTCTCGTCGACGAGGAGACGCATGAACTGGCGCTTCATCGAGTCGTTGACGAGCGCGTTCGCGCCCTGTGCAGCGACCGAAGCGATCAACTCGCCTGGCTCGTCCGTCCGGACTTGCTCGCGGGCCTGCTGGAGCGTCGTTCCGGCAAGCTCTCTCCGGGGGAGAGCCTGCGCGACTTGACCCTGAGCGGCCTGCTGCGTCGATTCTTCGGGTGCTTCCGTGTTGACGGTCGGGTCGAACGAGATGACGGACGGGTTGCGCCCGACGGTCGCGTGTACGACTGAGTAATTGACGATGTAGGATCCGTTCTGCATCTTGTCGAGGATCGCGGCCGGCTGATCGACCAAGTCGACCTGGAAGCCGACAAAGTACGACACTTGGCCAGAGTCGTCCATCGAGACGGGCACGCAAGTGACCAGGTTGATGAACGGCTTGCCGCCCTTGTGGTAGTTGATCAGCGACACCTGCGTCTCCTCGCCGCGCTCGATATGTTTGCGAAGGTGGTGCGCAGCGTTGCCATCCGTGTAGCGACGCTTCTCGCCCTGCACGACCGCTTGATCGCCAGGAGCTTGCAAGAAGCGGCCTGTTGGGAAGAGAAGGAGAGTCAGTGCGATTCGTTTGGAAGAGCGGGGAAGAGCCGTCACTCACAGTTACGGCCGACAATCTCGTCCGTTTCGTACCCAGTCAAGCGCGCAAACGTCTCGCTGGCATAGACGATCGGCGTGTCAAACTTGCGCGCATCGACGACGACAAACGAACAGCTCATGTCGACTGCGCCGATCTCGATCGTCGGGGAGCGGCGGTTGACCACGCGAGCGAGGATCCCGACGAGGTCGAAACCGGAGCCAGAGTAGATGTTCTTGTGCTGGTGCGTCGTCTTGGCGCCGCCGTTGGTCCGAGGCGGCGGCGAAGGCAAGCCAAGCGCCCTGGGGTTGTACGGGTCGGACGGGACCGACGGGTTGTGCGAGAACGGCTTCGTGTCGACGGCGAGCGGCGCCTGTGGAGACTGCTGCTGATGGGAGTAGGCGGCGAGGGGGGTAGTCGAAGACTCGGCGGTGCCGTACGACGACCCGTACAGGTCATAGACCGGGTTCGACAAGCTGTACGACGGGTACGGTTGGTGCATTGCCTGCGCGAGCTGCGGTTGTTCGTCGAGCACGAGGGACGCTCCGTGATGCGACTGCGGACGCGCGAGATTTGGCCTAGCCGGTGAAGACTGGAACGTTGCGCCTGGCGAGACCGAAAAGACCGGCGAACTAGCAGTCCGCATCGAGGCGAGCATACGAACGCGATCGGCGGTGGTGGGCTGCTGTTGTTGCTGTTGCTGCTGCTGCTGCTGGTGCTGTTGTTGTAGCTGAGCCTGTTGATGCGGCATGTACTGCTGCTGATGCGATTGCTGCCGATCCTGGTGCGAGAAACTGCGCGAGTGATGCTGGAGCTGCTGCGAGTTCGCGTTGTCGATGGTGGTAGAAGGCGCAATGGACATGTTGCCTGCACGAAGACGAGCGAACGCGTCCTGCGTAGCCGACGCCGACGAATTTCCGGTGGCGCCGCCGCCCCCCTGGCGGGAGGAAGTGGCAAAGGCGTTGCTCATCGGGCCACCACCACCGCCGTCTCGCCTCGCGTGGGGCGAGGCAAAGACCTTGTTGGCGGGCGACCCGGACGCGCCGGCGTAGCTGTAGCTGCGAGGCGGCACAGCTGCGACGGGCGGTTCGATCGCGTACGTCGCCATCGACGAACCTCCTCCACCGCCCGGAATATCGAATCCGCTCAGGCCGCTCGCCTGCAGCATGTCCACTTCGGCGTCGACCATGTTGTGGTCGACCGAGCCGCCGTAAACCGAGGGCGATCCGGCCGACACCGCCTGTGGACCGTACGCCGACTCGATCGGATCGACGGCGTAAGCGGCTGGAGCAAGCGAGGCGACCGAGTCGTCAAAGTACGAGTCGGCGTAGAAGTCGGACGTCTGCGGCGATGGGTGTTCCGAACCCGGTTGCGAGTATGCGCCGCCGGTGTCGTACGAGTACGACTGGAACGGCTGCATCTCGAGGGATGTAAACCTGCTAGAGTCTCTTTTTTGGGGGGGTGGCAAGATCTACGAAAGGAAGGATTGGCGACGAGGACAGAGGCTGGATAGTCTCGGCTGAAGCAGAGGGTACTGTCGACTGGCGTCTGTTGACGGGCGCCAGGTTGGCGGAGGCGTCAGTCAGTACCGGCGCGGCTATGGCGGAGGTGCGTGTATACGTACAGCGATATCGGACGCGCTTTGTCGAAAGTATCGCTACTTTGGCGAAGAGCTGACCAGCAACTGTGACAAGTCTGTGGGCACCGGGGGAACGTCAGCTGAGTTTCCTTCCGTCGGCGCAAGACTCGACTCGGTGGGTCCTGGTCACTCACCGCTTTTGAGAGGTCTAGGCTATGGCTGCGTAGTTGACGCGGCTAGTAGTCGGGACAGGGGACGACGAGGTAGCACGTCTGGAGCAGTCTGTAGCTGATGGGGGGCTGGGAGTCGACGGGCCGCAGGCGTCTGTTTTTCCATCGGAGGAGCCGAGCGAGTGCGTGCGAGTTTGTCAGTCACTTGGCGATCTACTTTGAAAGCCTAAGCCGGGCGAATTCCGGGTGCGGCACAGCGAGGCCGGGGACCCGACTGAGGCCTTCGCACACCGTCTCGGAAGACTCACAGCGATATCGGACGCGCTTCAAAGGCCGCACTCTTGGTCGTCTCTCTAACCCTCTTGACAGCAAGCAACTCCTTCCTGCTGTGCTCTGCTCGTGCGTCCTCCTAGACTGCGTACGATCTCCACGAGCCGCGGGATCGACCAATCACGGGTCAGCTTGCGCCGAAATTGGAGACGGAGACGTGGACGACAGGGGGAAGTCGGTCAAGTCGCCGAAGAGGGGGCAGCGGCGGTGTGGCTGCAGGTCACGGCGGGCGCTACACCCCTCGCGGGACTGGCGGATGCAAGCTAGGCTGCTCGACTCACGAGTTCAAGTCGACTGGTCCCGGTGACCGAGTCTGGCGGAGAGTTGGTCGTTGACAAGCACCGGCTCGAGATGAGAAACTTGGTGGTGTTGTCAAAGTCGAACGCGGGCGAGTTGCAAGCTGGTGAGTCCCTCGGTGGCCTAGCGATATCGGAGGCAGCTGAGAGGGTTCACGCAGGCAGTTCAACTCGATGCGCTAGAGTCTCGCGTGTGGGTGGTGGGACGGCGACCGATCAAGTCGAGTCCCAAAATGAACTCGCTCGTTCCGCTTCGTCACACAACTTCGGCGTTGGGCATCCCTTGCATGTATCCGGTATGCACGTGCGAGCATAGACCGCCGAGATTCACGCTCGCCTCCAGTAGCACCGGCTTCGCATTCGTCAGTACTTGTTCAGCACCTCCTGCGCGCACCGCCGCCAGCTTACAAGCTGCCCCGTCGCCAACGTCTTTCACGCTGGTATGACCCTATCTTGGTCACCGCAAACGCTCTGCTAGCGGCCGCAAGCGCCCGCGAATTGCATATCGCTGCTCACGCTGCAAAGTTGCTCAAGAAAGACCGAATTTAGACCAGCTTCCTCTCAGGCTCTTCACTCCCGTACATATGGCCTGCCGTCTACATATCCGGGCTCGAGCGCACGCCACTTGATCGTTGCATGTCCCTACTGTTTCAGGCTCCGCGCCATGTTGGTCACACAAGTTCCCTCGGGGACTCAGTCATGTGAGCGCTAACGAGGCTTGCAACTCGTCGCGGTCGGCCGCCCCAACTGCAGACCTATGCATCGCAGACAAGTTCGCTACTGTACACTCTTCTGTCTTGACGATACGAGAGCGGAGTCACAACTCCGCAGGCGCGACAATCCTCGAGGAGTCGACGCCAAGCTGAAAGAAGCTCGATCCGATCGCGCGAGTCGCAGGTACTTGGTCCGAGTTCCGTCTCGGGATCCGGACTCGTTACCAAGGCTGCCTGTACTGTACTGTATGTATTCTCCCTCTCGATGCTCGCATCTGCAACGCTGCCCTTCTCTCCTTGTGTCACGAAGCGCAAAGAAAAGGAACGGCAACATTGTGTGTTTACAATCCTTGGGTAATAGGCTACAGAGACTTCAATGATCTCGGAATCCATCGGCAAAACGCATTTTTGACGCCCAACACACGCATGAAACGGACACGCACAAATCCCTCAGATCTGTGGAAGTCCACTCAGAGCATCTGCGAGAGATGACCACTCTTCTCCGAGTCTTCGTCCGAAAGCAGCCTCGTCCGAGGCATAGTCTCGCAGGACCTTGGAGAGTCGAGAAGCTGTGTTCGTCATAGCAGCCAGGAAAGGGTCAGCTTCCGCAGCTTGGGCCGAGGAAAACCCAGAGGGAAGAAAAAGACCGACTCGAACGCCACGCCCAGCGGATCTCTTCCCACATGCAAAACTTGATAAACTCGCGCCGCTTCAACGCCGTCTCGATCGAAAGTTGGTCCGTCTCGATCAGGGACGCGAGTTTCTCGGCGTCGACTTCGAACGAAGGCGGCCGCGGCGCCGCCTCTCGGAGTTGCGCGAGCTGCAATGCAGGCTCGCATCGTCAGCCTTGACTCTTGCAAACGCATTGAGGCGCTACTGTATTAGCGCAAGGCGGGAGGGCGGGCGTACCTTGTGAGTATTCCCATCGAGCCGTTTCCGGAGCTTTTCGACTTGGTCGCCGCCGAGTGCAACCTGTCGACCGAACAAATCGCGCAAGTTGACGAAAATCTCGCGGTGCTGCGCGGGAGATGGTTCTGATCAGCTCCTAAGGCAAACAGGGAAGAGGGTGAAAAAGTGGCAAAAGCTCGCACCTGTTTGAGCGACTGGACGACCGTATCGAGGCATCTTTGCGCGCTCGTCTCGTTCGTCTCGGCGACTTCGGACGCCAAACTCGCGACCGACCGGATGTGCCGCTCGACTTGGCCCACTTCGTTCGGTCGCCAAGCTCCCTGACAAGTCTCGACCGCGTTCTCGAGCGCATCGCGCAAGCTGGCATACTCGCGCCCTTGGTTCTGCCTACGGTGCGCGATCTTGTCCGCAGTCGACGTGATGCGGGTCCACGACTCGACGAGGGGGATCACGCGCTGGCGGACCGAGGTTAGTCGGGTTTCGAGGTCGGTGGGGAGCGAGGCGAGTTCGGTTGGGGTCAAGGTCCGGGAGCTCGACTCTTCTGCGAGCGAAATCTCTTGCGATTTGCGGTATTCCGACAGGTCCTGCACGATCAAGACACTTTCTTCTTGTCAGCTCGAGCGTTGGGCGTCCAAACCACCCGGACCTGGTACGCACTCGCTGCTCGGTCATGAATGCGTTCAAGAGCGCATCTCGTTTCAAGACGGGGTGAACGAGCAACGCCGTCAAAGCCCGTTCGAGTCCGCGGCGTCTCCGCTCGAGGAAGAGTTCGTCCGTCGCGAGGTAGTGACCCGAGACTTGGATCCGTTTCGGCGGGAGGGCGGGCAAGAGGCGGAACGGGTACCGTTTCGTGAGGCTCTCGACGAGCCAGACAAAATCGGAGTAACGCCGCTCGACCGAGGTGCCCTTGTCGGGATGAACGACCATCCATACGTGGTGCTTGACGAACGCCCATCCCTGCATGTCTCCATGGAGGACGACCTGGACCCGTTCGAGCGGCGGCAATTCCCAATCGTCTCCCTCGACGGCGGCGGCGTCTGCGAACCCGCTCGCGTTGGTAGCTGCTCGTGGACGCGCTGCCGGTGGTTGTGCATCGGTAGGCGCTGCTCCGGTGGTTTGGTCAAAGCTGTAGCCTGCGGTGGCCGAGATGGCCGGAGGTGGGGGAGCGGCGTCATGGGTCCAGCCGTCGGACGCGGACCAGCTCGTCTGCCTGCCGTACGCGGGTGGGAGCGAGTCTTGCCTGTTACTGCCCCACGAAGCCATCTCGATCCGCGTGTATGGCAAAGTGGTGACGGTGAGAGTCCGCTCGCGTTGGTTGCCGCAGCTCACTCACCTCGTGCTCTCGTGACCTGGACGAGACGAGACGAGTCGAGCCGAGGACTGCACACGATGGCCGGAAACTTCTTTCGCGGCACCAGCCTCGACCAGGATCCGCGGTTCAAGGACAAGCAGGCCGCCCTGATGCGCAAGACGCAGTTCCCGCCCTCGTTCGACACAAAGGTGCCCAGCGCAGAGAAGACTCGCTTCCTGAGCACTGAAAACTGACACGCCAACGCCCCCGCTCGACAGGTCGACATGCGCAAGGTCGAGGTGAGGACGCGGTCGCCCACTCGCTGCTCGCTTGCTGCCAGCTCGCCGAGTGCAGCGCGAGCCTCGTAGACCGTATTGACGGAACGGACACCCTCACAGATGGCCGTCATGAAACCCTGGATCGCCAAAAAGGTCATCGAGCTGCTCGGCTTCGAGGACGACGTCCTGATCGAGTACATTCACTCGCTCCTCGAAGACCCAGAGAACCCCGTCAGTCGACCAGTCCAGCGTTCGTTTCCTTGCTGACACGCAGCTCCCTCGCTGACCCCGCGCGCGCATGCATGCACAGGTCGTCGACGCGAAAAACATGCAAATCCTCTTGGCCGGGTTCCTCGAAGCGAAAACGCCCGCCTTCATGCAAGCCCTGTGGGACTTGCTCCTCTCGGCCCAGTCGAACCCGCTTCGCGTACCGACTGCATTGCTCGAGGAAAAGAAGCGCGAGATGAAGGAGCGAGAGCAGCAAGAGGCCCTCCGCCGCCGGCAGCAAGAACAGATGGACGAGGTCAGGGCGAGAGAGAGGATGGCCCGCGGAGGACCGCCGCCGCGTGGAGGAGGAGGGGACGACAACGGCCGTGGAGGGTACCGGGGTGGGGGCGGTCGAGGCTACGGCGGTGGCGGGGGTCCGCCTGCTCGGTACGATGACGGCGGCGCGCGCAGGGGCGGATACGGCGGTGGCGGCCCCGGCAGGGACCGCGATTCGGGGTATGGTCCCCGACGTGGTTACCGAGACGAACGGGTGAGAACTTGATGGAGTCACTCTATCACGCGGTTTATCCGGAAACTGACCTGACCCTCTCTCTCTACAGCCTCCTCCGCGCGGACGTTCCATGTCGCGTTCGCGTTCGCCTCCGCCTCCTCCAGCTCGGCGGCCGCGGCGCAGTCCCTCGCGGTCGATGTCTCCCCCGCCGCGGCGCCGTCAGCAACGCTCACCTTCGATCGACGACCGGTCCCGCTCTCGTGAACGTCGGCGCTTGTCGTACTCGCCCGACGGACGCCGTCACGGTCCGCCGCGGCGGCGGTACTCGTCTCCGAGTCCGGACGGACGCGAACGCGACTCGGGCAGGCGCTACCGCGACAGGTCCAGGTCCAGGTCGAGGTCTCCTCCTCCTCCTCGGGGGAGGCGTCACTCACCCTCTCCTCCGCCGCCGAGGAAGGGCAGGTCGCCTTCGAGGTCGCGCTCGCCTGAAGGAGGTCGCAGGCGTCGCGCGTCGCCTGACCGTTCTGCAGAGGCGGGTGCGTCGAAGCGGCCGCGTTCGCGTTGGGATCGCGACGACGATGACGCTCCCGGCCCTTCGAACGATGGCGAACAGCGCGATACTGTATGTCTCTCATTCTCTTGTTGTGTGTGATTTTCTTTGCATGCGCTGATATCTTCTCGGTCGCCGACGTGAAGCAGTCTCTGGTTGACCGTGAAGGCGAGCTCAAGGAGGGCCTGCTGCGGAAAAAGGTCGAGGCGTCGAGACGGTCTTCGCGCGCCGCCGCCGCCGCCGCCGATGAGTGAAACACAGTCCTGCTTGTGTACAGTACGTGTCATCTCTGTTGTAAACTCGAAATCACGCTTGTTCTGGAAAAAGGCTGCGGAGAGAGACTCAACTGGCGCTAGAAGTTGCCACGCGAGCTCGAGAGCTATAATCAGCGCGTCTTCCCGGCTGCCTGATTATCGTCACGATTCGCGTCCAGGTAGTGCTGCTGCCCCGAGTGGTCTTCTGCTGTACTGTAGCTATAGATGCGACTGAGAGCCGGCGCAAACTTTTACCTGGCTTTAATTTCAGATGAGTGCCGGGGTCGGGGCCGGCCTCCGCGCGGTCGAGCGTGAGAGTTGAGACCGGTCCGCATACGTACAGCCCCCGCTGCTCGAGCTCTGCATAGCCGTACACAGTAGCTCGGTGCTTGTTCTGCAGCCCGACTCGAGCTCGTCAGCCCTGGGCGACTCTTGCGTCCGTCGCTAATAGACACCGCTCGAATTTTCGACCGACTCGAACTCGTTTCGTCGTGATCGGAGGGCCCCGGAACTGACGCCGGCCAGGATTGTGCGCACTGGAGTCCTGGACGAGCGAGTCTCGCAAGGCTACAGGGAAGGGATGGACCACGACCTGAGCGCGCACTCGTCGTCGTCGCCGTACCCTCAACACTCGCGCGAACCGTCGACTCTCGACTCGAACCAGTCCGCCGCCCCGGCGCTCAGCCTGCAGGACTATCTCGCAAGTGTAATGTCTTCGGGCACCATCTCGGCCGCACTACCGCCCCCGGCCGCGTCCGGCTACGAAGCGTTCGCGAGTCCTCCAGCCGACGAGCAGCAGAATGCGCAGCCCGTCAACTTTGCCGACATCCTCGCAGAGTTTACCCTCGCCCAGAACGCCTTCAGTCCAGACACGAGCGGAAACAGGGGAGGAGGAGACAGCAGCGCAGAGAGCACCAGTCCCAACTTGGCGCCGACGAACGGGAACCGATCGGACAAGACCGGCAGTCAACAAGAAGAACAACAACCCGCGCCCGCCGCACAGGCCAAGTCGGCCCAGGAGATCCTTCTCGAGCAGCTGAAGGCGCTGTACCCCGCTGCGCCCGCCCCGACGCCCGCGGCGCCGTCGCACCACGCCCAACCGCCGCCGCCGTGCCAGCAGCAGCAGCAGCACTCGTCGCAGGTCGAAGCGCACCCCTCGCCGCACAGTCAGCACGGTTCGACCTACGCACCATCGCCTTCGTCAAGCTCGAGCCATGGAGTCCAGCTCGGCGCAGAGATGCAGGCGCAACTGCAGCAGTGGCTCGCTCAGTCGATGCCGACGAACCACAGCAATACGACGAGTCAAGTTCCGACGCCGACGGGTCCGCCTGCCGCTGCATCCGCGCACATGCACCACTACCATCATCAGTCTGGTTCGGCCGGATTCCACGCACCGGCACACCTTCAGCAGCAGCACCCACAACATCATTCCGCTTCCCCGACGGGATACTCGCTCCCGCAGTCACCCGGAGTCGCCACTTTTGCCCATACCCACTCTGCACCGAGTTCGCTACATGCCAGTCCGATGCCGTTCTATGCGGGCACGCCGCACGAGCAGCAGCAGCAGCACTATCCCGGATCTAGCCCGGCAACACCGCTCGGTCACGGACATCCGGCCGCCTCGTCGTCATTCCACCCGCACCCACCCGCGATGGTCAACATGCCCGGAGCAGCAGCGGCCGCTGCGCTCGCGGCGTTGTCGCCCTTGCTCGTGGGCATGCAGCCAAACTCGCCCGGAGGCGGGTCAACGGTCCAGGCACAGCTGAATGCGCTGCAGATGCTCGTGACGGCGAACGCGCAGGCTCAGGCGCACGCGCAAATACAGGCGAACGCCGACGTTGGTCTTCACGGCCAGCAGCAGCAGCAGCAGCCGGTTGTGGAGCATCAGCAGGCGACGCCATTGCAGCAGCCGAGCAACCCGCAAACGCCTTTCGACATTCGCACGAGCGCTCCTGGGACGGCTAGTAGCTCCTACCGCGAGACGGACGTGAGTGAACGATCTCTCTGGACTCGAGACTCGGTTCCCGCCGCTGATTCTGAACCGCCCTCCTCACCACAGTACATGTTCTCGCCGTTGATGTCGCCGGCCATGACTCCCCATTCCGCATTCACAAACGCCTCTTCGCTTCCTCCCTCGGTCGGACCCGTCCCGCTCGTCACGCCGTCCGACTGCTTCCCGCCGCTCACCTCGCCCGCCCTCGGACCGCAAATGTTTGGCAGTGACCACGCAGCTGCGCACCAGCACCATCAGCACAGGCACCGCAACTCGTTGCAGGGTCTCGTTGACGGCGTCGGTGCCCTCTCGACGCAACTTCCGCCCGGGTCGCCGAACGGATCTTACTACTCGCCTCGACTCGGGCCGTCCGATCCGGTGCCGAATTCGACCGGTACCGGTCCAGGCTCTGGTCGTCGCGGAGCGAGCAGCGGGCGGAGCAAGACTCGCCCGAGTCCGTTGATCAAGCCGACTGCCGACAGTGGTCTCGAAAAGAGAAGGCGAAAGACGCAGTCGGCAGCGAGCACTCCGGGCGAGAAGCGCTCCAGCGGGCAAAAGAGCGCGACTGCCTCGCCGTTCCTCGAGCCTGCGACGCGGTTCACCGGCGCCACCATTGCTCGAGGCGGCGAACGTGCCTCGAGCACGTTCTCGGGCGCGTCGTCTTCGCACGCCAATGGTGCTTCGCCGGGTGAAGGTGGCTCTGCGCCGTCGGTCGAGACGAGCGCGAACGGCAGCGGCGGGAGCGCAGGCGGGATCGATACGCCCAGCCCCGTCGACTTGGCGTCTTCGGTGCAGTACCACCACCAACCCCTCGTCGCTCCCGGCGGTCTGCGCGAAGCTGCGACGCTCGCAAATGCGGCGATCTCGCAGGCAGGAGCGCCCGAGACCGAGTCGATGGGTCCTCCGCCCCTCCCGCCTACCGCTCTCAACCCCATCACTCCCGCAACCTTTATGAACTTTGCCTCCGATTTTGACATGAACGGCCTCTCGTCGCTCTCGCCGGCCCTCCAAGCCGTCCAGAACGACCACTTCGATCCGGTCTCGTCCGCCCTCTCGTCCTTGCAAAACAGCCCTGCGCTGCTTCCGCAGGCCGTGCAGTCGGCTGCACCGGCCCTCTCGATGCCTCCGCCAATCACAGAGGAGTCGTTCCGCGCCCCGCCGCAGCCTTCGGCGAGTGGGAAGGCGAGCAAAGTTCGCAAGACGCCGTCCGCTCGCGCTTCGCCCGCGTTGAAGCCAGTTGACTCGAAGGGGAAAGGCAAAGCTAGCGCCAACTCGGAAAAGTCGGCCGGCGCGGCGGGATCTAGTCGTGCAAAGGGCGGGTCGACGAAGCCTGCGAAGATCGCGCCCAGTCCGAAGATTGGGCCGACTCGCCCAGGTTTTACACCAGGTGAGTTTTTTGCGCCACACACGAAGTGGAGAGACGGTTGGCTGATCGCTCTTTCCGCCCGCTTCAGACGCTTTGAGGCCGACTCGCGGCTCTGGAAAGGGCAAGGACGACCTCGACGCGGGCATCGAAGAGCTTCCTCTCCCTCCTCCCGCCACTTCCGACATCGAGATCACGCCCATGAGCAAGAACGACAAGGAGCTCTTGCCGGACAATCGCCGATCGTCCCACAAGGTGGCCGAGCAGAAGCGTCGCGACTCGCTCAAGCTGTGCTTTGATGAGCTGCGGCGGATCTTACCGCCTATTCTGCCTTATACCGACGAGCAAGATCGCCGTCCTGGAGACGGGAACGTCGGCGGTCAACGCCACGGCGAGATCGATCCCGATAATCCGAACAAGGGCGTCAGTAAGGTGGCGCTGTTGCGGCGGAGCAACGAATACCTCGGGATCCTGCGCGAGCGCATCGATCGTCGAGACCGCGCCATCTCGTCCCTTCGGTCTCAGCTCAGCCAACTGCGCGAGCAGTTCGGGATGGAAGAGCTCGGCGAAGACGAAGAGGAGGTACCCGGACTCGACCTCGACCTGGACAACCTCGACAAGGAGGAAAAGCAGGCTGGCAACCTCGCGTTCTGTGAGTCGTCTCTGTGGATGCGGTAATCCTCGCGCTCTCACTGACGATGCTCCACTCACAGACGAAGACCTCGACTTTGACGAGAAGGTCATGACGGGAGAGATCACTCGGCGAATTTCGACGAGTTCAAGGCGCCCTTCGGTATCCGGAGCCGCTGCCGCCCCGCCCACCGAACCCAAGCCATCCCGCGCCGGGACAAGACGCTCGAAACGTCAACAGACCGCTGATGACATGGACGTCGAGGCCTGATTTGTCTTTCCTCCCCCCTTTTTACGCCACAGGCTACGAACTAGAGACGTAGACATCCATTCTTGCCCTGCTTGTTGTGATAATTACATACAGAACATTTGCGATCCAAATCATCGATTCTCGCCAGGCGACATTCCGATCCTCAGCTTCTCCGGTCAGAAATTATGGCACTAAAAGTTAACCCAGTCATAGTGATTACAGGTAGTTCCTCTAGGACCGTGAGCACTAGGACCCATTTCCGACGATTGGCGAAGCGTCCGCCAGCAAGGGAAAGCGGAAATCTTCGCGCGCGCGGTAGGGCGGCCGAGGGCGCGACATGGGCAAGTCATCGTCCGAAGAGGACGAGAGGCGGAAAGAGAGTTGCGAAGACGAGGCGCGGTGCGTGAAGTGACGGTCGACGATACCTGTGGGGGTGCAAAATGTCAGTCCATGCACATAATTTCGACTCTCAGGGTACGGACCTTGTACAAAGCGCCCAAGTCCAATCGAGGCGCGGGATCCGGGCGGACGAGAGAAGGAGCTTCTTGCTGTTGCGCCGAGCGAAGCGGATCGGGCTCGAGTCTGGGTAAGAGAGGCACGGTCAGCGGAAATATGGAGCCGTGACACGCAGGAAATGAGCTCACCTCCGTAGCCGGACTGGACAAAACGATCAAGCGGGCGAGATCTTCCAGCGTAGCGAATCCGATCGGCCGAGTCGTAGACTCCGAGAGCTGCTCGACTACAAGTAAAACCGCTGACGGGTCTTCTTGCTTGAGCTACATCCGGCCGAGGTCAGCGTTTGCTTCACCGAGCGGAGAGTGTAAGATGCGACTCACGTATGCTATAGACTCGCTCGCTGTGGTTGTAGTTGCAACTTGAACAAAGGGATGTAGCGGAAGCGAACGGACGAGTCTGAGTCGGCATGTCCGTCAGCAAAGCGGGCACTTGTCCACCCAAACGCAGACAGAGCGCACTCGTTCGGGTTTGTGAGCGCATAGACAAGCTGTGGGTACGGGTGGCCGGACATTTAGCCGAAACAGAACGAGAATGAAGGTGTGGGAAAGAAAAGCCTCACCTCGGTTGCCTTGATGTATCCAGCGTATAATCCTTCTGCGCCTTTAATCTCCTTCTCATAGTCAAGAGGTGTATGTAGCACAGGAAGGTACGTCTGCCCCGAAGCGAGAAGCTATTTGCGTGATGATCTGGGTTAGCTCGAAGAAGCAGCTGCGACGACTTTAGAAGGCACACACCTTTTTGAGATCAACGTCGCACACTCGGACCATATCCCCCACAATGTACACATCTTTGTGGATGCACTCTTCAACCCTCTGACCCTGCAACCTCAAAACCCCGCCGACTAATTCACTCTCAACCTGGCTCATCGCGCCCGAAGTGGCGTGCAAGTCGACGAGGGCGCCGAGCTCTTCGCGCCGGTAATAGTGGGTCGTATGTGAGCCGAGGAGTAGGTCGAGCAGTTTTGCAGTGGGCCAACAGACGGGTGCCTCCACGATCATCTAACGGAGCAAGAGTCTCAGCACTGCGCGATTGAAAGCTGATAAAGAAGAGGGAGAAGCGAAGACGTACCAGCGCCTTGACGAAGCCAGTGCAGCGCGCGCCGATCCTCAAGCCGTGTTGGCTGCAGAGAGCTTGAGGGAGGATCTCGCCAAAAATGACGATCGACGCGGACGAGATCAGGACAGCAATCAGCCCGCCTCCGCCGGTCAAAGAGTCGAGGAAGACGGCTGGGTGGAAAGAGTCGGATGAGCATTGAATGTCATAGGAGAGTGGCGGTCGCGATCTCGGCTCACGGAGGGTTTCGTTGACGATCACGTTCGACAAAAGCAAACACACGAGAACGAAATGGCGGCCGTGCGAGAGGAGCGACAGGACGCGCTGGGCGTCTTTGCGGTCTTTCGGAGGTCCGGACGCGGCGAGGACTGCATGGGGAGGTATAGCGTGGGTCAGTTCCTGTGCGGACCTGGCTTGGGACTCGTCTTGTGGATGCCCGGTAGGGCTCAAGCGCGTTGCCAGAACTCGGCGACGGATCGGAGAGACTCACCTTGCAGGTTCATGCTATCGAGACCTGTTTGACGAAGGTAGATCAGCTCTGTGAATGGTGAGACAGCTGACGAACGGCCTGACACACCCATTAGCCCGAGGGAGAGGCCCGAAAAAACGCCTCCGAGCAGGACGAACACGACGCTGGCTACGGCCTTAACGATGATTTCTGTGCGCATCTCGGGCAAGAGCAAGGATCAGACTCGGCCGTGTACTGAGATGAGTGCAAGTGAGCCTCAGAGCCTTGCGCACCTTTGCGGGACAGACGGCGGTGCGGGTGCTTGGCGGCTTTGGGCTGCAGCTGTGGCGTACCGTGCGGAAGTTGTTGCTCCGGTACGACATCCTGTGCCCTTTTAATGAGTGCCCCGAGACCGCCTGGCGTCCCCTCTCCGCCTAACCGCGTACGAGAGAGGCCATCATTGTTAGCGAACCGAGAGTGATGAGAACGACGAGGCTGAATGTCACGAAACCGAGTACAGCGTAGCCATGCGAGCGTTTCAGCCCCGACGAGGAGCGTATCGGCATTCACTCGTTAGCGTTTACACTGGCAGGTCGAGTCGAAGGAGAAGGAGCAGAAGCAGCGGCCTCCGGAGGCTGAAATCGCGCACCCGGCGCGAAACGCGTGCAAGCAAAGCGACGAGCGCTTCTTCTGACCTGCCTGTCTGGGCCATAGTCAGGTCGCAGCAGTACTGGAGGTGAATCTGGTGGCCGTGAGGACTTGCAAACGGCATTCTGACCCGTCTTCGAACATGCTTCGAAACGCTCCTTCATTTCGATCATTTCCGGAGCTGATAAGATCTCGGATCAGTGACGACGATGCCGTGACGGCGCAGTTTCGACGTCGATAATCATACGCAAACTCTTTCTGCAGCATCCGAAGAAGCTGCGGCTCCGAACTACAGTACATAATGTGGCCGCGACGGGCTGCGGAGCAACTTGGCCGAGTGATGCTCACGAGCGAGCATGGCACGTCTCCAGCCCACCATAGTCTTCTCGGTCCGAAGGTACCCTGTACGGCACACAATATCGCAGTCGCCGAAGCGCAGGCGGCGATTGAGCGAGGTCAGGCCGCTGACCCGAGCACCGGTTCACGACGAGCTTGTCTGACCTTTCCGCAGTCATTTCAAGGGCCTCGGACCAAGCTCGCTGCGCGTGCATCATAATGAGGAGCTTCCTCTTGAGTCAATTCGTTACGATGCAAATTCTGTAGGTCTGCGGTCGACAGGTCAGCCGCGAAGGAGACAAGAGTCGAAGAGCTCCAAAAGACAAACACGCACCTATGCTGCTATCCTCTTGGCCACCTTGCGTTCGACCATGGCAACATAGCCCTGCATCCCTTTCTCCATCAACTTGATCTTGCCGTTCCCGACCCGCCAAGTCGCGCCCTTCTTGGCCTCGCCGAGTTCATCCTCCTCGGACGAGTCCTGCTCGTCCTCGTCGTCCGAACCAGCGTCCTCGACACCGGAAGCGACTTTGAGCGATTCGCCCTCGACGACGACGCGCGAGAGCCATCGGTCGTGCGTGATCAGGACGACCGCGCCGCTCCAGTTCCGCAATGCGAGCGCGAGCGCTTTCACGGTGGCGAAATCGACATGCGTTGTCACTTCATCGAGGACGAGTAGAGGTGGTGGATGGAACACAATCAGAGCAAACGCAAGACGGACCTGTGCGGGTGGAGAAAGGGGAGGGTAAGCGAGAGGAAGTAACCCAGTGAGAACGGAGCGATGCACTTTTTGACCTCCGGACAACTGTGACAAGGGCACATCGCTTGCGAGGCGTCCGCCGAGCCCGAACGAGCCCAGACAGGCTCGCACCGCCTGTTCCTCCACCTGGACCCCCTTCGCGGCAAAGTGTTCAAGGAAGTACGCCAAGGCCGTCACGTTACCGGCTGTCGACAGGTCCTCGACAGAGTGTTGGCTGAAATAGCCGATCTTGAGCAACGGATGCCGCACGATCGAGCCGCGGGTAGGCTGCAACTCCCCCATGATCAGTTTCGCGAGCGTCGACTTGCCCTGGCCGTTCGCGCCGACCAAAGCGAGTCGCCCACCCTGCTCAACGGTGAAGGTGATGTCCGACAGCAAAGGTCTTGTCGCGCGCGGATGCCGGAACTCGACGTGGTCGAAATGAACCAAGTCGCCGAGCGTGCGCAACGCGGGCGGGTCGTCGAGTTTGATCTTGACGTCTCGCTCGGGCGCCTCGATCTCGATCTCACCACGGCGGCTCGTGTAGTAGCCTGGAGATGTGCTTGAACGTCAGCAATCAAAACGTAAAGGCTCTAGGAGGTAGCCTAGACGTACCGACGAGATCGCGATTCAGCTTGAATCGACCACCCTTCGCGCTCTGCTCGAGTCCCCACCGTTCTTCGAGTTTTTTCTCGCGACTTTTGACCATTCGGGACCGATTCTCGTCGCCGGTAGCTTTGGCCGAGGCTTTGCCCTTACGAATCGACGCTTCGACCTGAGAGAGCGGGCAAGTCAGCCTTGGCGAAGGGACCGAGTCAAGATGATCTGGCCACTCACATGCATCCTCTTCTTGTCCAGCGCGGCCTGATCTCGTGTCGCGCGCAGATACTCCTTCTTCTCGTTCACCTCGAACGCGGCGGGTGTCCCTTCAAAGTACCGTAGTTGCTGGTTGCGCAAGATGATCGTCTCTTCCACGACGGCCGACAGGAAAGCGGTGTCGTGCGAGGTGACGACCAAAGTCCGAGACTCGTTGCACAGATAGTGCTCGAGCCAAATGGTCGCTTCGAGATCCTGCGGAGGGGGAAAAGTCAGCGGAGGAAATTCGAGATCCTAGAAGAGAAGAAAACCGTACCAGGAAGTTGGTCACCTCGTCGAGCAAGAGGACATCGCTCTGAACCAGCAGCGAAGTCGCCAGCGAGCAGCGAGACCTCCATCCGCCAGACAAGGCGCGATACGGCCCTTCGATCATCTCCTGAGTGAAGCCCAACCCGACGAGAATGTGCGCCGCACGCGCTGACGCGGTGCTATGCTCGAGGAGGTCGAGCGTTGTCTGCACGGCTTCGAGCATCTCATTTGCCTTGGAGAGGTAGTCGGGTTGGTCGTCGGTGCTGAGCTGTTCGAGGCTGCACACGTGTTGGCGGGAGGAGGAGTCAGCGACTCTCGCTTTTGAATGACGTCGGAACTGGAGACGGACGCACTTCTGTCTCGCCTGCTCAACCGCCCGCTCGGCCTCGATTTCCTCGTCTCGAGCGGCTTTGCCTCTCGTACCGGACCGTCGCAATGCGATCAGCCGCGCCTGGACAAGGTCGTGCTCGCGGTCTTCGAGTTCGAGTCTACGGACGATGCGAGCCGTCTCGAGCGGCGAAGTTGACTCGACAGCGACAGTCAAGGCTGAATGCGAGGAAGTAGGCCCGGTCAGTATGGCGACTGATCTGGAGACAGGCGCGGAGAAAATCGACCTTGATGGCGCTCCCTCGCTTTGACCAGTTCCTTGTCGCCATTGACGACGTGGTCGAGGACGGAGACTTCTTTGCCCGCAGCATCGAGAGCAGCAGTATATCCTCGCACGGTGTCGTCAATTTGTGAGAGCAATAGGATGCGCGTGGTCGGATTGATGCCGGGGATGAGTTTGTCGGCCAAGGCTTTGAACAGGGTCGATTTTCCCGTTCCGTTCCTGAGGGTAACAGTTCAGCTTGTATAGGACCGAACAAGATAATGAAAGTCTCGCCGCACCTGCCGACGAGGCCGTAGCGGACGCCTTCTTTCAACCTGACATGGGCGTTCGTGAGCAGCTCGCGCTGGTCTTTGCCAGTTCCGACAGCGATAGACACGTCCTTCAAGTCGACCTCGATGCCGGACGTGAGGGTGTCGGTCCAGAAGCGGGACTGCTGTGCCCGACATTCGATGACGGGCTGCGTGTCGTCACCGGCGTCAGGAGGAGCTTGTTGGGCCGCACGCCTCGCCGCAGTTTTCTTCAAGACCATGGTCGCCTAGGAGGTAACCGACTGAGCGAGAACATGGCCAGCGTGAACCGCCTCGACGGCCGCAAGAAGATGTCGTCGACTCGACTTGCGCCGTGTCGATCCCTTCTCGGACTCGACGCCGCGCCGGCCCGGGCGGAAAATGATCTTTCTCCCCCTCGAAAAAGTTCAGCCTGTATGTAACGCCCGAACCGAGCAGCAGCGCTATGCAGTTCGAGTCCGGCACTCTCAGAGCGCGCCTTAACTTGGTGAGAGCTGAGCAGGGCACGTGTTCTTCGCTGGATCCGAGCTCATCTCGCTCATCTTTCCCTCCACTCTCTTTGCTCGGCCTCCGCTCCTCAGTCGCTGGCGGTGGAGGTCTGCTGCAGCAGTATGCGTGCGTCCCACTGGTCCCTCGTCCGACGGACGGATGCCGGCGCCGCTCTCCGATCTGCTCCTAAGCACTCAGTTCGTGAGCTGCTGTCGCTCAACCTTCGCCCTCGCTCGCTTCCAGCGATTGGCTTCACTGCTACTGCTGCTTCGTGAGCCTGAATTTGGCCATGCTCTTCTGCACCTGGTGTAACGCGGAGGAGGTCGTGGAGGTGGCACTTCCGACTGGCTTTCCTCCACTTTGACCTGCAATCAGGAGCCCTCAGCTGCTCATTCGCTTCTCGTCTCTTGATCCACAACCTCACCCGAGTAACAAACAAGAGGATGTCTTCGCCTGCTTCAGCCCTCGCTCGCCACCGCCTGTTCTCGCCCACGGCGGGAATCCGCGTTTCGCCGTTGTGCCTCGGCACCATGACGTTTGGCGAGGCGCACTCGGAGCGCAACGGCAAGTGCAGCAAAGAGACGACCTTTGCTATCCTGGACTCGTTCTTCAAGAACGGCGGTAATTTCCTCGACACTGCGAACGTGTCAGTACTAGTCGCGGCGGGCCCGTGGACTTTTCTTTATCCATCGCTGACGAGCCGCGCATGGCCTTGAGCAGATACCGTGACGGCGAGTCCGAGACGTGGATGGGCGAATGGATGCAGCAGCGCCAGAACCGCGACGAGCTCGTGATCGCGACCAAGTACACCAACACCTTCCACCCGTCCGGCCCGCAAAGCACCTACATTGGAAACGGCATCAAGTCGATGAAGCTCTCCCTCGAGGCGTCGCTCAAGCGCTTGCAGACGTCCTACGTCGACATTTTCTACGTCCACGTTTGGGATTTCACGACGAGCATCCCCGAACTCATGCTCGGCTTGAACGATCTCGTCCGGTCCGGCAAGGTCATGTACCTCGGCATCTCGGGTGCGTGCTCCGCGTTCCGTACTCGTTAAGAAGGCGAGTCCAGCTGACCCTGCTCTTTATGCGATAGATACTCCTGCTGGATCGTCTCCAAGGCGAACCAGTACGCGCGCGACCACGGTCTCCGGCAATTTAGTGTCTACCAAGGAATGTGGAGCGCCGTCATGCGCGACTTTGAGCGCGAGATCATCCCTATGGCGATAGACGAAGGGATGGCGCTCTGCCCGTACGGCGCCCTCAACCAGGGTCGCTTCCAGACCCGTGCCGGCTTCACCGAGCGCGAGAAGGGTCACGACGGCCGCCACTTCATCCAGACCTCGCAGCGCGACAAGGACGTCTCGGCCATCCTCGAGGATCTCGCGAACAAGCGCAATGACGGCACCTCGCTCCTCAACCTCGCCCTCGCATACGTTTTGCAAAAGGCCCCCTACGTCTTCCCCATCATCGGAGGCCGCAAGGTCGAGCACCTCGAGGGCAACATCCCCGCGCTCGAGGTGGTCCTGACCGACGAAGAAATAAGCGCCATCGAGTCCGCCTACGAGTTTGAGCACGGATTCGTCTCCGACTTCCTGTCGGGCGCGCTCTTTGACCCGAAAAAGCCACACACGATGGTCAACAGCCCGGCGGATGTGTGGCTCATGAACGCGAGCGTCACCATGGACTATGTCGAGGGGCCGAAGGCGATCCGCCCTTCCGAATAAGATGTGATTAGAAAAATGCAATAAAATGCAATAGAGCGGGTCCGCGGACAAACCGACCGTCCTTTCGCTCTCACCACTGGAGCTGCCTCGCTGGCTGTTGAATCGGGAGGCGGCAATACTGGCTCTCTTTGCTCTTTTCTTGCTTTGACTGGGCTGGATGGTCCATCACCGCGCTCGCGGACGCAGCAGTAGCTCCACATCCGACGAAGAGGCAGCGCAACGTAGCACCTCGTTGGGGAGATCTCGCCGGAAGCGTAGCGAGAAGCATGGCTACGATCGCATAGGCCGCGCATCGTCGAGCGACTCAAGCACCTCTAGCGCGTCGTCCTCAACATCCACGGACTCGACATCAGACGAGGTGCGCACTTTCCTCCTTGCCGGAGAGACAGGCTGCCCGGCTCAGCTTGCTCGCCGTACACAGAGCAGCGATGAAGACGACGATCATGCACGCGATCGCAACAAGACTCTTCTCGTCGGAGCCGGATGTGCGGTTTTCGTCGTCGCCATCATTGTCGCCGTGTTCTGGGCGAGACAACGAGCGAGTGGCATGGTCCCATCTGCACCAGCAACCACGGCATACGAGCCTGCGGGAGATCAAGTGGCTACAGACACCCCGGCCGAAACCACGCCAACTCCTTCTAGCTCCCCGCCGGCCACTTCCGACAACAGCTCTTCTGCTCCCGCGAAACCGACACCCAGCTCAAATGGGCCTAACTCGGGTCCCTACAAGCTCCTACGCACATATGCGGGCGAGCGATTCTTTGACGGTTGGGACTTTTGGAAAGACGCCGATCCGACACATGGAACCGTGAACTACGTCGATCAAGCGGCAGCGAGAGCGGCCGGACTCATTTCTGCCTCGGCCAAGTCAGCGGTGATGAGAGTCGACAATACAACTCGGCTTGCGCCCGGAGCAAATCGCAAATCCGTCCGGATCCACTCGAAAGAACCGGTCAAGTTGGGCTCCCTGGTAATTGCTGACATCTTGAGAATGCCCTTCGGATGCGCTACGTGGCCAGCTTATTGGACACACGGTCCGCAATGGCCGAACGGTGGCGAAATTGTGGGCTTTGACCATCCCATATCCGAACCCAGCCCGAAAAGCTGACTTAACTTGCCAGGCAGGATATCATCGAAGGCGTCCACAACGACAAAATCAACCAGCTCACGCTGCACGTAAAAGACTCGGGTTGCAAGCTTTCCTCCGATCCGGACATCACGGGCAAAAGCGTCCCTGCCAATATCGATTGCAACGCCAACATTAACGGCAACGTTGGCTGTTCCTACGCGGAGACAGCAGCAGCCTCGTACGGCAAAGCTTTCAATGATGCAGGTGAGTTCTGCTCAGTGTCCGATGCGTGACTCGTGACTGCTTTCTGAACGGGCGACCGACCCTCTGCAGGTGGAGGCGTCATCGCGCTTCTTTTCAGCAAAGATGCCATTTCGATTTGGTTCTGGAGTCACGCCAGCAAGACCATGCCACAGAATATTGAACAGGGTTCGCCGGACATGGCCACTTGGGGTAAACCCTCCGCGACTTGGCCGCGGTCCTCGTGTGACATTCCGACCTATTTCGCAGATCAGTGAGGAATGTTTCCTTACGTTGATTTCCTCGGAGCAAAATCTGACCTGATCTCGTGGCGCAGGACGATCATCTTTAGTGCGGCACTTTGGTTGGTCACGAGAGCATCCGGCAAGCTGACCTTTGCCGTCTGCAGACACTGCACTTTGTGGCGATTGGGCTGGGAACGCGCAAGTGTGGGCGACTGCTTGTAAGGACACAGCCGCCACTTGCAGCGATGCAGTCGCGGATCCGTCCAATTTCAACGAAGCGGTGTGGGAGATCGCGTACGTCAAAGTGTATTATTTATCGTAAAACCATCCTTGATGTTGTCCAGATTCGCTGCTGCCAATCTCTTTCCTACTTGCTTGGCGTGTGTCGACCCTGCTATTCGGCCGCTTGGCTTGGCGGCGCTCCGCTCGACTGCTCGGAACATCGAAGCTCGAGGGCTCGAGCGCTCGCTCGCGCCTCGCCAGCTCGGATTGTCCGCGGACCAGGACATTCCATGGGGCGGCGCTCGCGTGCATCGCTTGCACGGCTGCCCGGACGGACTACACTTGGCCTCGGCTTCGCTCGACTCGTCTGCACCGTCTTGGACATCCTTGCTGCTTCCTCCACGTACCAATGCGCCATCGACGTCCGGCCAGCAGCGACACTTCCGACGACTCGCGCGAGACAACAGACGTTTCAGACGATGAAAATACCGGTCCTGCTCGGCAGCCCAATTCAAAGACCGTTCCGATCACCTACGTTTGGCTCCTCCTGGAATTACTCGGAGTGGCGGTCGTGGCCGTGGTGGTAATCTGGCAGATGCGGCCAGGCGGAGAGGCCGCTGCCGATCCAGCTCCCTTACAGGCAAGTCCTGTTCAATTGAGCAGCGAGGCGCCAGCCGAGACGACCTCCATGAGCGGAAACAATGCGGGCGAGGAAGAGGTGCAGTCCTTCCTTTGTCCCCCTCTTGGCCCTGAGTCGTTGCTGAAGTCTTTCTCGCCAAGACTGACACTAGCCCGGGCCCTGGAAAGAACGGGGACGATGCCGCAGGGGGCGAAATGACCTGTCAGGCTTTGGACTGTACAAAGAATCGCTCGCAACGACCCTCAGCTGCGCCCACGCAGGCGGGCTCTTCCTCCGCTCCGAAGAAGACGGCATCTCCCAACGATACGAAAGGCCCGTACAAGCTCGTGAGATCCTACGAGGGCGAGACCTTTTTTGATGGCTGGGAATTCTTCTCGCTCGAGGACCCTACTGAGGGACAGGTCAACTACCTGAAGCAAGACGCCGCGCAGAAAGCCGGGCTTTTCTCCGCCACTGCGGAATCGGCGATGATGGTGGGTTCAGCAGATCTGTCGGCTAGCTGGGCTTCACTGACACTACTTTGTACAGCGCGTTGACAACACAAAGAAGCTGGCAAAAGGGGCGAAGCGAGATTCCGTTCGAATCGAATCAGCGCAACCAGCAGAACTCGGTTCCTTGATCATTGCCGACATCATCCGCATGCCCTGGGGTTGTGCAACTTGGCCTGCGTGGTGGTCATTGTGAGTCACTTCGCTCTCTATCCTCTGGCGACCGCGAGTCTTTTCCTGAACCCGCGTCCGACGAGCTCGCGCGCGTGTCTGTTGCGGACGGGCGCGAAACCCCGTTCAGCTGTATGCTAACTTGTCTTGGTGTCCAGTGGTGACCCGGATTGGCCTGACGGCGGCGAAATTGTGCGTGTATTCGCCCGCACCGGAGTTGCGCGGCCAAGCTCGCTGACCGGCGGAGCTCGCCCACGCTCTCGGTCCTCAGGACGTCATTGAGGGGGTCAACCTTGACAAGACCAATGTCATCACCCTGCATACAGACGGTGACGGCTGCAAACCGGCCGCGAAACCCGACGTCTCGGGAGAGATCATGCCACAAAAGTCCGTATCGATCCTTTTTCGACATCTCAAGGGCGTTTGTGAGGCTGGGTCAGGACCGGAGGCTCACCTGTGTCTGGCCTGTCTTGCTTTCATGCAGTGTCGTGTGCGATGTCGGCGCCGGTGTAGGAGGCTGCTCCTATGGCGCCGGCCCAAAGTCCTACGGAAAAGACTTTAATGATGCCGGTACGTTCGCATGCCCCTATCGCTCAAGTTTGTTCCAGGCTCTCAAACTAAGACCTCCGCTGCTAGGCGGTGGAGTTTATGCAACGCTGTTCGCCGAGGAGGGCATCTCCGTCTGGTTCTGGACGCGGACTGATATTCCGGACAACCTTACGGATCCCTCAACTTGGGGCAAACCAACCGCCAATTGGCCAAGCTCCTCGTGCGACATTAAGAAGTTTTTCACGCATCAGTACGTGATGCCGTCAGGTTACCCGACGCTCTCAAGCACTGACCTGAAGTCTCTGCGCTTGCCAGACGTCTCATTTTCAGTACGCCGAAATCTCTCCGCTTTTTGCACCCCGAGCGTTCACATTCAAAACTTCTCCCTCGAAACAGATATAACCATCTGCGGCGAATATGCAGGCGAGCCAGCAGTGCGTCCTGGTGCGCACTGTCGAACAGAAACGCCACCGCCACTGACGAGATCTTTGCTCAACCTTTCCAGGCCTGGGCGCGTCACTGCAAGGATAAAGCGCCTACATGCAGCGACTTTGTTGCTGACCCTGCCAACTTCGATGAGGCCGTATGGGAGGTTCGTAGTGTCAAGGTCTATGCAAAGTGAGCTTGCAGCGCATCCGGAGTCTGGGCGACCTTTTGCCTGGAAAGCTAGTCTCTCCCGTCGCCCGTCTCGCCCGTCTCGCCCGTCCCTCCTGCTAACTGGAGAAATATAGTCGGCGTGTTTTGTCTATGCCCATTACTGCTGTTGCTGCTGCTGCGGTGGCGGCGGCGGCTGTCCCATCACGCAACCTTCTCAAGTTTCCAGGCGGCCGCCCAAGTACCCTGTGCGTACGCGCGTGTCGTCATAAAGACGCCAGAAAGGTCTAGAGCATCCAAGCCTACAAGACGCGGGGTATGGCGTTCCGCACCAAGAGATCGGGATGTCCGCCACCTTGGATCGAAACGTTCGCCGGACGTGCACGGTTCCCCTTGTTGCCTCACTTTCTGGCGTCGCTGCCTCACAACCGCTGCTTTCTTTCCCTTCACCCTCTTCTCCTGCTCATTCAATCGCAACAGCAGCAGGCCGCTCGAGCTCCTCCAATCGTCCCTCATCGCAGAGCGATCCCCTTCCTCCCTCTCCTTCACGCCAAATCATCTTCCGTGCCCAGATGCGCATCTCAACCTCGCTCCTTTGCATATTCGTCGGCAGTATCGCGGTCCAGGCGACCGAGGAAGGCTCGCCGGACGACGGTAACTACGGGTACGGGTGGCGATGGCGCAACCGTCAGCGACCCACAAGCACGCCGGAATGTACCGACGGTGAGCTTCAAGGCCCGTCTTGGCCCAGAAATTGCTGGCTGATTTCAAGGGCCCACGCAGATCACTCGACCCCGAGGGAGTACCCCACCGAGGTCACCTACCCCGGAACATCGTCCACGTTCACGTCCACGACCACCAGCCGTGCGAGCTCGTCAACCTCGCGGTCGACCGCCACCACGACCCGCTCACCGGCGCCGACCGGCGCGCCGACCGGGGGACCGTACACGCTCACAAGGTCGTACTCCGGCGCCACATTCTTTGATCAATGGAAGTTCTTCCAACAGGTCGACCTACCGAGGTAAGCCGGTACTTTTGAAGCCAGCGTGGCGTACACGCGACGAGATCTGAAGCTCGAGTCGACATATATGCGACTGTATTTCGGTCTGACCTAGCTTCCTTTCTCCAGGGTCAAGTTGACTATGTCAGTCGCGAAGAGGCCGAGCAAGCGGGTCTCATTTCTGCCGACGAAATTTCGGCAACCTTGGTACGCCGCCCTTTGCAGCTGCAGGCGAGAATGATCGTTTGAGGCGCTGGTTAAGGTACTGACGTCATGCCTTCCGGTCCGCAGCGCGTCGACAACAAGTCAAAGCTCGGCCCAGGCGAGAACCGCAAATCGGTGCGCATCGAATCTGCCGAGCCGGTCGAAATCGGGTCACTCATCTTGGCGGACATCGTTCGTATGCCATGGGGATGCGCGAGTGAGTTTGTTCGCCAGATTGTCGTGCTTGTAGGCTTCGGCTGGCCAACTTCAATAATCGAAAGTGGAGACTCCGGAGTGTCTCGCTGACGCATGTCATACACGCCTCGCAGCCTGGCCCGCCTGGTGGTCATAGTAAGCGCCCAGTTCCGGTTACTCCTCTCGTTTCTATGTTGAACTGACCTATCTGCCCATACCCGGCAGTGGCGAACCAAACTGGCCGCAGGAAGGCGAGATTGTGCGTCTTTGTGGCCTGCCTCTGCCCTTCCGCCGAATTGACCTCTTTTGCGCGCCGGCAGGACGTGATCGAAGGCGTCAACCTGGACGCCGAGAACATGATCAGCCTGCACACCGACGGCGACGGCTGCTCGGCGCCGTCGAACCCCGGCGCCACAGGCGCGCTCGTTGGGTAAAATAGAGTCCTTCTGTTTTGTTTTTGTGCGTTTGTGAGACTGACGCATGATAGCGATTGTACACGCAGCACTGAATGCGCTGTACAAGGTGGGAACGCTGGATGCTCGTACCGCGCAGGCAAGGCCTCGTACGGTCAAGAGTTCAATGCCGGTGGCAAGTCAATGTTTCTCCTCCGGGCTCGGAATGGGCAAAAATTGCTGACAACGCACCGTGCTTATTCAGGCGGTGGAGTTATCGCCACCCTCTTCACCGAGGACGAGATCTCGATCTGGTTCTTCCCGCGGGCCGAGATCCCGGACAACATCCTGCAGGGCGCACCGGATCGGTCGACTTGGGGCACCCCGACCGCGACGTGGCCCAAGTCGAGCTGCGATATCGCGCGCATGTTCAGCGCGCAGTGAGTCCCTGATTCCCCCGCCACTTGCTCCCGTTGCAGTCAGCTAAATTCTGGTCTCTTTGTCCTCGTCGCAGGCGTCTCATCTTCAGTAAGCCGCATTCTCATTAAACACAGGGATAGAATGACTGACACGAGCCTTCTAATTGCAGACATCACCCTCTGTGGTGAATATGCCGGTCTGCAGGAGGTGAGTCGAGCTGATCATTATTGACGGAAGTCGGGGATAGAGCGTTTCGAAGTGCTGACTGGCCCCCGCCGGCCCGTGCAGATCTGGGCGCAGAGCTGCGGAAGCGTAGCTGCGACCTGCAGCGAGTACTTGATGGAGCCTAGCAACTTTGA
This sequence comes from Rhodotorula sp. CC01, assembly GCA_021654155.1. Classification (NCBI taxonomy): domain Eukaryota; kingdom Fungi; phylum Basidiomycota; class Microbotryomycetes; order Sporidiobolales; family Sporidiobolaceae; genus Rhodotorula; species Rhodotorula sp. CC01. The sequence goes on from JAKEZK010000001.1 coordinate 219,941, forward strand.
CGAGGCGATCTGGGAGATCAAGAGCGTCCACGTCTACTCGGTCGAGTGAACGAGCCCCGTTTCTTTGCCTCGCACCCTCCCTTTCTGTTTATTTCGCCTTCATACGCACCGCCTCTGTTATTTATCGCATTCCTCCGGTCTCGCACAGCTGCAGACCAGTGCCCTTATCGACGGTGCTGGTCATCGCCGGACAGGGCTTTCCCTCCATCCCGTTTGATCGCCTTTTTTTATAGCTTGCCGTATAGCGCCCCCGAGTAGCTGCTGGCAATGGGACCAGTTCTAGTACGCACGAGGGCCTCCTCAGCGATGGAGAGAAGCAAGGCGTTGTTGAGGTTGCGGATGACAAGCTAGTGGGCCAATTAGAGCAGCGCACCGGGCGCTGGAGACGAGCGAGGGCATCAAACCTGAGCCTGCACGGACTGTACGTGTAGTCACAAGCGTAGCATATAGCAAGCGGAGTGATTGATAGACGGGTAACGAGTTGTTGCGTCGCCGCCGAGTCGGTCGCCGCTTCGACCCGGGCGAGCGAGCGAAGTGTCGTTGTTGTCCTCCACGCAGACTCAGCGCACCGTCCAAGATGGCCATCGCACCGATCACCGGAATGATGAAGAAGCACGTACGTCCTCCCGCCTCTTCTCCCGCCCGCCTGCTTCCCGCTCGCCGCAGAGAGGCTCGGGCTGACGCTCTCCTCGCTCCCTCTCAACTCGCCTTGCTCTCTCCAACACACACGCGTGCCTGGACAATGCTGCAACATTACCGACTCGCCTACATCGCCCGCCTCTTGCCCGCCAACAGCTTCTCACCAACCTCTCGATCGGCATCGGAGGCGGCCTTGTTGGTGAGTGGTGACTCCCCTGGACAAGCGGTCTACAAAGCATACACGGGCCTCGAGCTGACTCGTTTGCCTCCTGGTGCTCACAGCCGGATACGCCTTCTGGATCGGCATCCACCAGAGGAACGTCACCCGCCGCGACCAGTGTATGTCCCGCGCTGAACTCCCTCCGCCCTTCGCGCCCTCCGTTAGTCCCGAGACACCGCCCGTGCCAGGCTGACGAGACTGCATCCACAGGGTACCTCGAACTCCAGAAGTCGCGCGCCGAGAGCTCGTAGAGAGGACCGGACCGTCGAATTTCCCGTATCTGCCCCCCCTCCTTCTCTTCTTTTCCCGCAACGGCGCAAGGGTGTTTTCCGCGATCAGGTTGAAGCACAGAGTGCCATCCCTTCGCGACCGGAGCGAGCGTGTATGTCGGGGACAGGTCTCGTACGCTGGAGCATCGGGCTGGGAACCTTGCGTCTTAAGGTCATGCTTCGGCGCGCTGCAGAGTTGATCGCGCTTGTGGGCTGTGGTTCAAGTCTCAAGAAATGCCGACTGTTGTGCGCACTGGAGCGCTCGCTAGTCGGTACTCGCTTTTGCCGTCGTCGAAAGGAGCTCGAAATTCCAAACGCGAGCGAGCGAGTTCTTCGGTCGAGAGGCTGGTTGCGGTCGACTCGCGCATGAGCTGCAGTCAAGGGTAGTTAGTCTACTTTCGCGAAAGCCTGCGCAACTCGAGCCCTCGTCGGCCCCGCACAGCTTCTCTGACCACCGCGACGAAGAGCCTGGCGCCATCGCAGACCTTCGCGATGCTGCGGATGGGATTGTCCTCGAGAGCCGGGCTCGCATTTCCCTTTTCCCTACCACCAAGCACGACTGCCTTTAGAATCCCGCAACATCATGGCAGCGATCGCACCTATCACGGGAATGTTCCACCGCTCGGTGAGTGTGGGTGGCGGGGGCGTCTGAGGAAAAACCTCGACGCGACCACTTTCGCTGACCTCGGCCCCGTCCCTCGGCGACGATGGAAAACGAATCGCTAGATCCTCACGCACGTTTCTCTCGGTATTGGATTTGGGTTGGCGGGAGGATTCGCCTTCTGGGTGAGCTCCAGCGCAATTCCCATGAAGAGGGAAGATGACCCTGAAATTCGCTGACTGACTTTCACGGTTTCGGACAGTACGGCAACCATCTCCCCAAGGGTGCGTGTCCGCAAAAACATACACTGACTCGTGACGGTTGGAAATACTCGTGTCGTGTCCCAACAGGCGGCACGATGAAGCGCAGCGGAAAGCTCTGACCATCTTCCACCTCCCTCCCGACGCCACTCTGCCCTATTCGGCCTTCGAACACTCAATACCTGTCGCCGAATACCTCCAATCGATCGCTCACGACCCTTCAACAGTCCGAGCACGAGACGCATGGTATGTGTACCAGCCAGCCACTCTAATTGCCCCCGTCCGCTCGAGTTTGTTGCCTCCCGTGCGCTGATACGACGCGAGTCGGACAGGTACCTGGAGCAAGATCGGAAGAAGAATGCGCAGGCATGATGAAAGCCTAGACTGTGGTGACGGCGACGCCCTTGTAAATACACCCATACTACCGTCCAGCCATTACCATTGGGCTGGATAAGCAGAGAAAACGGGTCGGTCTCTTGCGGATGGACTGCTGCTGCTGCTGCTGGACATTGCGTGAAGCGCTCTCTACGACAGACTCGCACCGACAAAGTTGGGGGCCTTGCAGACTCCCTTGTCGGTGACGATCTTGTGCACCTTGCCCGACTCCTTGTCGACCCACGCCGCCTCGCGCGACTCGAGCGTCGTGAACCCGGGCTGGACCGCCTCAAAGATCTTCTTCTTCGGGTTCAGGAGCTCGAGCGCCGTCTTGTCCTGGAAGCCCTCAAAGTAGACGCGGTCGCCCGGTTGCGAACCCGCGGGAGGGTCGACAAACTCGACGCCGCCGTCTTTGCCGTCCGGCGATGTTGCCTGAAGACAAGAAACATAGTCGGTCAGCGAGCGGGACGACATCTCACCGAGGCGATCGCAGAAGCGAGGGGGACTCACGCAGAGAACCATGGCGAAAGACTTGACTCCTCGCACTGCGGCGCACAGCAAGTTCGAGGTCAGCCTTTCGGTACCGAGCAATTATCGAAAAGATGTGGAAAACTTACTGCTCGCCGGCTTCAAGTTGCAGACCGCAATGAGAGTAGCGTTTCGCACTGCAATTCAAGAGTATATCTTAGTCAGAACGGTCGAAAACGAGGGGGTGCGGAAAAAGGGCGCGACGCACTCTCGTCGAGGGTCTTGTACTTGACGAGACCGGACACGACCGTCCGCGGCTCGGCCTCTCCGACGTCGATCTGCTCGACGTACAGCGAGTCGGCGTCCGGGTGCACCTTGACTGTGAGACGGGAGATTATCCGAACCAAACAAAGAGTTTAGCGATTCTCGAGTCGGTCTAGCTCCGCACTGCCAAGGCGATCAACTCGTCAGGGCGAAAAGTGAGGTGCCTCACCATCAACAATCTTGCCGACCCGGAGGTCGACCATCCATGGTGCGGGCGCCTCTGCGACCGGTGCCGGTGCGGCGGGCTTCTTCTCCTTCGGGGCCTTTTCCTTCTTCTTCCCTTCGGGCTTGGCGCCCTCGACTCCACCCGCCGCCGCCGCAGCCTGTCCTTTCTGCTCTCCCTTCTTCTTATCGCTGACTGCCTTGGCGACGTTGGCCTGCTTGACAGGGGCCTCCGCAGCCGCAGCTGCACCCGCAGCTCCGGCTTCGGGTTTCGGTTTCTTGACTTTTACGTCGGGCTTGATCTCGACGAGGGGTACGTTGTCGACGTCGATTTGGACGTGGGCGGGAGTGAAAAGGTGCGAGAGGGCGGCGCTCAGTTGCGGGAGGGACTGGATGTGGCCAAAGTGGCGGGTGAGGGCGGGGTGAGAGAGGAGGGTCGAGTGCGATGCCTCGGCCTGCAGTCGAGCGGGGGTCCCAGAGAAGTGACCAGTTAGCTGGAAGGAGTTCTCAACCATGGCATGCAGGAAAGGGGCGACTGACGATGTACGGGTGGACGGCGGCAAAGACTCCGAGGTCGGCGGCGGTGAGCGAGTCTCCGGCGGCAAAAGTCTTGCTGGTCAACTTGTCGTCGACAGCCTGCGCATAGTTCCGCCTATTCGTCAGCTCCTTCGTTTCGCCGCTATGGGTTTCCGAGCGAGAGGGACGTGGGTGCGCACCTTGAGCTGCTGGTGGTCGTTCCAGGAGCCTTGCTCAACCTGGGCGAGCCACTCTCGGGCCTCTTTGCGCTGCTGTTCGGATGCGCCGAGGGCATCGTTGGTCTTTCCTGCCGCGTCCGAGAGCTTTTCGGTGATTTCGACGAGCGAAGTGACGTCTCCGAGTGCGAGCTGGTTCCAGGTGCAGTGTGAGCGGGTTTGCGGACGGAGCGGAGGTCAGGCGGACGGCACCTTTTCGCCTTCGGTTACGGTCAACCCCTGTACGTGCTGAGTCCAGTAGACGTGCGAGATGAGGGCAGCTGCGCGACCTGCGGGGGTCTGGCGGGTGACCGAGAGCGAGTAGGAAGCCATGGTGCGAGAGTGGAGCTGTCCGAGTCGGCTAGTGATTCCCTGTGCGACTCTGCTCAGCATGCACCTGCCTTCCGAGTCGAGTCGAAGCGAGTTCCGAGTTCCGACTTCAAGTTGCTGCTGCTGAAGCTCTCTCGCCTGTTGCGCTCCTCGTCACTCGGTTCACTAGACACGGTACAGGTCTCAAGGATGCTCTCAAGAACGCTAGGTGAGTCATCCGATGCCCCCTCCATGCGTACGCCGTCTCCTCCGAGTGCTGACAGCTGTCGCCTCTCGCCCGCACAGCATCCACATCTCGACTCGCTTGCTCGGCCTGCTCGGCACAAACAGCAGCAGCAGCAGCAGCGAGCGCATCACCGACTCCGAGATGGTTCTCCCAGTCAACCCGCGTACGCACCGCCGCCGCACCTGAACTCCCGACCACCTTGCCCCGGCACGCTCAGCCTGCCGCTCTCGACCCGAAACCTCTCGCCACCAGTGCTGCCACCCCGTGAGTACACGAGTCGTACAATTTTTGACGGCGAGTGTTGAAACGGAGATTGACGGGAGAGTCCGCCCTCCCACGCTTGTTCTCGCACGCAGATCCGAGCCGTCCGCCCTCGCGCTCCTCAAGTCGCAGCCTTCGCACTACATCTCGGCCCTCTTCATGGGCAGGCGGTACCTCCTCACCCCGGGCGACGTGCTCACCGTCCCGCACCTGAAGAACGCCCCCGTCGGGAGTCGCCTCGCCTTGACCCGCATCCTCGAAGTCGGGTCGCGCGACTACACCCTCCGCGCCGGCACCACCACCACCGCCAGCACCAGCACCGTCTCGTCCGTCTCGTCGGCCAAGCTCGCGTCTCACTCGGCTCCGATCACGGCCCGACCACCCGCGAGTCGGAGCATCGCCGTCGACGGCGTCCCCAAGGACTGGCAGCGCCACCCCGACTCGCTCCCGTACCTCGGCGACGAGATTGTCCGCGCCGAGGTGACCGTCCTCGAGCACACCAAGGGCGCCATGTTTGAGGTCGAAAAGTTCAAGCGCCGGAAAGGGTACCGGAGGACCTTGCGCAGCAAGCTCGGCTTTACAAAGCTCCGCGTCGGCGAGATCGAGTTGGGTCCCAAGCAGCAGCAGTAGGCTGCCCCCCTTTTTTTTTTTGCAACGGTATTGTAGCAGTTGTCACACGAGTGCCCACAGAAGGGGCCACATCCAGGCTCGTTGGTGTGGTTCAGTAAATTTTGCGACGTGAATCTATGCAGCTGGGTCTGACCTGTCTATCGTCGGCGTCGAGTTGTCGCTCTCTCTTCCTCTCATCACTCCCTCTTCTGTCCCGCCATCCTCCAGGCCGACCCGCTGCCAGTGAACAAGGGTACGCCTCGTTCTGCATCGCTACCCCAATCACGCTTTCAGGACTTGTCATCGTGAGCAAGTTGATCGAACTCGCGAAGCACACCACCCTCCTGAAGCTACCCAACGTCCTACGCGACTGCGCTGACCGGGAACGGTTACAGGCACGGATCATCTTGGAGAAGACCAGCACGCGCCAAATAACGCAACCCAACTTACGCGCCGCCACGACTCGCGCTCTCACAGTTCTCGAGCCCCACTTGCAAGAGGACGAACTCTCTCGATCTCAGCTCGGGACACACCAACTGGGTGACCAGGCCGGGCGAGTCCATGTTGAATCGGAACGCGCTCTTGTTCTCTCCGACTCGCGACGGCGTCCCGTCGAGCGACGACAACTTTAACGCGCTCGACCTCGTCGCCGCGCAGGATGCGCTCGAAGCCGAAGCGCGCGAGGCCGTCCCGTACGCTTCCGAATGCACGTACGACCTCGGCTACATCAAGCAACCCCTGTACGCGTGCCGGACGTGCTTGAACGACCGAGCCGTCTGCGTCGCCTGCTCGGTCGCGTGCCACGCCGAACACGACCTCGTCGAACTATTCAACCGACGCGAGTTCCGCTGCGATTGCGGAACCGAAGCGATGGGCGCCGGGTCCTGTTGCCAGATCTCGAACCGGGCCGACGCGCCGCAGAACGAGCGGAACCGGTACAACCACAACTTTCGTGGCGAGTTTTGCTGGTGCGGGAGGCCGTACGACCCGCACACGGAGGAGAACGACATGATCCAGTGTCTCGTGTGCGAGGACTGGTGTCACGAGCCGTGTCTCATGGGGCGGCAGACCGCGGTGGGACAGCAGGCTGGTGCCGCCGTCGAGACCGAGGCAGACGCCGCCGTCCTGACGCCGGACGATTTCGACGTCTTGATCTGCCAGCGGTGCATTCGCCAAAAAGAAGACCTGCGCCACTTGCTTGAGCGCTATGCTGGTATGGAGGGTGGGGGCGTCGTCGTCATCTCGGAGCAGGACGAGGTACTCGGCAAGGTCACGGTGGATGAGACGGAAGTCGAGACGGGAACAGGGGCGGCCGTCTCCGTCGGAGAGCCGTCTGCCTCTGATACGGAGACAAAGCGGAATACGGACGCTGCCGGACTGCAGCACGAGGATGAGACGCGTCCGGCCAAGCGTGCGCGAGCTGCGTTCTCGCCCGATCCTTCCGCGGGTGGCGAGAGCAGGAACGCATGTCGCGCTCCGCACCGCCCCGCAGCGACGGAGGGGGACTGGCCTCTGAATCGACTGGAAGCCAAGGGCGCGCGTCTGAACGTGTACCTGCAAGAAGGGTGGATGGACCGTTGGTGCCGCTGTGGCGAGGTGAGTCCCTCCCTCCGAGTTGCCCTCTTTTGAGCAGAGAACGCGCCTCAGATTTTGACGCCTCGGGTGTACTTTGACAGTGCCTGAAAACGCTGCTCAAGTATCCGTACCTGCTCGAGGAAGAGGAAGTGTATGAACCACCCGAGGATGCCGACGCATGTGAGCACGCCTGCCTTTTATTCCTTTATGCCTCTCTACACAGACACACTAATTCCTGCTCCACCATGTGGTACAGCCAAGTCTACGTTCGAGCTCGGCATGGAACACCTCCTGACTCGGATGCCGCGCGGACAAGCTCTCGACTCGATCAACGCTTTCTCACAACTCAGGTGCGCACTCTGAGACCCCTTCCGTGTCGTATGGGGACGTCTCTTTCCACACCCAGCCACTGACGGGAGTCCTGATATTCGATGCTGTTCAGCGAGCGCCTTAAGGGCTTCCTCCGACCACACGCCGAAGGGGGCACGGCAGTCACGAAGGCCGACATTGACGCCTTTTTCGAAGCGGAGCGGGAGCAACGGGCGGAGCGTCAACGGGGCTGAATCGCGTGATACTAGTTCCGCGCTGTGGACCTGATATCGCATATGCTTGACTGTTTGGCGTTTGTGCTTGCGAGGAAGAATTTTCTCCCAAGTTGAGGAGTGGAGGCGTCGACACCTCTTCCTCGCCGCTTACCACCGTGAACGCATGCTCGCGCGATATCTTCTGCGCGCTACACCAAAGACACAGGCTATCCGCTCCTTCTCCACCTCGCTCCGGTCAGTCGTGGGCTCCGTTGCCTCGCCCGAGAACGGCATCGTCATCTTCGGACGTCGGAACAAGTTCCTCAGGCTAATAGGCAACAGCTGCGTACGGTCCTGACAGCTCCAAGATGCGTGTCGTACCCGTTCCTTGCCGCGTACGTCCCGCCTCGGCGCGATACCCGATGCAGTCGCACGCTACCGCTGACCTCGATTCTGCTGCCCCACATCGCACTGGCGCTGTTTTGCAGGATGACAACTACATGTACCTTGTCATCGACGAGACCGTAAGTTTTCTCTGAGGGACTCTTCAAAACACCGGCGCTGGGCCTCTCATTCTGCGGCGACGACACGCAGACCAAGACGACCGCGATCGTCGACCCTTACGACCCGCCTAAGATTCAAGCTGCTGCCGACAAGGAGGGCGTCAAGATCGGCGAGTACCTCTTGACGACTCACTCGCACTTTGATCATGCCGGCGGAAACGAGAAATGCGTTCAGCAGTGCGTCGAGTCCCGCTTTTCGTAGGCAGACGGGTCCGAGTCCGGCGGCTTTGCTAAAGAGTGGCGTCGCGCGGCACGGCCACTTTCGGCAAAAGAAGGCATTCACACTGAGCTCTATCGCAGATATCCGGGCATCAAAGTATACGGCGGTGGCGACAAGGTCGCCGGTCTGACCGACCTCGTGCGCTTTCTCCTGCCTTGTTCGAACCGGCGAGGGGACAGCATAGAACCAAGTCGGGTGCTCACGTCCACACAACGAAACAGGTCAAAGATAACAACACCTTCAAGATCGGAACTCTCGACGTCAAGGCCGTCTTTACGCCGTGCCAGTTAGTCGTCTGCTTGCGCCCACCACGTCGGGGCGAGAGCAATCGCTGACTGACGCTTCCCGCACCACTTAGCACGCAGGACCACATTTGCTACTTTGTGGAAGACAAGCAAAAGAACCAGCGAGCAGTCTTCACCGGGTGCGCAGCAACTCGGACCAGAATCCCGCTCGCTTCCAAGACTAACGCGGAGGGGCATGCCGCAGGGACACTCTGTTTATCAGCGGTTGCGGTCGGTTCTTCGAGGGTGAACCGCGGGAGATGCACGTCGCTCTGAACGAGAAGCTTGCTTCGTTGCCGGACGACACGGTCGTCTACTGCGGGCACGAGTACACTAAGAGCAAGTGCGTCTCTTTTCTCCCTTCCTCCTGCTCCACCCCAGCAAACAAAGCGAGACCTGACCTCATCTGCCCTGTTGCAGCGTCGCCTTCTCGAAAAAGGTCGACCCGGACAACGCGGCGATCCAAAAGCTCGAAAAGTTCTGCCAGGAGAATGCGGTCTCGACCGGCAAGAGCACCATTGGTGACGAGAAGGAATGGAACGTCTTTATGCGGACGTCTTCCAAGGCGGTGCAGGACGCCACGGGTACCAAGGATCCCATCGAAGCCATGGGCAAGCTTCGGGAGATGAAGGTGAAGTCGCCGCGAACTCGCCGCGAACCTCGGACACTATACTGACTCGAGTGTTTGCAGAACAAGGGCTGAACAGCTACTCCCTATGACATACCGCGAACTATCTGAGGGAACTGTAGCGCCTTGTACATACAACTTGAAACCCGGCACGGATACAAACGAGTTTCTAATCGATTGGTAAGGGTTCGGGCCGTTGCGGCGATCCCGGCCGATGCGGTCGCGCTTCGACCGACGGCTTCCGCCTTGTTGCTCCTCAAGTGCTCCAGCCAGAGACTCGAACGACGCCCTTAGTCTCGCGTACCTCGGGCGATCTAGTACGAGGAACACCTGCCCACCCTGTTCGGCAACTCGCTCTTGTGCGTCTTTGCGTCGGAACGCGCTGCCCAGCTGAAGAGACGCGCTAACGAGATCCCTACCCCAACCTCAATACCACCGCACTGTGCGCGCTGCCTTGCTATGTGTGATGTGCTCATACGTGCAGTTCGTCTCACAACTCTCACCGAGGGTACGTCACGCAATCTATCCATCTCTCGCGGTCTTCACGGGCTCACATTCCTTCTCGAATCGCAGCGCTCGTAAAAACTCCGCCCCGGGAGAACGGCAAGACTCGTGATAGAGCTTCGTCCCATACACATACCTAGATTTCAACCAACCTAGAACGCAATGACCGCCTCATCGATCGAGGGTTCGCGCCTCGACCTGAGCAAAACCGACTCGGTGCAGTCGACCTCGAGCGGCGACGTTCCGCTCGAGGTCGATTACACCAAGCCGGCGAACAAGGCCGCGCTCAAGCACATCTCGCAGTCCAGCCTCGAGGTTGACGAATCAGTCGTCCGCGCCGAAGGCGAAGAGCGCACGACCGCGTTCGTTTGGTGGCTTGTCATTGCCGCCGCGACCGGAGGTCTGCTTTTCGGTTACGACGTATGTCTTGCCTGCCGTCCATTCCCTCTATTTGGCGACATCATCTGACCGCCTATTTGCCTACAGACCGGTGTCATCGGGGGCGCTCTCGTGCACAAGGACATCAACCAAGACCTGCATCGCTACCCTCTCAGCTCTGGCAACAAAGAGGTCAGTCCCGCCAGCGTTCGCGGACGAAGTCTACTTCGAGACTGACCTCGCAGTGCTCTGATCCCTACAGCTCTTGACCTCGGCGACCACCCTTGGCGCGCTTCTTGCCGGCTTCTCGTCCGGAATTCTCGTAAGCATCTTCGTCAATTCAAAAAGGATACAGATGTGTACCATGTTGACCATTTGTCCCTCCACAGGCCGACCACATCGGTCGTAAGCTCGTTATCGGTCTTGCCGACATCATCTTCGTGGTCGGAGCCAGTGCGTCCTCGCTTTCTTGCCTCAATTCGATCGCGCTGCATACTGGCTAATCGATATGACTTTTACCCCATCAGTCATGCAAGCCGTTGCGTACGGACCGAACTCGTACTGGATTATGGCCGTCGGTCGGCTCATCATCGGTTTCGGCGTCGGATTCGCCTCCCTCGTCGTCCCGCTTTACATCGGTGAACTCGCTCCTACCTCGCTTCGCGGTCGTCTCGTCACCCTCAACGTCGTCGCTATCACCTTTGGACAAGTCGTCGCGTACTGCATAAACTTGGCCTTCCAGAATGTTCACCAAGGTTGGCGCTACATGGTCGGCCTCGGTGCCGTGCCTCCCGTGCGTCCAATTCGTCCTCAGATACGCCAAATCTTGCGCACGCGCTGACGTTCGTGACACCGACAGTTCCTCCAACTCTGCATGCTCGGCTACCTGCCCGAGTCGCCGCGATACCTTCTCCGCCACGACAACCTCGAGGCGACGCTCAGCATCATGCGCAAGATCTACCCCTTTGCGGCGGAAGAGCAGATCCAGCTCAAGGTTGAAGTTATCAGCAAGAGCGTCAAGATGAACATGAGCCACCACGGCTCGTTCATCCAGACCTGGAAGCGCTTGCACCTCAACGGACCCAACTTCCGCGCCTTGGTCGTCGCTTGCGGCCTGCAAGGCATTCAGCAATTCTGCGGGTGGAACACGCTGCTGTACTATGCACCGACGCTGTTCAAGAGCGTCGGATTCAGCAACTCGCTCGTCATCGGCCTTGTCATTTCGATCGTCAACTTTGTCTTCACCCTCTTCGCGCTGTACATCATCGACCGCGTCGGTCGTCGTCGCATCGCGTGCATCACGATACCTGGCATGTCCGCCGCCTTGATCCTCGCCGCCGTCGGTTTCCACTTCCTCACGCTGCACACGGACGGCAAACTCCCAGATGATGGCGTCGGTGTCAACGAGAAGTGGGCGCCGGTCATCCTTACGGCTGTCCTCGTCTACGCCGCGTTCTACGCCACTGGTGAGCTTGTGCTGCTCTATCAGACTGTATTCCGTCCTGGAAAGCTGAAATCTGTATCTCTTTGCAGGCATCGGCAACCTTCCGTGGAACCAGGCCGAGCTGTTCGAGATGAACGTCCGCGGACTCGGAACCGCCCTTTCGACGTCGAGCAACTGGGGCAGCAACCTCGTCATCGGTTCGACCTTCCTCTCGCTGATCGACCGCATCACGGCCGCGGGAGCTTTTGGGTTCTACGCCGGCCTCTGCTTCCTCGGCGCCGTCTTTGTCTACTTCCTCTACCCCGAAGTCGCCGGACTGTCTCTCGAGGAGACTCGCGAAGTCTTCCAGCACGGCTTTGGCATCAAAAAGGCCGAGCGGATGCGTGCGCAGAAGCAGCGCGCTCTTGCCGAATACCGCGAGGAGGTCAACCATTAGAGACCGCGCCCCCCGGTCCCCGCTCTCTCTCCTCGTCTCTTGCCTCCAACAACATACATTTTCCAGAGTAGACCATCCGCACCATACTATTGCTTTTTGTTAGACATCTCAGCTTTATTGAACGCCCCACGCTCACAACCTACTTTGATAGATCACGCTTTCCCTTTCCTTCAACACCTTCTATGGCTTCGAAAGGACCAAGCGCAGGATCCGCCGCGGGACATGGGCTGCGAGAAAGTTTGCGGCTTACATTGCTATTCAGCGGCCTCTAGAGGACTGTTGCTGCGGTATTCGTCTACTTGCGCCATGACCGGTTTGAGGATCATCTCATCGACCCAGCCACTTTTTGGAAAGCCTTTATCCCACTGATTATGCAGGTGGACCGCCCACACGTTTCCGACCTTGCTCCGTACGTCCTCCCAGCGCCCGCTGCCCCACCGCTTCTCCGCCCGCGGATCGCCAAACGGATCCGGTAATCGGTTGTCGAGGCGACAAGAGGGCCCGTCGGTGAAGCAGTACGGCAGGATCTTGAATGGCTTGTGGCCGTTGGCGACGATGGACCGCCACACCTTGTGGTATAGGCGAGATCCCCAATCGACCGAGCTTTTTGCTGGTGGCGGCGACGACGCCATCGAGTGCAGCATCTCGCACAGGTAGGGCGAATCGCGGTGGAAGTGCATCATTGCGCCATTTAGAGGCTGATATGGCTTGTCTGTGTAGCTTGCGAGAGCGTCAAGAGAAGAAGCAGAGGGGAAGGCGATGCCGGGGCTAAGAAGAGTGAAGGCTCACCATAGCAATCCCACTGTGTCACCCACTCGTGCTCGAGCAACACGCGCATATCCCGACCGGTCATGATGGTGTCAAAGTCGACCCAGACTCCGCCGAGCGCGTTCAGGACGAGCACCCGCACGAGGTCGCCGTCGACCCAGGCCTGCTTGTCCGCCATGTCGAGCAGCTTGTGGCCGTCCATGGGTGTCCCGCGCGCCAATTCCTGCTTGTCGACCCTTCGCACCTCTAATCGCTCGCCGTACAGCTCGAGCAGCGGTTTCAAGATCGGCAGGTTCGTGAGTGCGGACGGGGAGGCGGCATTGGTCCAGAGGACGACTGAAGTCGAGGCGCGGTCCTGAGTCGCCAAGAGAGAGTGCAAGAGTGCGATCTGTCGGTCGCCGAGCGGGAGGAGGTCGTTTCGCCAGTAGGTATGGAAGACGGTCCGCTCGGGGAGGATCATTCCGTCAACGGGCTGTCTCGGCAACGTCCCCGCAAAGTCGTAACAGTCGCGGCCGAAGGGCATCCCGATCCCGGCGTGGACGTCGACGAACGCAGGTGCATCGGCGAGGGTGGTGTTGTAGGCGGACGAGGCGATCCTGGAGGGGTCGAAGCAAGTCGACGAGAGAGGGCGGACCGGTACGATCGCATTGCGGATCCAGCCGCGCGAGTACAACTGTATCTCGACGTGCACTTGATATCGCCAGAAGAAGAGCAGAACCTGCAGCGATATGCAACGTCAGCCCTCTCTCATCGCTTGGCCCCACTTTCCGCGCTTTTTTCTCATTCGGCAGGGGAGAGCACGACGAGCGGTACGCACGAGGAACAAGCTCGCAAAGGCGATACTTCGCAGCAGCTTGGCGTTGCGCGCCACGAGCGCCCATCCGCGCTGTCTCTTTGTCGTCAATTTGTCGTACCGCGTGCCGCCGTCAAAGAGGATGCTCGGAGACCGCTTGTGCGGCTGCCGGTCGAACAGCTGCGGTACCCGCAGAGCAGGAACCCCAAGATTCGCGCCGCCGGGCATGCTATCGCATACAGGAAAGCAAGATGTGTAGTGGCCGGTGGACGACAGCGGTGGTCGAAGGCAGATGAACTAGTTCTTGCTTTTCGTGAAGAGGTGACGACATGACAGCAGTTAAAATGGCTATATGCATATCTATCATCTCTATAGTTTCTATTTGGCCAAGACTGCGAGATCTCCGAGGGCGTTGACCACATAAGTCGGCTCGGCGACGGCATCTTCCTTGTCGTATCCCTCTCGCTGATCAATGCCTGTGGAGTTTGCGGGACAACCGTGGTCAGAGAAAGCACATCGAGAAACGGGCGCACCAGAAGGGAAACTTACCGGTCAAGACCATTAGGGTGTCGACGCCTCCCTTGTTGCCAAAGGCAATGTCGGTGTTCAGTCGGTCTCCGACCATGATCATGCGGCTTTTGTCGAGCTTGTATCTGCACGCGAGGGAGCAGGCGTGAGACACGGACATCGCGAGCCTCAAGAAGATCTCAACGTACGTCTGCACGATACTCTCGAGCATTGGCGCTTCGGGCTTGCCAACTACGAGAGGTTCCCGACCGAGAGCGCAGCTGAGCGGAGCCACCGTTGCACCACCGCCTGTGAGAGCAGACGGTCAGTTTTCTTTCCGAGCTCAGAAGCGGAGAGCAAGAGCCATCGCCGAGAGAGAGAAAAAGAGAACCCACCCGGGTGAACGGTGCCGTGCGTCGGGAAAGTCGAGTCGAGGTTGGTCGCCATGAAGAGGCAGCCCTCGTTCTCGCGCAAGTACTTGAACGCACGAGCGTACTTTTTGTAGTTCATGTGCATGTCGAGGCCGCACAGGACGGCGCCGACTTCGGGGTCCGAGGTGATGGACGAAAAGTCCATCAGATCGACAAAGACATTGTCCTCCGGACTCTGCGGCGGCGAGACAGCGTTCATCAGCCAGCACGGGACATTTCCCTCTGATTGGCACGGGGGCTTACCGTGCCACCTGCTCGCTTGATCCCGACGGCGTCGAGTTCGTCCTCGATCCCTTTCTCGCCGATCACATAGACCTTCTTGTCCTCTGGGAACTTGAGCACGTTCTTGAGATATGCCGCAGATGCGAATGCCGAGGTGAAGATCTCTTCCTGTGTGGCGGTCCCGATTGTCAGCACGAACTCGAGAGGAACAACTTCCTCTGAGCAAAAGAAAGAATGCAACTCGGATGCTCACCTCGGTGCAGTCGATGCCCATCTTGTCAAACTTGCCCTTGTTGTTGCCGCGGCTCTTGGTCGCATTGTTGGTCACGAAAAAGACGCGCTTGCCCAGCTTCCGGAGATACTGCAGCGTGTCTCCCGCCTTGCCGATGACATGGTCGCCTTCCCAGATGACGCCGTCGCAGCTGCAGTTGCCGCGGGTATAGGGTCAGCCGAGTGAAATTCGTGCAGAGCCGCAGGAACCTGGCTCCTGGTCGAGCGTAATACTGACTCGAATAGCCAAGTGTCGTATCTGTCGACCAATTCCTGAAAGTCGGATTCTGTCGTCAAGTTTCGCGGCATAGCAGGCAGTGGTCGGGGTATCGATATGAAAAAGCAGGAGCACGAAGAGGCACAGGGAACTATCAAGCCCGGAGTTATAGTATGTGGACTCGTGAGGGAGACTTCGACTCGTTCTCTCATCAGTTGGTTCGGCTCTTGCCTTTCACCGAGCGTCAATTCCTCGCGCTTTTCGGGCGGAGCGAGTACACGAGCAAGAATACAAAGTCTCATAAAGCCTCCGCTAGCCACCGTCACGTCTCTCCGCCCGCCATGCTTGACCGCTTCCCGACAGAACTCATTTCGCTCGTCATCGGCGAGACTGCGACCGGAGCATGGCAGCGCAAAGCCCTGATCGACAGCCTCAGTACGGTCAGCAAGAGCTATCGAAACGCCATGCGTCCGCTCCGCGAAGGCTTCGTCTACGTGCCCAGGGCCGCCGTCATCCCGCTCCTTCGTTCGTGGCCGGCGGCAACGAGAAAGGCGGTCGACACGGTCTTTGTCGGTTCTAGCGACCAGGCCAAAGCTCTCGAGCAATTCAATATCCGAGACTACTCGCGGCTTTTGTCGATCCTTCCCAAGATCAAGCACATCTACCTGCAGCGGGTAGAAGGCTCCTTTTACTCAGGCTACTTCGAGAAGATGTGCTCGACGGAGATGTGGTTCGAATTGAATCCTTTCAACCCATTCAGGCGTGCGTCTACCCTGCTCGAACTGCGAAAGGAACGCTCTACCCTGCTCGAACTGCGAAAGGAACGCACTTGAACTGACAACCACTACGCAGAGCAGATTGCCTCTCGCTCTCAATCCTTCAAGCACAATGGCGTTTCCCGCCGGCGCTCGAGACCGCTCGCTTCAAGTTACGTCGCCTGCGCGTCGAGCTCGTCCTGACGAGCCCTGAACCGGAACAAAATAAAGGCTGGGGCGACGGCCTCGGGCAATTTCTGACGACGCAGTATCTCCCGTGTCTTCGAGAACTTCGCCTTCTGTGCCGTCGGCTCCCGAAGATCTCGGCCGATTTCATCGGCCAACTCGTTGCAGCACAGATCGACTTTTGCCGGACGGCTGACATCGAAAACAGCGGAATCTTGCGAACCGGTCCCTTCTCAGCGCCAGTGCTATTCTCCTTCCACACGCGTTTCTTCTTTCCCATGCAGAGGCATCAAGTTTGGAGTGTTCAGTATGCGCACCTGCGGGCAGAGATCCCCTGGGACCTCGGTCTCGCCGTACGATTCTTGCCGCAGTTGAGGGGTCTCAGTTTTCAGATCTGGGATCCGGAAATCAGCACGAACGAGGTCGTCTCACTCGACCACCGCTTCGCCCTGGACACGATCAAACGCGTCGAGGACGGACCGATCGAGCTCTTCGTGGCCGAACCCGGCAACGACGACTTTGTCGACTCTGGATTCCTCCGCTTCCTCGACTCTCGTAGGACGCGCTCTTGATCTGCGGCGACGGTCTTGACCTTTACGCTTGCGCTTGTGTAGATACTTGCATGGCGATCATCTCTTGTAATACACGCTTGCGGTGGATCTTACTGCGGAAGAGAGTGAGCGCGAGTCTGAGCACGGGTCAAGCGGTGAGAGGAAGAAGAGGAAGTCTAACTTAACCAGTACCTTCCTTTTGCTGCTCTACTGCTTCTTCATTAGCTTAACCCTGCTCACAGAGCAAGTCTTTCATCCATTGACTCTGTATCTGGGGCGAGATTCAAGTGAAGAAGGCCCAAGACGGAGCAGAAGGAAGCATGTGATATATTTACAAAAGGTGCTTGAGCTCATAAGCAAGTCCTCGATGGTCTAGTGGTTATGATTCGGCTCTCTCACAGCCGCGAGCGGGGTTCGATTCCCCGTCGGGGAAAGCATCCCTTTTTTAGATGTTCGCCTCTTTGCCAGAGGATTCTTTTTTGCTCCTTTCGGCGGCCGCCGCAATTAGGCCCTTTGCCGGGACAGCTTGCACTCAGCCGCTGACTTCCGGCCTGAGCATCCTGAGCATCCGCTCGCTACATAACAAGGAGATGGTCACGAAAGCCTGGTGCAATGGCATTCAGAGTTGACAGTGATTCAGACTACACGGACCAGATTCTCTTGACTTCTTGCCGACCTGAGGGAGCAGAAGAGGCAAGTGAGCGACTTCAACAAGCTTGCCCGGTTCAAGACGGAACCCTCGACGACGAACCAAAGAGATCCGCGCAGCGAACCGGCTCGGGAACTTTGCCGTTTTGCGTGCAGGCAAGAGTCAGACGGACGGAAGTTTCGAGCGAGAGTCGGTGACCGGGCGAGACAAAGATTGGGTTCAAGGCGCCACGGACAGGCGACGACAAAAGTGCCTATTGGAAAGAGCGGTGTCAGGTCTTTGGACCGCAGCAAAGGGTGCGACCAAGGTATGGCGCTCACGGCAGCCCAGTGCTCGCGACGAGTGAGCTCGCCTGCATTGGACGGATGCTGCGGTTCTACCGGAGCGGGCAAGGCGAGCCAGTCCCCCTGATTTCGGAGGACGGTCTGGCTCGCTCGACGCATGCTCTTCTGCGAGGTTAGGTAGCCGGATGGTAGGCGCAGCGAGTCTGAAGATGGCGACACCGGGCTCGGACGATTCGACAATTGCGTCTCAGGCGCGCGCAGAGGGTGAAACTCCTTGGCTTTGCGCAGGAAACGCGAGCGAGGTGTCAGAGCAGAAGTCGTGACAGCGCAGGCAGCAGGCATCAGGCGTCCACTGACCGACTCCGACTGTGGGCAATCCCGTCTTGACGCCGACGGCGACGGCACTCCCCGCTTGACGCGGATGCCACCTCCCGTTACCATCGACGAAAAGAACTTGCGGCACGAGTTCTTCCTCTCCTCGATTTCGGAGCTCGTCCACCAGGGAGGCATAGATGTCGGCTTCCCGGAACGAGAGGTAAGAGTGTATGTAGGGAGTTTCCGAGAGGTCGACGACGCGAGAAATGGTTGTCAAGACCTGATGAAAGATGGTCAACCTCGTTTGCTCGGCCTGTCCAAAACGGAGTGAGAGCCTAGGTAGGAAGGGTCAGATTATTCACCTGTAGCTCCGGGAAAGAGAGAACCGACAATACTGCGACTCCTTCCTGGCCCGCCGCGTCTCTGAACGAGATGTCGCATCCGGCAACAATTCGCAAGCCGTCAAAGTTGATCGCTTCCACCTGCTCGCGGTGTAGCTCGGCGCCCGTCTTCAGGTCGGTTGCAATAGCAGGACTTGAGCTGGGCAGCTCGACAGTCGAGAGGTCGCTTGCATCGTCGTGGAAAACAGCGAGATTGGCCTGGCGAAGTTGCTCACTAGGAGAGGGAGCCACTAGAGATCAGCGTGGATTGCTGAGCCGATCTAGTGAGTCTGCGTACGCTGTCCATCTCTCGAGCAGCTCGGTACTGGGCGTCGTCATGCAGCATGTTGAAGTGGAAGCCAAGTCTTTCTCGCCCGAGAGTGGGGTCGTCGGTTCGCCTAAGACCACTCACGCCGGATCATCGAGAAGAGCAGCGCACGTCGCGAGACTGTACGTGAAATGGCTCGCAAACGCTGCACGCCCGACCCCCAGGCGCCGAGGCGTTGAGCCACTGTCGAGTTCATCTTCCGACACGAGTTTGCGGTCGGCGGAAGCGGGTCACGCTGTCAGCACGGGCGAGGAAGCGGCGAAGGGACAGACACACACGAGCAAACAATGTAAGCACTCGCTCCCCGAACCCGCTCGCTCACCAGTGGTCCGGCCGTGCGCGCAGACCTCCGCCTCGACTCGTTTCTTTGTCGTTCGCGTCGCAGCCGCTCCGCTTCCGACTGCGCTGAACCGCGCACACTGCCACACATCGGAACGATACTCGTACGATCGCTTTGACCGAGCCGTTGCCCGCGCGCTCCGCCCAACATGCGTCTCGCCCTCGCCTGCGTCACGGCGCTCTTCTTCGCCCAGTCGGCATCAGCATTATATTTCTACCTCGCAGCAGGGGAGAACCGCTGTTTCATCGAAGAAATTCCCAAAGATACTATCGTGGTCGGTGAGCCGCATATCACCGCTTTGGGGACCAAAACGGATGATACCGAGTCCAACTCGACCCCTCTGATGTCCTTCGTTCGTGGTGAGATGCTGATTTTACTGTGGTCTGTCTCCTCCCCTCAGGTCACTACAAGGCGGAGGAATGGCAGGACTCGTCAAAGACCTGGATGCTGAACGACCAACTCGGAATCCAGATCGTCGTGACGGTGCGTTAACTTTCGACCCTTTTTCAGCTTGCCCGGGCCGAAAGGAATCGCGGCACTGACAAGTCTAACCGGCAACGCTGATTGACGGTATGCTCTCGCTGCTGCAGGAGGTGGAGAGCGGTGACAAGATTGTCAATACGCGAGGGTTGCCCGAAGGCAAGTTTACGTTCACGTCTCACGAGGCCGGCGACCACACGATCTGCCTCCAGTCCAACTACACGGGCGGGTGGTTCTCGACTCCGCAAGTGCGGATGCACCTCGACATCGCCGTCGGCGAAGCCAAAGTCGACGAGGAGAACGAGCGCGAGCACGTCAAGGACCTCGCCGCCAAAGTCCGCGACTTGAACCACCGCCTCGCCGACATCCGGCGAGAGCAGCAGTTTCAGCGCGAGCGCGAGGCCGAGTTTCGAGTCTTGAGCGAGCGGATCAACTCGCGCGCCGTGTGGTGGAGTGTGGTTCAGATGGCGGTGCTCGGCGCGACGTGCGCGTGGCAACTCAGGCACCTGCGCCAGTTCTTTGAGAGCAAGAAACTGTGCGTACATTCTTTGACAGCTCGGAGCCACTCGCGCTGTCGTCCCGTACTGACACACTGTTGCGCGTGGTTCTCCTTGCCAGGCGGTAGCACCTCGTCGGCTGCATTGTTACCACTTGCTCTTCTCGCATTGCTCGAACCTCACTTGGCCGGGAGCACGCCTATCGAGAGGATGGGCAGAGACACGACTCGGCGCGCGGAGCCTGTCAAGCTTCCCGTTCTCTCGCAAGCCATCATCTTCCGTTGCTCCTAGCTGTCACTTCTCTGCGTGAAGATCCATGACAAGCGTATGTTACAAGAGAGATGATCCCTATGCAAGTATCTACACAAGCGCAAGCGTACAGAAGCTCAAGTCCGCGGTAGAATGGGAGCGCGGTTAATGAGGCTTGAGAGTCGAGGAAGCGGAGGAATCCGGGGTCGACAAAGTCGTCGTTACCGGATCCGGCAGCGAAGAGTTCAATCGACCTGGTCCTCAGATGACTGAGTGTGTCTGCAACTTCGGGCTTGTCGAGCGAGTCGAGGTTGCGGGTGCTCATCGTTAGACCCGAAATCTCGAACTTGAGGGCTTTCAGGTCCGGCAAACGCCGAACAATCGTGCTCAGTTCCCCGGCGTCCCGGATCCGCAGATGCGCATATACGGTGTTCCTGATACTTCTCTCAAAGTAGGGTCTTAGATAACAGGATATTGTGTCGAAGGACGTCAGCACTTGCGTGGAGGTGGCATCCAATTGCCACAGATCGCCGTAATCGTGTTCGATATCGACCACGTATGGAAAGTCAACTTGGGCCACATGCAGTTGACTGATGAAATCGGCCGAGAGCGTCGGAAGCTGCCGACAGGAGAGGCGGAGTTCTTGTAGGAACGGGAGATACTGCGTCGTCAGAAGCTGCTCGAGACCAGAGCCCCAGCCCCCCCATGTCTTCGCGCCGAACTGTGTCGAGGTAGTATCAAGCCTCAGTCGACGCAGCTTGAAAGTCACGTTCTCAAGCGTAGGTGGGAAATGCCATCGCGATTGGATAAGGGACAGCGAGAGGCATCCTGCTCAATATTGTCAGTGTCCGTGGGCTCCATCACATGTTCATTCGTGACGTTCGCTTGAAAGGGTTCGACGCAGTCAGCTCGAAGTACACTTCCTGAGGCAAGAACTCCTGGAAGAACTTTCAATAAACGGATTCCTCGACCTGCTGCAGGTAGATGTACTTGATGTTGAAGAGTATGGAAAAGAGACGCGAGAAGTCTCGGAGACTGAAAGGCTCGAGAACATTGGCCTGGTCGTCCGGACCGACGAAAACCGTGTTGACCAGTTTCCTCGTCGCTGTAGGCCACTGACACAAGAGCGGGATAACGGAGGCTTTCGGTACGTGGACGAAGCAATTGCGGAGCGGACGCATGGCGTTTCGATAGCTCTTGCTGACCGAACTAAGGCCGTCGATCGGGGCTTTGCGCTGCCATGCCCCGGTCGACGTCGCTTCGATGACGAGCGAGATGAGTTCGGTCGGAAAGCGGTCGAGCATGGCAGGCAGGCGTGCGGGTGTAGCGAAGGCTAGTGGCGGCTTTATGAGGCTTCGTCTTCGTGGTCGTGCACTCTTTTCAGCCGCAATACCCGCGAGAAGAGACACACGATGAAGGGCAAGAAGCAGGCGGGTCAATGAGCGTTCGAGGACGACGACGCGAAGAGTCTGACTGTTACGCCATAGCCTCGGTATCGAGATACAGGTACAATCGGCTTCCCGTCGCTCTACTCTCCACATGTTTATCTCGAAGTTTCCGGTAAAAGATTGGTATACATCGAGCGCGACTTGTGCAACGCTCAAGCTCGTCGCGATGATCCGTCCCAAGCGTTCATTACGAGAACTTTAAGCGCCATGGAAAGACCTACACAAGCGCAAGCGTAAAGAAGCTCCCCGTCGCGGCAGATCAGATCAGGTTCGCGGACCGCGAGAACGGAGGAAGTCGAGGAAACCGGCGTTGACGAATCAGTCGGCTTCGACTTCGGCGCCGAAAAGCTCGACCGGGTTGCCCTGGATGCGCTTGAACATGTCCGAGGAGAAGCGGTGGCTGAGCGAGTCGGAGTCGTTCGTGCTGACCTCTGGATACGCAATCTGAAAACTGAGAGCCTTCAATTGCGGCATTCTTTTTATGGCCAGACCCAGGTTCCAGGGGTGGGCTGCTCGCACGCGCGCAAACGTGACCCCTTCAACATTCTGCTTGAAGCTTGAGGGATAGAAGAACGGCGCGTCGAAGGAAATCAGTACTGGCGCTGAGGAGGGACTGAGTTGCTGGACGCCGCTGGTTTCGACGTCAGCCGTCCGGCAGAAGTCGACCTGAGCTGCATCGGGTTGATTGATGAGATCGGTCGATATCGTCGGGAGTTGCCGGCACGAATTGCGGAGTTCTCGTAGGCACGGGAGGCACCGTGTCGTCAGGAACTGGTCGACACCGGGACCCCAATCTTCATCGGTTCTTGCGCCAGCACCTTCCCAGACGAGCTCGAGCCGTAGTCGACGCAACTTGAAGCGGGGGAACTCGAGCGTCTGAGAGAAATACCAATTCGATTTGCGAAGGGAGAGCGAGAGGCATTCTGCTTTGTGCTGTGCTTGCCAGGTGAATGGGCTCTTTTCAGAATCCGAGCATGACAAACGTACGCTTGAACGGGTTGGACGCGTTCAACTCGAACCACATCCTCTTGGACGCGAGCTGTTCGCCATGAGAATAACCTTCGTCCACCCGCTGCAGGTAGATGTACTTGACGTGGGGCAATACCGACAAGAGACGCGAGTAGTCTCGGAGACTGAAGCGCTCGAGAGCCTTGGCTTGGTCGTTGGTGCCTACGAGGACCGTGACGACCGCTTTTCTCGCCGCCGAAGGCCACGAACGCAGGAGCGGGATGACGGAAGCCTTCGGCACGTGGACGACGCTCTCTCGGAGCGGACGTAGAGCGGACCGATATGCCTTGCTTACGAGGCTCAGGATCTCGAGCATGGCTTTACGTTGCCATGCGCCAGACGAGGTCGCGTCGATGACGAGCAAGATCATCTCGGTCGGAAAGCGGTCAAGCATGGCGGGCGAGCGGCGCGGAGAGGCGTGGGCGAAGGCTAGCGGTGGCTCGATAAGGCTTGTCGTTGTGCTCGCCTGCTCGTTCTGCCGTACAAGCGCGAGCAGAGGGCGCTGGGACGAGGGCGAGAGACGAACCGAACAAGCCCGATCGAGGCGAGCAAAATCCGAAATTCGACTTGAGCCTCTCGCGCGGTTATCCTGGCTTGACAGACCTTAAGTTTACTATATATTTGCTGGACTGACTGTATCCAAGTGTGCCTAGGATGCTGTCGTGAATTCGATTTCCCCCACGTGACGGCGCAAGACGGCGGCGAAACGGTCTCGACCGTCTCGAATCGACTCTCGACCACCCAAGCTTCGTGAGAGCACACAGGTGCATGTGAGCAAGCACAGTCATGCTGTGGAAGCTGAGCTCTAGCTGACCCGTGAATCGTGCGTGCCCGCAGACGAAATTCACCCTCGACAACTCGATCGCCTGCTGTCGTCGGCACACAGACTCTTCTCAGCCGCCCACCCAAGCAGACGCCCGCAAGTCGAGCACACAGATCAGAGACTCGAATACCCAGTGATTCCCGGCCGCGAGTGCAACCCGACTGCACGCTGCGATGGAGTCGACGCCCGCCGCTGTGGCCGATTCTCTCCCGCGCCACTTGGCCGTCGCTCAGTCCAACTCGACCTCGTCGAGCAGCAACGCGTCGCCTGCGGGTACCCCACCAGCCACTGCACTCGCTGCATTCCCTTCTAGCAGCTCCCACTCCTCGCGCTCGCCCGCGTCGTCGTCCGCAGCCCTCGCACCCGGTGGCTCGCCTCTGCCGCCTCCTGCGCCCGCTACAGCTGCTGCTGCACCCAATCTCGCAAGCTCCCAGCCCGCCGCCGCCGCCCCGCCAGGTTCGCCTTCGATCGGGTCTGCAACTTCGGGCGGCAACCGGTTCAGTCTTAATCTCGGGTTCATCGCCAGGAGACCACGAGGCTGGACCACCTCGTCCCTGCAGCAGCGCAGTCCGGGAGGAGGGCCGCCTGGCATGCTGACCGCCTCGCCGCAGCACGAGATGCCCCCTTCGCCGAGTGGCGGTAACGAGCGATCGAGCAACAGTGGCTACGGGTTCCCCGGGCTCCGCCGCACGCTCTCGAAGCGCAACTCGAGTTCGGCGACTGCGACGCTCGGATCGGGAGGGCAGCAAGGCGGCAGTGGCGAGAATTCTCGCAGTGGTAGTCGACAGAGGCGCAGCGCATCTCAACCGCCCGTGCCGCAGGGATCGGGAGTTGCAACCGCAGCGAACGGATCCGGCGCCGAAACTCGACCTGTACCGGCCGGTTCGTCGAGTCAGCCATCGCAGCAGCAGTCGCAATCACAACAACAGCAGCCCGCCTTCTCGAACCTCAGCGCCACGACCTCTCTGCCGAACCCGTCAGCCTCGGACGCGAATGCTGCAGGGTCTTCGTCCAGTCGCGGACCGAATTCTTCCTCTGCGTCCAGCGAGACTTACAAGATCCGCCTCGTGCCGCATCTCGAGTCTTCGCGTTCGCTCCACTTTGAACCCATCGAGCGCGACCTCGCCGCCCTCGCCATTATCCGGATCGGCCGATTCACCGACCGGCACAGTTCGAACGGCTCGGCGGGCGCGAACGCCAATCGCGGCACGCCGCAGGAACCGGCGCGGATCGCGTTCAAGAGCAAAGTCGTCTCGCGAGGGCATGCCGAGATCTGGGTCGATGAGAGCGGCAAGTTCTTTATCCGCGACACGAAATCGTCGTCCGGAACCTTCTTGAACCACATCCGCCTCGCCGGGCCCAACATCGAGAGTCGGCCGTTGCCGCTCAAGGACGGGGACGTGCTCCAGCTCGGAGTCGACTATCAGGGCGGGACGGAGGAGATCTACCGTTGCGTCAAGATGCGCGTCGAACTCAATCGGGGCTGGCAGCGCGGAGCGAACAGCTTCAAGTGAGTCGGTGGCGCCTTGCGCCTCGCACTCTTTCCCGCGTGAATCTGACCCTGATGTTTCAAAATTGCGCAGCACTGCTGCTCTCGCTCAGTTGCGAGCGCTCGGCGGCTTCCCCGATCCGACCCCATCGCCCGGTGTTGGCGGTACAGCCAGCTCGTCCGCAGCCCTGCCGACTCCCTCGCACGGAGGTCTCGGCCTCACCGGCATGTCCAAGGAGGCGTCGGCAAATTCAGAAACCCCTGCATCAGCTCCCAGCAACAACAATGCGGCGTCGTCGACTTCGGCTGCAGTCGCTGCCGCCTCGATCACCGATTGCTGCATCTGTCTTTACCCCGTCACGGTCTGCCAGGCGTTGTTCATCGCCCCGTGTTCGCACGTTACGCACTTCAAGTGCATCCGCCCGCTCGTCGAGCAGAACTATCCCGGGTTCTGCTGTCCGCTGTGTCGCACATACGCCGACCTCGAAGCCGACGTCGAGGTCGACCTGCCCGAGCCGACTCCGGCTCCCGCTCCTGCGCCTGCCCTCGTAGCCGAACCGACACCAGACTCGGATGCCATGGGCGGTGATGAGCCCGACGGGTTGAGCAGTCTGGCGCGGAGATCGTCGCCCATGGATGCCGTGCTCGAAGCCGACGAGCCTGTTTCGAGGGCTCCGTCGATCCGCGCGAGCGGACTCGGACGGAGCAGACCTCCCTCGATCGCGCCTTCGGGGGTGGTCAACCTCCAAGAGGATGATATCGATATGGAGGACGCTGCCGCTCCCGCGGCCGATGCAGGGGACGAGGAGATGGACGGCGGCGGCGGGGGCGATGACGAAGACGACGATGACGCGGTGCCCGACGGGAATGTGTCGTCGAGTCGGGACGGCATCGATGACGGCGACCACGAGGACGAAGACGTCGACTCGAACGAGACTGCTCCGCGCGATTTCGCCAGTTCAGTCTCGGCAATGGCGATTGCTTCGCCCAAGAGCTTACCAGCTCACCTCGCCGCTCCCTCCCACCAAGACGACATCTATGCCTCGCTCGCCTCGGCCGCCACTCCACCAAACTCGACCTTCCTCTCGACGCTCGCCGAATCCGCCAGCAACGGAGTCGGTCGACCTTCCGTCTCGGCTGTATTCGGTTTCAGCGGTGGCAGTGGCAATAACATGCCGAGTAGCTCGAGCGGTGCGGGCGCCGCCGCTGTGGTACCGACGTCTGCTCTCGCTCGACCACCTGCGAGTCTCGACGCCGCTGTTCTCTCCGAAGCTGGACCGAGCACGGTCAGTCTCGCTCGGAGCGGGAGCGGTAGCGGTACCCACGGGAGCGATGGTGAGAACGAGGGCGAGGTTGACGAAGCCGAGATGGACATTATCGTTGCGGACGGCGGCGAAACGCTCGACGACGATGGGTCTCGCGCTGATGAGAAGGAGAAGGGCAAGGGGAAAGGCAAAGGGAAGGACAAGAAGCGTCGGAGCTTGTCGACGAGCTTGTTCCCGCCGCGAGAGAGTATGGATCACCCCGATCCTGCCGTCGCAGCCGCCCTCTTGATCTAGTCCACAGCGCACGCCTCCTTTTGTCGTCTGATGCAGTCTCCCGTTTGTTAGTGCTCTCTGTTGTGTACTCTGTAGCTGCACTACTATCGCACCCGCCGTAACTATTTTTCCAAAGTCTTCCCTGCTGTTCAGACAGGGTGTGCGCGAGAGAAATACCAATTACAAAGACCGATGGTCGTTCAGTAGCGCGACTCTACTTCGCTCTCTTCGTCGTAGTGTCGCGCAGCTGGCGGTAGAGGTCTCGGCAGCAAGCTCTCGGCCGCAGTCTCGACCGCTTTTGGTGACGACGCCGGCCGTGCGGGCAGGAGAGACTCGGTCCCGGCTACTCCAGCTTGGTCGCGCAGTTCGGCGCGCTCAGCGAGGTCGCGGGCCGTCTCTTTCCGGTACAGAAAAGTCTGACCGCACAACAGGAGGTCGACCTGGTACAAGACAGAGCCGCGAGCGTCAATTCCCTCTGCCTGGCCTCGAGTGCAACAAGGGATTCCCGAGGGGGCGACGCACCGAGAGCTGGAAGAGCCCGCAGAGTTTGAATTGGAGCGGGTTGTTGGGCGTCACGAAAAAGTATAGCGTCTTGACCGCGTCCTGTTTCACCACGATGGAACTCTGTGAGTCTCGGAAGGGATTACGGTAGGACGGCGTTGTGACTCAACGCCGATGGCCCAGCTTGCGAGGACAGAGTGACGGAACCCAGCCGTCGACTTGGCGCGGTAGTTGGCAATCACTTGCGGGATCGGAAGCTGTGCGTCAGCTCGCGCGGTCAGCGTTCCGGAACGGGGGTGGCGCGCCTGATTTGCAAACGAAACGCACGGTGGCTTCGAGCCCGAGCGCGACGAATCCGAGGATCTGAACATAGAGATCGACCTTGTGCAGGATGAGAAACAGGACGGCGTGTCCGACGATGAGGATCGCCGTCGCCTCGAGGAAAGTTCCGAACGCCGCCCACTGCCAGAAATTGCCAGGCCGCGGCGGGAGGGTCGCGCGCCAGTTGGCGGGGCGGTACAGTACGCAGACATAGAGGAGGCCATACTGGGTTACGATCATGAGGATCGACTGTACGAGCAGGTAGGTCTGGAATCGGGCGCCGATCCAGTAAAAGAGGCGGGTGATGTTGGCGATGATAAGGATCCCGGTCACGTCGGTGCTGAACCCTCTCGAGTCGTGCTTCTTGCAGATCGAGACGTACTGCCAGCGGTGCAGGCGCGGCAAGGAAGCGTTGCATGCAAGAGAGCGAGAGAAAGCACGATTAGGAGCAGGCTCGAGCGGGATCGGGTCAAAGAGGAGTTGGGCATGCACCTGATCCGCGTAAGCCAGCGGTGGCCCGACCGCCATCAAGACACCTGCGATGACCTCGAGAGCACTCATCCTCTGTGGGCTATCCGGTCCTGTAGCTGCAGACACGGACAGTGGGCGGACGGCGATGACGCTGATCGGCGCCTAGTTTGAGTGCCTCCGGGAGCGATTAAAGAGTCGGAGCAGGCTAA
The DNA here is from genome assembly GCA_021654155.1 of Rhodotorula sp. CC01. Taxonomy (NCBI): domain Eukaryota; kingdom Fungi; phylum Basidiomycota; class Microbotryomycetes; order Sporidiobolales; family Sporidiobolaceae; genus Rhodotorula; species Rhodotorula sp. CC01. The sequence goes on from JAKEZK010000001.1 coordinate 248,002, forward strand.
AAGTTGTAGTTCTGAATGCACTGGGCCCTTCAGAATCCTCTCCGGGAGTGTAGAAAGCTGAGCGAGTTGAGTGACCAGTGAGAGAGAGAGCTTTGCGGATTTTCTTAGCTTTTGCCATCTCTCGCTTCGCCCTTTCGAACACACGCGTAGACCGGACGAGCATCGCGATGGGAGCACAGCAATCTACGCCCGCAGCTGCCCAGGCCCAGCCACCCGCAGGCTGCCCGATGCACAAGCCTGAAGCTGCACCTCCAGCGCCACCTCCCGGCTGCCCGATGCACAACGCAGACAACAGCGAGGCTCAGCACGCTCCGATCGGTCAGGTCAACGCTCTCAACAACATGCCCACCCTCGCCCAGGCGCCGGCACCCGGGCAGAAACAGTTCCTCCCGCTCGAGCGCACCATCTCCTCCATCCCGAGGGCACCCTCCTCGGCCACTGGGCCTTCCGCCTCGATGGCCTGCCCAGTCGCACACGGCAGTAGCTCTGAGGCATCCACCAGCAACGCGGGCGCGCCTGAAGCAGCCAAGACGGGTCAGTGGGAATACCCGAGTCCTCAGCAGTTCTACAACGCCCTCGTCCGCAAGGGGTGGGAGACGCCCGAGGAGAGCGTCGAGATGATGGTCGACATTCACAACTGGATAAATGAAGAGGCCTGGGCTCAGGTACGGCAGTGGGAGGAAAAGCACCCCGGGTGAGTGTGGCGGTTCTCTCGCAAAATTCAGTCTGCTGTTTGTGAATTGGCGTGAACTGACACGGGGCGGCGAAACAATCGCAGAGGTGACCGCTCCATGCTCGCGAGCTTCCAGGGCAGGCCACAGGAACTCTCGCCCAAGGCTCGGTACCACCTCATGATGGCCAAACTCTTCCCGAACTACTACGCGTGCGTGCTGCTCCCTCTGCACTAGGAACGCCGCCCGAGCTGACGAGTCCTCTCCAATAGCGGCGTCCGACCATTCGACCGGCACGACTGGGTCGTTCACCGACCCGTGCCGGCCGCTGCCGGTGGCGCTTCCTACATGTCGGGCGGCAACGCTCAACCTTTCACCGCTCGGCGATGTACGTACCGTCACACGGCCCCATAGCTTAAAATCGTACACTGACCTGCTCTCCCCTGTCCGCCTAGACGTGATTGATTACTACCACCTCGAGGACGACCGGGACGGCAACCCCGTCTTCTCGCTCGACGTCCGACCGGCCGTCGACGATCTCGAGGCAGTCCAGGAACGGATAGGCGAGTGGTGGAAGATGAAGAAGGCGAGTTGGTTCGGCGCGGCTGGAGACGCGTCATCATCCAGTTCGCAGCCGGGCGTGCGTGTGCAGGAGGAGCGGTGAGAAGGGAGGCGGTTGGAGGTGCACTTCAGATGTGCAAAATAGTCTGCTAGAGATTGCCCGCAGCGACGACGTTCATCATCCCCACTCTTGTAGCTCTATAGTAGACATCCCATTCAATTAAATGACATGCAGGCGGAATTGCTTCGTTTCTCCGCGCTGCGCGAAACGAAAGGTTGAGCTTTCCCGCACCTATATAGAGCTCCTTCAATTGCAATGGTGCTCTCTGTGCCAGCACTCGAGTGCCGGCAGATGTAGACTGATAGGCGCCACGAGCCAGTGGAGCAATTCGCGGCAAACACGGAAAGCATATTGTGACCTCGAAAGGCGTGTGTTGCCAGGAGTGAAAACATCATTCTCCACCCAGAGCCTACTCAATCCGGCTAAAGTCGACGAGGCTGCCGCGTCCCCGGTCCGGCTTGCCCTGCATGACCGTGTTGTCCGAGAGGCGCTCGAGGCGCTGAATCTCCTTGCGGATGTAGACGACGAGCTTCTCGAGGCTCTGCGCAAACTCGAGGTCGGGGTCATCCGGGTAGAGTGGGGTCCATTCCGCCCGGCTCGGGTCGACGATCGGCTCGTCCGTCTCGAACACGTCGGTGGCGGACTGGCCCTTCTTGAGCAACTTGGCCTGCATCGGGTCGACCAGCAGACTCGCATCCGTCGCCGTCGCCGACTCGGATGATGGCGACGACTGGGACAGCGCGTCAACCTGGCCGTTCCGCTCGACCTGGATCGGGTTCGGTCCGAGTTTCGGCGCCTCGCCCGCCTTGGGAGCCCGCTTGCCCTTGACCCCTCCGACGCCGGCCCACCCGCCGCCGAACAAGTTCCTCCACACCGCCGCCGCAAGTACGGCATCACCGCGGATCAGGCCCTCGTCGTACGCCGCGCACGCGCCGTGGTACTGCTCGAGCAAGTCCTTCATGTAGCCCTTGATCAACCGACCCTGGGTGACGGCGTACGGCCCGCGCATCCGAAGTTCGACGTCGATGAACATGTGGTTGATGAGTTCTTGGATGTAGGTGCGGCCCATTGGGGCCGGCAGCGAGCGGAACCGGACCGTGAGGAGCCAGACGTGCAGAGTCGTCAGGGAGAACCAGGTCTGGAATGAAGGCGGCAACGAGCACTCTGGGGGCGAGAACAAGGTCAGCTTGCGTTGCGCATGGCGCTGAGAGTACTGAAAACGCACCCTCGTAGAAGAACGGCGCCTCGATCTCGCCCCTCTCGGCGCACCGGTCGTAGTAGTCGCTCGTTGTCCGAATCGCGGTCGACGTCTGCGAGTGGTAGCCAAACAGTTTGGCCAACTTGGTCACGATCGACACGGTCAACGGCGAGTACCGCGACGCAGACGATGGCGAAGGGAGGTTGGACCCGGGCAAGTTGGTCGGCTGAGGGGCGACTGACGGACGCGCTGCTGCCGCTGCCGCTGCTCCAGTCGGCGGTAGCGGGGAGGATCCTGCTGCACTCGCTGCTGAGGTACTCGCGGCAGCAGCAGACGTCGATGCAGCATGACTGGTTGTCGTCGTCGACGCTGGCGGACTGTTCGACGACGAAGCGTAAGATCGTGCGACAGCGAGCGAGGCGCGGGCAGGTCGGGTGGCCTGGCTGGCTGCTCGCAGTGCTGTTCGTGTAACCGGGACCGGCATTGTTCACGTCGGGGTCCTTGACGCGTAAAGAGTGCGAGACGGAGCGACGGAGCCGATGAGCATGATCAGGAGGATCAGCGGTTCATGCATTCATGGACTTTGATCCCCCCGGTGGAGAGAATCTTGCCATACAGTCAACGCTAGAATATTGCATGTAAGCTGGCGTATCTCAATCAGGAAAAAAAAAAAAACATCGGTGCGTGAGGCGCGAGACACCACGGGCAAGAAAAAGAACGGCAAAAATGCAAGGCAAACCCGCAAGGTCTAGGGAGCGGGTCGTACTACAGGTGATGCCTCGAAAGGAGGCAAGCGTCAAACAACGTTGCAGCCTTCGCGTTGTCTTACATATGTTGCTCTTTAGACCGCTGGTTCGATTCGTTGCAGAACGACCGGTTCACCTGCTCGCTCGTCGCAACGCTTAGCTGCTAGACTCCGCCAGATCGTGGGAAGCGCCCAATTCAAATTGAGTAGCAAGATTGTTTGTCCACCCAGTCAAGCCAAGTCCGGCGGTGACAGCCCCGTTCCGGAGGAGAAAGTAATCGCCAGAGAAGCTAACGGGCCGCCACCGTTGCGGAGGTCTACCCCGGACCACTAAGACACCTCTTCTGGCCCGTCCTTGACGCCTGCAGTGTTGTCGACAAACGGGACCCGCGGGTGAAGCAGACCTGTACAAAAGTTGGACGCCACCGGCCTTCCCCGCCGGCGTTCCCGCGAGCAAGGTCGGACGGCGCTTCCGTGGTGCATACTTCACGACTGAGCGCTCAGTCGCATGAGGATGCATGAATGAGGTTCGAAGTCGGCCAGTCGCGAGTCGAAGATCCTTAGTGCGCAAGCAAGAGGCCAAAAAGCGCCCACCGCGAGCAAGCCCCAAAGCCGCCGCCGTCTTTCAGACGCCGATCTTCCTCGAGACGCTCGAGATAGTCGACAAGCGGGGCGTGCGGGGTGACGAACGGCTGGGGAGGAGGTGAGGAATCGGCGTCCGAAGGGCCCAGGGCGGGACATCCGTGGAGGGCCTACGGGAACATCCTCCTCGAAGGTAAGGCGAAAATACGGGCGGCCTCGAGCGCCTCCGACGAGAGCTGCTCGTACTCGTTCGAGACGAGGTGAGCGCTGTGCAAAGGCAGAACGGGTCAGTCCCTGTGCCGCCGGTCGAGAATTGGCGCCGCCTCGCCGAGTTTCCGCCACTCGAGCTCCCGCTCCCCGGTCTCCCGCTCTTGACCCACCAGAAGGGGAACTCATCGACACCGGGATTCTTGCGACCCTATAGATGCCATAGAGAGTGTCGGCGGTGCGAGACGAGGGCCTTCGCGAGAGGAAAAGAGCGGAGCGACAAGCAGCTGTGGCGACGGAAGCGGCGCTGCAGGACCTTGGCGGCTTCATCCTCTTGCAGGGTGTTCCTGCGTGTTGATGCTGGTCGGGTCCGCGGCCGGCTCGGCAGACTTTGTCCGCCAGCGACGGCGATGGTTGTTGGTCCGAAAGCAGCGGGGCCGTTCGATTCCGAAGCAGTCACCGGCGCATTGCTGACCTCCTCCCGATCCTCCTGCTGCTGCTGCTGAGGCGAAAACGTCGAAGACGAGCTGGAGGAGGGTGTGAGCGACCTCGGCCTGCTGGGTCCGCAGGCGGTCGAAAGCGAACCTCAAGCCCCTTTCGTTCCCTCCTCCTTGCGCCCGTTCCTCGAATTAGCGTACGGGTTCTTTGTAATCTCGATTCACGTCCAGCTTTCATGAGGCAACGTTGTTGTAAAACCAAAGGACCGGATGCATGGAAAAAAGGCAGCCTTTCGTTGCAGGCAAAAAAATCGACACCACCCGAGGTCCACGTCCTTAGACGCCGATCTTCTCCAGGCGCTTGAGGTTGTCGACAAGCGGGCCGTGCGGGGTGACGAACTGTTTGGGGGGAGGAGGTCAGCGCCGGGGGACCTAGGGGGGAAGGTAGAAAATCCTCCGGAGGGAAAAATCCTCCTCCAAAGGCAAGGCGGAAGCAAACGCACCTGAACGTAAGCTCCATCCGGCTGGGCGATCGAGCGCTTCTCGAGGTACTCGGCGCGCGACAGGTTGGTGAAACCCCACTTCTTCGAGATGATGATCTTCTGACGGCCCGGGAACTGTTCATGGGGAAAGGCACGAAGGGAGAAGGAGGGGGTGGAGAGGAACGGCGCTCAGCTGACCAAGACCCCGAACAGGCATCCAAATCGCCCACTCACCTTGTACTGGGCACGACGGAGAGCCTCGAGGACGATGGCCTTGTTCGAGTCCTTGCAACGGATCGAGAGGATGATCTGGCCGATGTTGACACGAGCGACGGTGCCGTACGGCTTGCCCCACGCGCCACGCATACCGGTCTGCAGCCTATCCGCACCGGCGCACGAGAGCATCTTGTTGATCCGGATGACGTGGAACGGGTGGGCGCGGACGCGCAGGTGGAACGAGTCCTTGCCCGAGTTCTTCACGACGTATTTGTTGGCGCAAATACGGGCGGCCTCGAGCGCCTCCGACGAGAGCTGCTCGTACTCGTTCGAGACGAGGTGAGCGCTGGGCAGTGGTAGAACAGGTCAGTCCCTGCGCCGGTCGAGAATCGGTGCCGCCTCGCCGGTCTTCCGCCACTCGACCTCCCGCTCCTCGGTCTGCCGCTCTTGACCCACCAGAAGGGGAACTCATCGACACCGGCCTTCTTGCGACCCTATAGATGCCATAGAGAGTGTCAGGTCGGCCGTAGAACCCCGAGAAACCGCGATTTTGGTGAACATTCGAAAATTCGGCTTACCAGATCGAAGATGCGGATCTTCGGGTCGGGAACACCACGGTTGTACCGACTCTTAGGGTACGGCTTGTTCTTGCAGTAGCGGTAGCAGCGAGCTGGCCTCCTTCCTGTAGCGTATAGTGGACCCCCCCGGCTCCCACCGAATCAGCCAAGTCCTCAGAGCATCTGAGGGGAGGCGCGCAAAGTCCGGGAGGCAGCTGGACGCGACGAAGGAGATGGACAACGCACCCATTTTGCTGTTGGTAGTTGTGAGAGGGTCGGGGGCAGGTACAGGAGAGCAAGAGAGGCGATGGAGGCGATTCGGAGAAAGGGAGCGAGGTTGGTCAGCACCTGTGCTCGACTGACTCGGTGCGCACCTGCTGACTGGCGACCGCATGGCGCCTGCCCGCGGCTTCTGAATCCCTGCAGCCCTCTCCAGCACCATCCGTTTCATCCCGTGGATCATTCCGCGCCGCCGTGGCCGCTGCCCAGGTCGAGTGCGCCGACGCCCTGCGCTCGCCCCCGAGTTTTTGAACTCGACCGCGTGCCGTCGGATTGAGCGCCTCGTTGGCGGGTGGGCGGTATGGCGTGCGTACTAGGGACCGAGTAGCTTGTACGAGTGAAGAAGTGAGCGTACGACTAGCTTGATGTCGGAGTGGGTGGGTGTTCCAGAGGAGGAGAGCCGATTCGACGCCAGCTCGACTTTGCCGCCTCGGCGCGCGACTCGCGACTCGCTCACCTCAGCGCGCGCTCGCTCTCTCCCTCTCTCTCGCTCTTGCTCTCTCCCCTCTCTCGCGCTCATGGTAGATCTCCTGAATTCGTCACTACTAGTATATGTTCACATCCGGCGAGACAGCCAGAGTCGGTTGCCCGAGCCGCGTCTCGTGCGGGCTCTTTCTTCTCTTCTTGTCGAATCGAATTTGTCTCTCGCCGACGAATGCAATGGGCCATCTGTCTGCATTATCGAAAGTGTCATGTCAGTTCCGTCTAGATTCATAGATGTCAGAGGATGAGAACTCTGGGTGAGGTCTGCTCCCTGCCGCGAATCGGGTGCCGCACCGCACCGCCGCACTCGAGTCTGATCGCCGTCGAATCGTCGATTTCGCACGCTCGCACTCGGCAGCGAGCCCAGAGCTCGGCTCAAACCTAGAGGAGAGATCCAAACGGAGGGGCAAAGGCACTCAAAAAAGGAACTCGACGCCGCCCCGAGACGAAACGAGACGAGAGAGGAGCCCTCATGAGTAACGCCTCTGCCTTGCTGTCGGCGCTCAACAGCAGGCCAAGCTCTGCTGCTGCCTCCCAGCAGCACCAACAGCAGCCACCGTCGAGCGACCCACTGTCGCCGCACGTCAACCATGCCGCCGACCCGTGGTCGTCGTCGTCGTCCGGTCACCTCCCGCTCTCCATCTCGCACTCGATCAACAACCCGGGCTTGCCATCCGGGGTCATCGTATCGTCTGCCGCTGTCAATGCCATGGATCGCGCTGACGGTGGTGGCGGTGGTGGCGGCGGCGGCGGCGGCGGAGGTCACGGTCGAGGTGCCAGTAGCGGAGGGGGAGCAGCCCTCTCGAGGTCAGAGACTCCCGGCCTCCCCAACGGCCTCGTAGGGCTCGGTGGTGGCGGAGGCGGAGGAGGCGCACCTTCCGGCGGCGGAGGCGGCAAGTTGCTCCTCCAGGGCGGAATTCCCCTCGCCGCGACCAGCTCGCTCATCCAGCCGGGCAGCGTCCCGGGAGGAGGCGCCAACAGCATGGGCGCCGCCCAGTCCGAGAACGAAAAAGTCTACTACCTCATCGTCGACTTGATGAACCCCGACACGCGCGAGGCGGCTCTCTTGGAACTGAGCAAGAAGCGCGAGCAGTGGGACGACCTCGCCCTCGTCCTCTGGCACTCTTTCGGTGCGTGCTAGCCCACTTTGCCCCAGCCAGGCCGTGCTAACCCCCCGCGCACTAAACCACAGGCGTCATGTCGGCGCTGCTGCAAGAGATTGTGTCGGTGTACCCGCTCCTCGCTCCGCCTTCGCTGACGGCGCACGCCTCGAACCGGGTCTGCAACGCCCTCGCCCTCCTGCAATGCGTCGCCTCGCACAACGACACGCGCTCCCTCTTCTTATCTGCCCACATCCCCTTGTTCCTGTATCCGTTCCTCAACACGACCTCGAAAACGCGCCCGTTCGAGTACCTCCGCCTGACTTCGCTCGGCGTCATCGGCGCGCTCGTCAAGCAGAACGACAACAGCGACGTCATCAACTTTCTCTTGTCGACCGAAATCATCCCGCTCTGCCTCCGCATCATGGAGACCGGGTCCGAGCTGTCGAAAACGGTCGCCATCTTTATCGTCCAAAAGATTCTCCTCGACGAGGTGAGCACCCCCCCCCCCCCTCCGTTCTCGCGCCGAGAAACTGTGCACTGACTCTGTCGTCAACGCTGTCAGACCGGACTGTCGTACATCTGCCAGACGTACGAGCGCTTCTACGCGGTCGGGACCGTCCTGAGCAGCATGGTGCAGCAACTCGTCGAGACGCAGGCCGTCCGCCTCTTGAAGCACGTCGTCCGGTGCTACCTCCGCCTGAGCGACAACTTGCGCGCGCGCGAGGCCCTCCGCGCGTGCTTGCCCGAACCGCTCCGCGACGCGACCTTTTCGCCGTTGCTCAAGGGCGACATGGTCACCAAGCGGTGTCTCGCCACCCTCCTCCTCAACTTGTCCGACCGCGTCGAGGGCGCCTAGACGCGCCAACATACCCCTCCCGCAAGCCTTTGTCCTCTTTATCGGTTCCAGCATAGCTGTCGTACCCCCTTCCTTGTTGTGTGCCCACTCCCGTCCGGAAAGAGTTCGACCAATACATACCCCTCCCCCTCCCCCCTTTCTCTCTCCCTTTACAAGCTCCGCGTTTCCTTACAAAGCCCGCTCTCTTCTTTTGTTGTAGCATCCCTGTTGCACCCTTCGCACCTTGGCCGATCCAAAAATGTCAACTCGTCGAGATTTGTCTCCCTCTCCTTTTGACCTCTTCGTCATTTGCGACCTTGCTCTCTCTTCTCTAGGAAGATGTCTGCTGAACCGACGACCGCGCCCGTTGCAAGCACATCGACGGCTGCTGCCGCTGCTCCCGCCGTCACGGACAGCGGCGCTCCGTCGGCTGCTCCTGCTCCTGCTCCGAAAGTGCCCAAGAACGCTCGAGGTCGCCCCGCCGATGACCCCGACACGCGCTGGAGCAAAACGCTGAGCTACATCCTGCGGCACGGAGCGGCCAAGGAGGGCCTCAAATTGAGACCGGACGGCTTTGTCCGAGTTGAAGATCTCGTCAGTCCTCTTCTCCCGCTCCTCTTCGATTCGTGCCGCCTCGCTCACACGACAATGTGAATGGATGTGCAGATGAAGCGACCAAAACTCAAAGGCTGCGATATGGAGACGCTCGAACGGATCGTTCGCGACAATGCCAAGCAGAGGTTTACCCTCCAGGCAGAACCGACGGGTCCGGACGGCGCAGATGAACTCTGGATTCGGGCAAATCAGGGTCATTCGGTCAAGGTGGGTCTACCTGCGTGGACACCGCTGCGTGGTAGTCTACCTGCGTGGACACCGCTGCGTGGTAGAACAGGTCATTGACGGGAAACCAATGTGTCCGGCGCAGGTCGAGGCGCTCGAGTTGAAGCCGGTCGAAAGGGCAGAGCAAGTGCCCGTCATGGTGCACGGGACCTACTTACGGTTATGGCCTGCGATCGGTGCGTTTTGTCACAACTTCATCGTCGACACCGCGCTCTCCGTGGTGACTGACTCGGTCTTCCGCCGCCGCCGCAAGAAAAGGAAGGCTTGAAGGTCATGACCCGGAATCACATCCACTGCGCGATCGGACTCGCGGGCGAGTCGGGCGTGATCAGTGGTACGTCTTTCCCCGCCTTGACCTTTTGAAAACGATTCGCGTGCTCATAAAGAACCCTCGGCCGCCGGCAGGAATGCGTGCAAACTGCGATCTCTTCATCTTCCTGGACGTGGCGCAGTTGCTCGCGGGTGGGTTCCAGCGCGGCTCACTCACTCCGCTGCTGAGGCCTCGTCGCTGATACTCGAGAGACACCCTGCAGACGGGATCGCGATTTACACCTCGACGAACAACGTCGTGTTGACGGCCGGGATCGACGGAGTCGTGCCGCCAAAGTACTTTGCCAAGGTGGTCAAGAAGGACGGGCAGGTCCTGGTGCCGCCAACCGATGCCTAACTAGGTCGTTTGCGCAAGATTGCATATCGCTTCTACAACAACAACGAGACAACGAGATGAGGGATGTGGAAAGTTGGGAAGACAACACTGCGGGATCAGTTTGCTCGTCGGGAAAGGAGGGTCTTGACCTGGTTGAACGTAAGCGGTCAGCGCCCCCGATCGAGCGAAAGTAGAGCTAAGGCAGCGAACGGCCTTACCCGCTTGACCAGCACTTCCGCGTGCGCTCGTTCGCGATTCGCAATCTCGTACTTCGAGAGCTGAGCCTCCAGCTGCTCCAACGTCGTGCGGCACACTTGCACAAGCTCCTGCTTGTGGCTGGCCGAGCTCGACGCAGCGATAAGAGCGTTGGCGGCATGGATCCGGACCTTGAAGCTCGAGTCGAGCGCGAGGCGGTCGATCAAAGTCTTGATCATAGACTGCGTCGCGGACGTCGGCGGATCCCCGACCGATGCTGCACCGAGGAAAGCGGATGTAGCGATACAGGCATTCCATCGGACCTGGATAGGAAGCGACGTCAACAATGAGGTTTTTGCGATCATCAAGATGAGGAGCCATGGACGCACTTTGGCAGCCGAATGCCTCATGCCGACGCAGAGCGCCTCGCTCGTGGATGTGTGCGCTTGTACGAGTCGAGATTCGCGGCACTTGTACACGCTAGTCATAATGCGGAATGCGTTGGAGGCGACCTGGGGCCGGACAGGACGTTTCGTAAGTGAATGGGTCACCATTCGAGCGACGGTGTGGCTCTTTGCCGTTTCAGGCAGCGCACCTGCTCGTCGTCTTCGTCTCGGATTGCCAAAACACTGCCAATAGACAGGAGTTTCGCAATCGACTCGGACAATTTGGCGCTGCACAGTTTCAGAGACGATCAGCGATGTGGCGTTGATGCGGGCGAAACTTGGCGTGTAAGCTCACCGAGACGGCAAAAGGTCACAGAGATTGGCTAACGACCAGGTCGTTCCGCCTACATCCGCTGTTGCGTCGAGATTGGCCGACTCGTCGAGAAGGGCCAAGAGAGCGAGAATGGCGGCATCGTGAACCTGCTCGGGTAGCCGCCCATTCCGTTGTTGATCCTTGGCCATGACGCCGATAGCGCGGACGGCTGCCCGTGTGACATCGTTCGGGCCCGAAGGTGCCACAAAGGCGATGGCCATCGTCCACGGGTCGATGCTGTTGTGGTCGTACTCGGGCAAGGCGGCACAGGCGGCTGCGACGACGATGGTATGCGGCGACTGGAATGCATGGGAGACGATCAAGAGTGCGGTTTGGCGAGCTGGAGCCGGTTCAAGGCGAAGGAGGGAGGTGGCGAGCGAGACCTGCGCGAGCTGAGTTTCCGCCGCGACAGTGCCAAACGTTGCGGCCGCTCGATCGAGGACGGAGGACCTGTCCACCAACCCGTATGAGATTACTAGAACTGCCTTATGCGAGGTTGATGAGGAGAAGCTCACCAATCTGCGGGTGCTTGTGATTCGGCGACCGCGCTCAAGAGCTGCCACGCAAAGGCTTCCTGGTCGGTGTGGAGCAGAGTCGTCGCGGCCGACAGGAGAGCGTGCCATTCGAACGGCGCCTTGCTGGATGTTGCTACCTGCCGATGGGTGATTGCGCACAGTGCAGAGACCGCACCCTGAACGAGTCGAGGGTCTGCGAAGAAGCTCCTGATCAGTACACGGTTCTGAGTGTAACAGGCGGACAGTTTCGGGAGCTTGCCGTCTTGGTGGAGCAGCGGTATGATCGCTTTCGACACGGTCCATGCTAGAGGGCGTTGAAGTCTGCCGTAAGGTGCGACTCCGCCAAGAGTTTCCGCGAGCGAGAGCTGCGCGAGGTGGACTTCGATCTGACCCGGCGCCGACGGGGTCTGTTCGAGGCAGTGAGCGAGCGAGAGGTGTATCTCCGCAACGGTTTCGCCGACTTGACGCGAGAGCGACGTAAAGGCGGCCTTGGTTGTCCTGTTGACGGAAGTGGGTCAGGTGGGATGACACGCGAGCTCGGGGCAGGTCAGATACGAACCGTTCCTCTGCTATTGCCAGGAAGGCTTCTGATCCTTCGAGCATGCACTTCAGAGTAAGGGCTGCTCGAGTGCGGACGGTCCTCGACGGGTCGGATTCGATAAGGGAAAAGAGGGTCGGGCGGTTCCGCAGAAAGGGCGAGTCTGCGAGGAAGAGATGCCAATGCTTGTGGAGGGCTCGAGCGTCGGTCTACGTTGTAGGAGGAGGAGATGATCAGTGGGAGAAGCAATCGAGCCGGGATCGAAGAGAGCGTTTACCGTTGCGACAGTTTGCAAGACTCCGAGAGCGTCGAGACGAAGCTGCGCAGAACGACGGCTGGAAGATGGAGGCCAAGGCATCAGTCACCCGGCACAGAAAACAATACCGAGTATCTGGCGACTCACTGCCGGTCCCACGGCTGACCTGCCTCGGATTCCGTCTCGGACTCGGAATCTGATAGGCGGTTCTCGTTGCCGCCGCGCGAAGAAAGCGAGATCGACCTCGCGGACGTGCTGTCGTCCGAGTTCTGTCGCGGTCTCGGCGTTCGCTTCTGCGGAGACTGTTGAGCGAACGCGCTCATGACGCCGAAGGAGAGTTGCGACGCTCCGGGCGTAGTGGACGGAGTGCGACTTTTGCTCGGCGCGGGACTTGTCAGTCCGGATCGGGCTTGCGTGCCCGTAAACACCCATGTTGCGACCACGCCGACCAGAGTGCGACATCGGTCCTCGTCGCTGAGGAGGGTCTGGCTGACGAGGACGGCCAGGATGCGCAGGCAGGTCGAAACGAAGCGGTAGAGCCTCTGGCCGCCGCCGGCGAGTTGAAACTGGATCGGTCCCAGCGCCTTGCTGATACTCGCCAGCAGAGCGGGCGCCGCACGATGCCTTGCACCAGCTTTACAGATGCTGATGTACTGCAGCAGGCATCCGCCAGCCTGTCCACGGACGGGAAGCGGGTTGTCGGGGAGGAGATGTGTCGCGACGGCGACGACAATCGCCTCGGCGTCCTGGCACGAGGTGGTCGGAAGGACAAAGTCAGTGTCTGATTTTGCGTGCGTATGGACGTAGAAACAGATTTACCTCTGTGTCAAAGCGACAAACACGTATCGCGCGGAGGATCAGGAGGAGATCCTCTTGGCTCTGATCGGGGAGCTGCAGACATTCCAACCAAAGGCGGAGCGCGCCCGAGTCGGGGCGGAAAGCATGCCGAGTTCCCGTGTCCTGCGTACGAGTACATGCGTGTCGGCGAGCGGGAGCTGAGCTGGAACTCGAGGGAGAGAGAGCCTCACCACAGGGACGTCGAGACCGAGCTGCTCTATCGCTCTCCGTGCCGATTCGAGCGCCTGCATGCAAGTGCCACGTCCCTCCGCCTCCGAGCAGTACACTGGAATCCTGGCCTTGCGGGAGCGTGAGATGGGTGCGAGGGAAAGATGGAGTCAAGATGCGCATGTTTGTCGTCCTCTGTCGCTTCACTCGCGTCGACGTTGCGACGCCGGAAGCGATGCAGCTCGACTACGACAAGGTTCCAGCTGAGCACGAGGCTCGACCGGACTCGCTCCACGCCTTGTCCGACTCGAACGCGCCGACTGCGCCCGCCCCACTTGAAGAACCCGCGACGCAGGATCAGACTCTGCAGCGGCAGCGCGTGCTGCAGGCCATCGAGGAGCACGACGTAGAGGCTCTGCGCCACTTGGCAGGCCAGACAGGCGGGTTCCTCGACCAGGAACTGAGGAAACGAGCTTGGCGAGTCCCCCTCATCTCGACAAGTTACCGCATCGCAACCTCTCGTGTCGCTGACTCGGCGCCCGCACACCCCCGCACAGGCCAATACTGCTTCGCTCCAACGCAAAGGGGAAACAGAAAGAGTCAGACCAGGAAACGACTTGGGACTTGGACGAGTTGCCGCCTCGTGACGACGAGCGACAAGTCCGACTCGACATTGACCGCAGCCTCGTCAACTTCCCACATGGTGCGCCTTGCTTCCTTCCTAACGTTGGGTATCCGTATCATCCTGATCTTGGGGTTCCCTTGCCCAGACGTGCGAGACGAGGACCGCGACCGATTGCGGGTCAAATTGGAGCGCGTCATCTTGACCGTCTTGCGACGCCATCCCGCCTTGCACTACTTCCAAGGGTATCACGATGTGCGTGCGCTGCCTCGAGAGCGCAGAGTACCCTGCTGATGGCCGAACCTGCAGATCGTCTCGGTTCTGCTCCTAACGCTCGAAGAGGATGACTTGCTCATTCCGGCTACGGAGCGATTGAGCCTGCACGTGGTGCGAGATAGCATGGGACCGGGGCTGGAACCTACCCTCGGATACCTCAAGTCAGTCTCTTTTCGTTCGCTGCGTGCAGGCAGCGGCCTCTTGCATGCTAACTCGCCCGCCACGATAGAATTGTGCACCGGCTGGTCAAGGCGATCGATTCAGAGCTCTACGACGTCGTCTCGCAGTGCGTCTGTCCCTTGACCTCGCGCGCCTACTACAGCGCAGCGCCCTGACTGTTCCAGTTTGTGCATCCGCAGAGCCGCGTCGATGCCGTTTTTCGCTCTCTCGTGGGCTCTGACTTTGTTGAGCCACGACCTCGACTCGGTCGCTGTACTCGCGCGCCTGTTTGACTTCTTGCTCGCCCACAACCCGAGCATGATTTGTCATCTCGTCGTCGCTGTAAGTGGCCGTCTCCTCCTACTGGCCACGACCTGCAGAACCGCGACTCACCCAGGAAACTCGCTTCGTTACGGTTAGATCCTCCTCACGAAAAAGGACGACTTGGTCAGCGTGTCCGAGACTTGCGAAGGCGATCCGGCCATCATCCACTCGGCACTTTCGCAGCTCCCGTCCATCGTCCTTTCCCCTACCCCGGGCGAGGGCACTGCCACCGCCGAACCGAGAACGGCGCCTTCCTCTCCCACCCATTCTCAAGGGCCCGACACTCCCTCACGCAAAACTGCGGCGACGTTCGAAGAGGATGACTTGTTGTTGTCGGAGGACCTCATGTCGTCGGCGTCCTTCCTCGGATCCTCTTCGGACCTCGCTCGTTCGCCAACTCTCACCGCCAGCTCGAGCGTGAGCACGTTCGAGTTGCCCGATTCGGAAGAGGCAGACATGGACGCCTCGATGATCAGCGCTTCCGAGATCGAAGTCGACGGAGGTCACGAATCCATCGCGGGCTTGCGCAGGCGTCGACGACCCTCGCAAGTCGAAGGGCCGAACGGGTTCTCGTCCGCTTTGGCGTCGTCATTGCACGGATATGAGGCCGACAACGATCACAGCTTCAACGACGATGTGGATTCGCTCCACGCGTTGGACGAATCAATGTTCTCTGATCCCGACATCGAAGGCCTCGCGTTTCAACCCTTTCCTTCTTCTTCTTCTTCCCGCGCGACGGAACCGAGGACACCGCCTCGAGATGACCGGCGGACGTCTCGTTCCGGAAACGTCATCGTGTCTGCCTCGTCTCCGCCAGACTCGCCCAGCCAGCTACCGCCCCGGCGCACGGTCATTGTCGACGAGTTGATTCTTCGAGCGCTCGAGCTGTCTCGGCGATACCCCGTCGGCTCGTCCACCGCCTCTAGCGACCTACTCGTCTCGTCTGCAGTGACGGAAGCCGCTGCCCCCGCCGTCGACGCTGACGCGAGCGTGCACTTTGCATCGTCGGCGGTCGCCACCGACGACGCCGCGGTATCGCATCGCGTCCTCGGCGCCAACAGCTGCATCAACACCTGGTATCGGAGCATGAACGGCACTCTGACGGACGCAGAGGCTGAAACGATCGTCCGCAACGGCGAAGGGATCGTCTTTGTCGATGCTCTCGGTCCCGACTCGGACGAGACGGAAACACCTGCGGATGGGGATGATGAATCTTTGGACGAGTTCGGCGACGCCGACGCCGATGAGTACGACATTGTCCCATCTCCTGGTGATGCCGATGCTGGCCATGGCCGTCGTCGACGTCGCCGGAACCGCCGCTCGTCTTCGACCCGCGGCGGCGGCCGGATCCCACCGCTGCTCGCCCTCGGACCGCACGGCTGGCTCGTCGTCTCGGGCGTGGCGGTCGCAGCAGTCGCTTATGGCGTCTATCGCCAACAAGGCGGTGCTGCTGCCGCCGCCGCTGCGTCGAGTGGAGCTCATGGACTCGGTACGGCCAGGCTCGGGCTCGGGCTCGGGTTTGGGGGTGGGTTTGGTGGTGCAGCGGCAGCGGCAGGGGCCCCAGCGGCGGTCGATGGCGTTCGAGACGCGGCAGGACAGGCGGGGGCGGCTTCTCTCTTCGGAGCGGGCGGTAGACTTGTTTAGCCGCGGCTGTATTCTTTTCGGGGACTTTCCCAAAACCCTGATCGAGCTGTCTCTCTTGCTCATCTCCTCAGCGCCAGACGAGCTGCTGTGATTAGGAACAAAGGCGTATGCATGCGGTTAGGGGTACAGTACAGAATACAGCGCTCGGAGGTGTGAGATTGGGATCAGGCGTCGGTTGCTGATGCCCGCGCGTCGGCCTGCTGCGCCTCGATTGCTCGTCGCTGCACCTTTGCCCGTGCATGCGCGTCTTGAACCTGCGCGCGAAGGGGGTCAGCGAAACACGCACGGAGGACTGGACGGAGGCGGAAAACGGCGAGCGCACCATTTGGCGGAGGAGCATGCCCTTCTCGCCGAGGCGTTCTGGGCGCATCCGGAAGAGGTAGGCGTCGAGACCTCCGACCTTGTCGATGGTCCTGAGTGCGCCGGCGGTCACTTTGAGGCGCAACGTTGTGCCGAGGGCTTCGGACCAGAGTCGCTTCGGGTGGACGTTGGGCAACCAGGTCCGCCTCGTCTTGTTGTTGAAGGTCTCGCCGACGCTGTTGCCGGACTGGATGGCGCGACCGTCGTAGAGCCCGGCTTGGATCCGCTTGGCGTTGACGGCGCTGCGCGAAGTTGCGCGGAGGGACGGAGCGGACGAGCGGAAGGCACCCAACATGGTGGGCGGAGACGGCGAGGCGTGATAGAGGCGGGGGTTTCTAGACGTATACAAGTGCCTGTGCGGCTCTCGTGGATCACGCGCGCGAGTTGCAGTGACGGGTCCTGGCGAGACCTCAGTCGCAAACAGAGTCGACTTTTTTCACCTTCAGCACACGACACGACTACAACCGAGTGGCTGGGCAGGATGGCTACACGGGCAGACGGCTCGGGAGGGACTGCCTCTGCCAGGGACATCACGCCCGCACAACTCGCTGCGACCTGGAAAAAGAGCGGAGGATTCGACTCGCTCAGGAAACAGCTCCTCGCAGACTTTATCAACGCAGTGAGTGACCGCTGCAGAGCATGCCAAGGCGTCCATTCATGCTAGACTGACGGGAACCGGTGCGTTCCGCAGCCCGAAATGGCCAAGTTCCTCACCGACCTCGACGTTTCCCTGCCCGCCCTCCTGGCGAGCACCCCCTCGATCGCTCGGCAAGAGAGGAAGGACCGCCCGAACGCCGTCATCCGCTCCATGAAACAGATAGAGACCCTCAAACCGCAGATCAAGCTCACCGAAAAGAGGCTCCGAGAGGACGAGACGGTCGCGAAACGGATAGACCAGGAACTCGCGCGCTCGCTCTGCCAACTCAGAGGGGTACCGTTCGTGGAAGAACCCGAACCCAAAGCAGAAAGACCTGCAGAGGTCGGCGGCCGCGAAGGAACCGCTCCGAGTCCCGTCCCAAAGGCCGACGAATCACCAAGTTCGTTTCGTTCCTTTTCCCGCTGCAGACCTCATGCTGACTTCTCGGCGTGCGCTGCAGACCCCGCAATGACGCCCGAGGACAAGGACAGCAGTGCGGTCGCTTCTCCAACGCAAAGTAAGTCCGAACCTGTCGACTCGAACGGCAGCGCGGCACCACGTTTAGTTGACGCCACTCAATCCGAACAATCAGCGCTGTCTGCAACAACCTCCACCAAGCCTCCTGCCGCCCCCCTTCCTGCTACACAACCTTCCGAGCCAGAGGATGTCGACATGCCATCGGTCGGTCAGGCAGAGTCCCCCTCCACAAGTGGTGTCGACTCGAAGGAGGCGATCACGACGGGTCAGGCTGCCGTGCCCGCCGAGGCGGACGACGACGTCGAGATGAAGCCGTCCATTCCGGACGTGTCCGAAGAGTCGACATAGACCCCTCGGCGGAAGTCGGCTTGTATATGTTGTTTTGGGGGGCCCTCCTTTCATTGAATTTGTTGTCGTAAAATGTGTAACAGCAGGTCGTTTTTTGGGCCTTACCGTTGCTGGCTGAACCTCCCTTCCTTGCCAAGAGACACGACTTCGTTACAGGATCTGAGTGTCTCCGGCCAGGAAAGAAAAGGAGCATAAAGAGAGGCCATCTCCGTGGATGGCTGGAGAGACGGGAGGCGAACCGTTTCTTCGTCATCGGTCTCTCACTCCTGCTGCCGCTTGAACCGAGTGGTGATTCAGACCACACGCCAAATTAATACGTAGAGCCGCCGACGCTGCACGCCAGAACCGCTGCACTCGAGTCATCGTCCGCTCGCCATCGCCTTGCGTCCGCCCCACTTGCGACTCGCCTGACTCAGTGCGGCTCGGTGACAGGCCGCGCTTGATGGCTGCGTGGGCGCAACAGCAGGATGGAGAAACTCATGCCGAAGCTATGCAAGTACCGCGACCGAGCTTGTCCGTGGTGAGGAGCTCTGATGGCGCCGAGTTCCCGCTGCATCGAGACGACTTTCGCGACATCACGACGTGAGTCTGACCGCGGATCACAGGATGGAGATGCAACAAGAGACTGACAGAGACCTTTTCATGCCGGCGCAGTCTCGACGAACTCCGGTACAACTTGCTCTCGCCGCTGTTGTCGATCCCTCCGGAATGCCTCATCCTCATGAACGAGGAAGGAGCGCCGATCGCGAGAGACGAGGCCGTCCGACACCTCCTCTTGCTCGCGAGCACTCCAACCAGCTCCGTTCTGGGTACCAAACGCGTGCCGAGACCGGGCGACGACCGATCTCCGACCGGTTCGGTCGTAATGCGCGGATCGGGTTCCAGCTCTGGCCTGCGCGCAGGGTCCGATTCGACTACGCGACGCATCTACGTCTTTGACCGGGATCACCTCGATTCCGATCCGGACGAGGTGGCGGCTGCGCTCTCCGTGTCGGAAGAGATGGTCTTGGGAGAGCCGCCGCTAAACCGTCAGTTCGCTTGCCAGCCGGCCTCCCATGATCCAGACTTTGCCTAGCTGACCAAATCCGAGTCCGCATGCTCTGCTGCAGTGGAGGATCCACTGCCGTCGCATCTCTCGCTGTCGCAGCATCACCTGTTCACGCTCCAAGCTCTCGTCACCAGTATCCATCTCCAAATCGATTCTCTCGCTCTCGCCCTCGCCAACCTCCGTCGCGTCAACAGCGGCACTTTTTCCTCCTTCTCTCTCTTTCTCGAATCGGCCCAGCCGACCATGCAGCGCTATGAGCGCCTGCTCGAAGGGTGGGAAGGCGCCATGGACGCCGTCAGCAAAGTCGCCGTCGTCTCGGGCTTGCTCACCCGAACCGCAGGCTCGAATGCCGGGAACGCGAGCACGGTCGGCGTCGGAGGCGGAGGGGGTGGCGGTCAAGACAAGCAGCGGTACCTCGGCGATTACGTCTCGAGGGAGAAGATGCTCGCAGTCCGCGATGGCTGTGCCAAAGTACTCGGTGAGTACACCACGGCGGACCAGGCAGATGTCCAGAAGGACTGACTATCTGATCTCCTGTCGATAGCTGAACTCAAGCTGCGGACGGAAGACCTGCAAGTGACGCTGGACACCGTTACGTCCGCAACGGAGGCTGTCGAGGGGGAGCTTGACGTGACCAAGTGAGTGAGATCTGCCTTCCTTTTCCTCGAAACCTTGCCTCTTCCGCAAAATCTCACGCGACGATGTGATCCTGCAGGTCCGATTTGCTCGACCTCGAAGCCTGCACTCAGGACGCCGAGCAAGGGCACCTGCGTATCGAAGAGCTTGTCCATGCCGGTTCCGAGAGTGAGTGGAGCGCCCACGGACGCGACATAGACTATCAATCACTGACGCCTCCCAACAGTGACAGATCCAGAACTTCTCGAACAATGCTTTGCGGAGCTCAGCCATGCCGATGCCGAGCACCGCGATCGTATCCGCTTTCTGATCGAACGCAAGGTGAGTTCGAGTCGAATCGACTGTATGGAAGGACTCGGCGCGAAACTCACAGCTTTCGACGATGTGCAGAACGCCATGACCAAGTATTTCTTGCAAGAGATGCAGAAGATCTCGGCGCTGCAAAGCGACGTAGCCAACGTGCCCGCCGAGCTGGCCGCTTTGGACCACGATCTTGGGTGCGCGGACGCGTCTTTATGTGAGAAGACGAGTAAGATACTAACTCGCCTCGTCGGCGCGTGCTCAGAACGCGAACCGACAACTTCAAGCACCTCTCTCGTCTGGAAGGCTTGATTCCGGCCTACGTCGCGACGGTCGCAGAGGTTATTCGACGGCGCGAATATGGTGAGCTGAGCCTGTGACGAATATTCACTGCAGCAAAATGTTGAATGCCTTTGTCTTCCGCGCAGCTCGCCTCCTCTCGCAACATTCGGGCGACCTCGCCGCAATATATGGTCCACTCGCTGAGCTCGAACGCCAGCGACGGTCTCACTATCGACAAACCCATTCGGGCAAGCTCCCGTGGGAGGTTCGTGGCTTGTCAGGCTCGACGAGCGAGCGGATACCGGAGATGGCTCTGGAGGTGGTCGGAGCAGAGGAGGGTCTTCCGGACATCGGTTCCGCTTCTTTGGACAGTGAGTGGAAAGAATTTGCGCTCTAGTCACTTGGGATTTGCACTAAACTCCGTGCAAACATCTCGCAGAGCTCGCATCGACACTCTCGCGGATCGACGAAGCTATGGGTCAAGCGGCAAACATCGACACTCCTGTCCGGCAAGCGCGACAACTCGTGAAGGACTTGGGCGTCGGGATCGAGAATTTACGCGACGAGTTTGCGAGGTTATCGCGCGGTATGGCATGTCCCAAAGACTCGCACAAGGATGAAAAGCCGGACTGACTCCCCGCGCTCAGATCCGCCGCCGCCGAGGCCCGACGTGAGCGACTTCGCTCGCGTTGCCGAGCTCGAAGAGCAAGTTCGCGCTCTCGAGACTACCCATGAGCACCTCAACCGCAAGCTGCAGGACGAACGATCTGGGTGGGAAGAGGAGACCGCCAAGCTCGAGGCGAGAGCAAGCACGGCGGAGGACGCCTGCGCCAGACTCCGCGCGGACGTCGAAGAGCTGCAGCGAGCACGCAGCACACTCCAGCAGGAGCAAACAGAGGCGAGACACGCCGCGCGCGATCTGCAGCAGGATCTCGAGAAGGAGGTCAAGCGGAGGGAAGCGGCGGAGCGCGACCTCGCAGCCGCTGCAGCCGGTGAAGCGGAGCTCAGGAAACAGTGGGCGACTCTGAGCGAGTCTCACACTCGCTTACAAAGTGAAGTATCGGCGTTGCGGCTCGAGCACGAACAGCGCGGCGTGACGATCGAGGAACTCCGGCCAAGGCTCGAGG
Organism: Rhodotorula sp. CC01; assembly: GCA_021654155.1. Classification (NCBI taxonomy): domain Eukaryota; kingdom Fungi; phylum Basidiomycota; class Microbotryomycetes; order Sporidiobolales; family Sporidiobolaceae; genus Rhodotorula; species Rhodotorula sp. CC01. The sequence goes on from JAKEZK010000001.1 coordinate 269,413, forward strand.
TCGCCCAGCGGGCGCAGCAGGAACTCTCGAGCGCCGTCGCGGACAAGGACAAGCTGCTGCGCGATCAGCGCGCAGACGCTGAGCTCGACCGCGCAGTTCTTGAGAAGGAGACCGATGCACTCCGCCGCCTCCTCGCCGATAAGGACACGCGTCTGGAGGAGCTCAACGAGCGGATGCGTCTCGCCGACGAGGGCGCAGCCACCTTGCGCGGGCAAGTGGATCGCTGGGAGCAGCTCGCTCGCTCGAAAGAGGTCAACGCGCGCGCAGAGGATTCGCGCTTCGAGTCGGCGGCGCGTGAAGCGGCCAAGGCGCTCGTCAACGCAGAAAAGGAGGCCGCGCTGTTACGACGGCTCGCACTTGATGCTCTCACCTCGGTCCGATCTCTTCGCCTCCAGAGTGAAAGGATCGCCGCGAACATAGCTTCGACTCCGGCTCCCACTCGGGCGGACGATACGCATCCGGAACGCCAGACCTCCCTTGACGATCGACAGCTTTCGGATCGCTTGCCCGAGATTCCGACCGGCGACGTCTCTTCGTCCGACCTGCGCCTCCTTTTGGACAAGCTCACTGCCTTTTACCAAGTCGGCCTTGAAGCCGCCGTCAACAACAAGGTCGAGACCCTCACCGCCGCGACGAAGCGATGGATCAAAGAAGCCAAGGCTTATCGTGAACGCGCTCACCGTGCCGCTGCGACTTCGGGTGACAAGATTGCCTTCCGCAAGTGAGTACCAGTCGCACTGTCACGTCTTTGGTTGGCTTCTCTGATCGTGCACCTTCAACAGCTTCGCCAAGGGAGACCTCGCCCTCTTCCTTCCGACTCGCAATTCGGCGGTACCCGTCTGGGCTGCTTTCAACGTCAGCTTCCCTCACCATTTCCTGAGCGCGAAGGGAGTCATCGCTGAGCAGATGAAGACACGAGAGTGGATCGTTGCACGCATCACAGCGATGACTGAAAAGGTTGTCGACGCCAAGGTGAGCGTCGTCGCTCACTTTCGCCGTGACTCTTGACCCCTGCACTGACGCAGTATCTACGCCGACCGCAGGATCCAGCCACGAACCCGTACCTTCTCGCCGCCGGCACCAAGTATTTCTTGCTAGAGGTGGAGCCGTGGAGCAGCAAGGAGAGCTCTCGCAGGCGGCGGACCAGCGCCGACAAGGGATCCAGCAGCGAGAAGAAGGGCGCGTCCTCAGGTACACGAGGTCCCGTCGTGGCTGAGCCAGGTCCGTCGCCGGAGACGACGAAGCGATCGAAGGATGGCGGGACGGACAAGCAGGAACCCTGGCGTCCTTCGTCAGCTCCGCCAGGATTCCGCCGCAGCGTCTCTGAAGGCGCGCCGTTGCCGCCCAACGCGACCGACTTTGCCCGCACCGAGTTCACCATCCCAGAAGCTGAAGAGGATGAGAGGTCCGGTGCAGATTCGCCAACACCTTCGCCGCCGGCTCCGGTCGCCGCTGACCCCGCCAGCCGGGCGAACGTCGCAGGTGCGAGTGCACCGTCCGGGATTTCCAGAGCGTTGGCGACTTCAGCGCCGTCGACGCCGGCCATCGATGGCAGCGATCCGTTCGCTGCTCCGCCGCTCGACGCGCAGGATCTGGGTCTGCCGCCGCGCCCGCGTTCGAGCTCGCCACGCGAGTACTCGCTGTCGACGCGGTCTTACGATCTTGGCAGAGTCGCTTCTGATGCCATGTTGGCTTTCCTGCCTTCGCCTGCGCGCCGCCAGCATCGCAATAGCGTGGAGGCGATCGGGCCTTCGATCGTACGCGGACCTCGTTATCCCGGCGCGATTGACCGTGCCGGACCCCCAGCGGGTATTCCGCGGGCGCCCACGTCCAATACACCGGCTGCAATGCTACTCAGCAGCTCGCCCGCCTCGACGTCCGCCTCCTCCGTCCACGTCGTGTCGCAGCCAAGGTCTGTCACCTCGGCCAGCGGAATCCTCTCCGCATCCTTTCATCGCCGCGGCTCCGGGACCATGCTGGGTACGCCATCGCCCGGACAGAGCGCGAAGGCGCCTCCGACTTCCGCAGCTCAGCTCGTCGACTCTCAATGGGATACGTCCGCGGAAGCAGCGAACGCGTTGCAGCGCTCGGCGGCGACCAAGGTCTCGCGTGGATGGCCTACGAGCTCCCGGACACCTCCTGACGACCAGTCTGCCCCGGCGAGTAGCCCCTCCGCCGCTGCCACGCCAGGCAAACAGGCAGACGCGGCGGTGCCGGCTCAGAAGCCCGGCATACTCGATGTGCTCACGGGGAAGCGACCGCTCTCGACTCGTCCGGCCGGATCCGCCAGAGCCGAAAGCGAGATGCGCAAGCTCCTTGGTCAACCTCCGATGTGATGCGCACCCTCCCTCACCTCTCCATCCGCGCCTCCTGATCTGTTGTTCGTACTCGCATCTTTTGCAAGCCATTCCTTCCGTCCTAAGCCGGCTTCATCCAGTTGAGCGCTCGAGCTCGTGGTACTGTCTGGTCTTGCATTCATATCTCCGGCGCAACTTGCTCAGAGTCTGCAGTGCGAGTTGCGGTCAAAGCCGAAGGAAGCGCGAAATGCGCGCACGTGACCCGCAGAAAATCGCGGTCGTCGCGTGTGCCCCACCACTCTCTCATTGTTCCCAGCGACAGTCTGCTAGAGCCCGAGCAAGGCTGCGTGATTGCCTGTGTACCGATCTGTACTCAGAAGGCGTCCTGCCTCACCAAGGACCGCCGCTCGCCTCCCGAAGGCTTTGCTGCCATCGCTCAAAGTTTGTGTTTTCACCAAGCCGCGTGCAGCAGCGCATGGCGCAGCCATAGACTGGGAGATTCGCGTGCTGACGTCCTTTCGCATATCCACCCGAACGTACAAAAGACTGGCACGGCAAAAGGCGATCAGGAAGTACGGCAGGCGCGCAGAGTCGCCGACGAGCCTGAAAAGGGGAGCGCAGACACGGCGCCGCGATATCCGCGCCTTGGGTTAGTACCTGACGGCGCAAGGGACCATCGCATCACGCGACAGCCGGCAGGCGTCCGCGGAACGCCGGCGGAAGGACTGTTTCCACTCGCTCAACTTGAGTGAGCATGGAAATCCTGCATGTGGCAGACGTTGGAAGTCAAGATCGGGACGCATCTACTCAGGCAAAGATGGGAAACGACGCGTCTACACGGGAGAACCGACTCTCGGCGAGGGAATCGAGCATGACGGGCCTCGGGATCCGACCCCGAACGCCACCGCTATCGCCCTCGTCGCGAAGCTACGCCGGGACCGATCGGCTGTCGGTCCTCAGCGCTACCGCAACGGATCTCTCCGACTTCTCCCCGTCGCCTACCGCGTCAATCGGCAGCGTTCGCATCGCCACCGTAACGCGGGTACCTTGTCGCACCGGGGACCGCCGAGTCAGCACCGGAATGGCGAGCATCGCTTCCGAAGATGGCTACCTTTCCGACGCTTCTCTGACTTTGCGCGGTATGGGTACCAGCGGCGAAGGTGTCGTCGCCGCCGCCTCGCTGGCATCGCGACTCGGCGCCGAGCCGGAGCTGCGCGAGCACAAGATCGATATCGGGATGAGGAAGGATCACGAACCGCGCGAAGCCACGCGGCTCGCTACTTGCAAGTGGCAGCGCGGGCTGAGCTCATCCCGAAATCGCCATTCGTCGGATGAGTGGGCTGCTCGGTCAGGTAGCAGTCAGAGCTCCGATCACGCCGGCCGTCAATCGATGTCGATCTTTTGTGAGCTACCTTTTGCCATACAACTAGAGACAGAGTCAAAAAGCGACTCACGCGATTGCCTTCTTGCAGCACCGGTCACTCATGTGCTCTCGCCGCCGCCGTGGGTCGAAGCGGACGGTGACGAGAACGTCCATCCATCTGCCGCCAGACCGCCGCGCCGAAAAGGGCTGACTGCCAGTCGCTCACTCGACCTTCTCGGCGAATTCCGCGACTCGCACAGCCATGAAAGAGAGGAGGCGAAGGCAGACCGGCTCATGTTCGACGCGACGGGCCTGAAAGAGTCCACGTCCTCGCACAAACGGTGTGCGAGCGAGGCACCCTTGTCCCGCATTTCGCCCGCCAATACGTCCCTGGTAACGGCACGGCCTTTGACGCCTTCGCTCCTCGAATCTGCGGTCTTTTCAGTACGCCCGGATTGCACCACGGGCACGAGCGATGCGCCGACGTCATTGTCCGCCTCGTCCAGCGACGGCTTCCCCGACGTGGGTGCAGCCGGCCTTCGAGCGTACGCCGAAAAGCGCTCCGATCTGGACGTCTCTGAATACCTCGAACACGGGCCCCGATCTGTCCGACAAACTCCGCTCGAGCCGTCGGGCCTTACGACCCCGGCTGCAATCGAGGTGTCTCCGCCTCAGTCCACTCCAGCAGGAGCACTGCTCTTTGCTCGCCGCGGCGTGTCGCCGTCGAATTCCAAGATGAGCCTGGCCTTCTCCGCAACAAGCTCGTCGTCGGCCACTCCTTCTCCTTCAACCCCGGCAGGCCTCGGTGCTTTCGACTCGTCTCCCGCGCTGACGGGGCAAGATTCGTACTTCACGGCGGTGCCGGGCGCTACGAGTACTGGCGCGTTCTCCGGTGGGTTCGGGCACCGCCTGATCTCTCTCCAGGAAGCCCGTCAGCGCGAGAGCGAGCGATCGGCAGCAGCCCGGCGGAAGGCGGCGACGACGCCGCCTCTGGAGATCTCCCTCGCGCGCGAAAATCGAGAAGGCCAGCCGCCGAGGTCGAGGTCGAAAGGCGAATCTCTTTCCTCGCGGCGAGGAATGCCGGCACCGGATGGCCTGAAGACTACGGGTAACGCGGCTGTACTCGAAGCTCCTTCGACCGTCATCAAGCCGAAGCGAAGCGGGTTCCTCCGCCGCATGATGGGTGGTGGTGGGGGCAGCAGCAGCGCTGCGGACAAGACGGCGACATCGCCGGACCCGTCTCGCCCATCCATGTCGCCTAGCGTCAGCACGCTCTGCCTGAGCCCGACACTCTCCATCTCGACTTCGCGTGCTGCCGACCATGCGACTCCTTCTGGCGTTCCGGTCCCGGCGGCCCCGACGGCGACGGCGACGGTCAAGTACGAGGCGCTTTCGCAACCGCGCATCTCCATTCAAGGCACGCCAGAACGGCAGGATGGAAGCGATGCCATCTTGCAACTCAGCACGAGCACTTCGCCCACCCTGTCGCTGCGGCCAGTCTCGACAGCCTTTTCGGCCGGGTTGCCCGCCGACTTTTTCGCTGAACCGATGCTGGCTCCCGTCGCCGTCGGGTCGCCGTCACCGACTTGGTCCTGGTCGCATTCGAGCTCACCCGACCCGTCTCTCTCGCCCACTTTGGGCATCAGTCCGTCGTCCGGCGCACCGCTGGACTTGAGTGTCCCGCGGGCGAGATCGACGACGAGTCCCGGTGCGAGTCTTCGCGCGTCGACCCACGGTACAGCTTCTACCGCCACGCAAAGAGCGGGTGGCGTGTACGAGGCATTCGACATGGCCGGCGGGCCGGATGCTCAAGGCCGGACCGTTCCCCTCGAGCGGTTCGTCGCCCTGCAGGACGAGTTTGACCGCGCGAGATCGGCGTGGTCGGCGCGCGAGCAGGAGCTCGAAGCGCAGATCCGCCAACTTACGATGCACCTCTCGGTACGCGAAGCTCGTCAGCAACCGCTTCGCGCGAGCAGTCTCGGCGACCCGCGCCAGTAAACGTTCGCTGCGGGGTGAGTCTGGCTTTTTCTTCTGCTCGTACCAGTCTCGGTAATGCGATAGGGTTCAGATCCGCTCTCGTTGTACCTATGGTGCTTTTAATACTGACATACTGTATAACAGCTCCGCCTGGGGTGAGCCTCGCAGATGCCGACTCGTTGCCGTCTCGAAGTACGCCACCCCCTAAAATCGCGCCCATCAGTGACAAATTGCATCTCCGGAGGCGGTGCCTCTGTATTCCATATTCATACCATACCTCATGCCCTCCCAATACCCATAAATTCGCTATACCCCGCTCAGTGCTCACTCTCAAGCTCATTCTTTCAGTGCATCTCAAAATCTCCGCTTATTTACAGCTGTCAAAAGGCTGCTCGCTTTGCATCATCGGGCTCGAGTAGATCTACGTCTATGTATGCCGTTTGTGCTCCCTATAGACGTGCGAGGGGGCTCCGACGCCTCGATTCCGAACTGGACCGGGTTTTTGCCACTGAAAGGGCGAAAAAGGGTTCGCGCATCCGCGACCTCGAACCCTCGGACCTCTTGACCCCTGCACTGCGATGGCACACCAGCCAGCCATGTACCGATTGACAGAGCGTGACGGTATCCTTCACGTCGACGCTACCCCGTCCGGATTCGCGCTCGAGCGGCGACAAGCGGTCGGCGGAGGCGGTGCTGCTTCGGGCGACGCGGCGTCGTCGGCTGCCGCTGCCACGACGACTCCGGCGGCTGCTACGACGACGACGACAGCAGCAGCACCAGCTACGACGACCACGCGAGCTGCGACCACGACCGAGGCGACGACGACGGCGGCGTGAGTCGCTTGTTTTTCGCTCAGCTCTCGTGTCGCGGTCTCGCCCCTTTGGCCGATTCCATGTAAAAAGGCTGACTCTTTCGGTGTGTGACACTGTAAAAGTCCGTCTACGACGACCACGACCACGCAAGCTACCACCTCCCAGCCGGACGCCACCACGTCGGCGCAGGCCACCACTACCACCTCGGCAGAGACGACGACAACAACTTCTTCCGCCGACTCAACGACCACGACGAGTGCCGCACGCTCGACTACAACTTCGGCTGCTGGTATGTCTTTTGTTCTGACATGCCCACCTGCCGAGGTTTGGCAATCTCACCGAGGTGCTCTCCCCCAGACACGACCGTTACTCGCGTCATCACCCCGACGACAGGTGAGTTGTTTTTCTTTCGGCCTACGGCTGGAAACAGGGACTGATGCGTACTCCTCCATAGTCGTCGTCGTCGGCACCTCGACTTTCACGTCTTCTCTGTCGCCGATCACCTCGGCCGAGACCCTCTCGTCCTCCTCTCAGACCGCCCTCCCGGCCTCGTCTGGCAGCGGTCTCTCAACCGGAGCCATTGCCGGCATCGCTGTCGGCTCTGCTGTCGGCGGTATCATTGCCCTCTCCCTCCTCGGGTGGCTATGCCTCGGTGCCGCACGCCGTCGCCGCGACAAGCGCGACGCCGACAACATCCTTTGGCCCGCGACCGGCGACAGTTCGGCTCTGTACCCTGAACCCGTGCACAACACTGGACGTGCCGGTTTCGGCGTCGGTGACGACGGCGATGACCTGGACGAGGGCGCTGCGAACGGATACGGCAAGCAGCCCGGCATGAGCGAAGTTGGAGCAGGCGCAGCTGGCGTCGGAGCGGCTGCCCTCGGCGCCGGCGCTCTCGGACGGTACGGCTCTCAACGCGAGCCGCAGCTGCCGAACGTGCCTCCGACTGTCTACACGTCCGAGTATGGTCACGACTCGTACGGCGCCGATCCGTACTACGGAGGAGGAGACTCGTCGCCACCCGAAGGCGCGTCGGCCTACACCGGCTACTCGAACCAGACCCCGTCTCAGCACTCGCACTCGGCGCTCGCTCCGGGAATGGCCGGTCTGGGCTACGGCGGCGCGGCGGCGGCGGCAGGTGCAGGCGGGTACGACCGCCAGAGTCCGTCTCCGCCTCGAGTCGGAGGTGCGTCGGCCGACGGACACATGAGCGCGTACGACGGCGAGTCGCAGGGCGGTCACATGCCGTTCCCGGGTGAAGCCGACCACGAAGGACCCGAGCGGAGTCTCAGCCCGCGCCCGATGCAGGTCGGCGACACGTTCGGGCAGGGATACGACGAGACTGAAGGCGGCAGGCGCTGGCGATTGAGCGTGGTCAACGACGACCCGCTCGACCGCGACTAAGAGTCTCGCATACTCTCCGCGCCCTTACGACTGTCTATATACACACTTATCGCCCGCTCTGTACCACTCACTACCCGTCGTTCTTTCCCTTCTCACCGCCTCTCGACCTGACCACTTTGCAACTGTCCCGCCTCGCCTGTTTCCAACCCTCGCCCTTTGGGCGCTGACGACCAACTGCCATACCCACACACTCACACCTTGGCTGTGTAGCAATTTCCGTTCTTCACCATATAATTTCCCCTCTCCTGCCGGACTGCTCCGCCTCCGACTCATGTCGCTCGTTCTTACCTTCGTTTTTTCCCTCCATCCCCCGCGCACTCTTCGGGCCCTTCCCTTCATTTCTACCATGCGTCTTCTTTAAGCGGTCGACCTAGCTCTCGTAGCAACAGACCTGCAAACTAGCACAGACAATTTTTCCCTCCTTTTTTTCTTTTTGTTCTTCGGCCTCCACCCCGCTCGGACCGGATACCTTAAAAACGTGATCGAGCTCAACGCTTGGCGCGTGGGAAAATGCGGAGTTGGCCGCCGCAGCAGTGGCACAACGGCAATCGAGGCCGTCGGCTGCTGCTAAAGTCCTCAACTGACGACCACCCTCCTTTCAAGGCAGCTGAGCTGTGCACGATACCCTTGCTTGATGCTCTGAGCGCTTCCGCGAGCTCCTTTTCCTGCTGAAAACCTTCACCTCCACGCCTTCGACACATCTTCCACCCGGCCGAGTGCGGTCCACGCGTAATCAGCGACAAACGAGAACAACGGCGCACGAACCGGGGACATGCGGATCCTCCTGAACAAGGCGTGGAACGCCGTCCAGCCCATGTACGCCGACCACCGCGCTGCCCTCCCGACCTACGACTCGGTGCCAGGCGAACCGAACTCGGACGAAAAGCTGTCGTGGGCGGCGCCGTTCCGGTCGTTGTCCTCGTCCCGGTCTTCGTCAAGATCGGCCAGCTCCGACACCGACTACGAAACGGCAGCTCGGCAAGCGGCAAACAAGGGCTGGATTCGGCTCGGAGCGGTGGGGTTGTGCGGTCTCCTCACTGGAGTTCTTCTCGCGCGTGGCGGCGCACACGACTCGGTTCATTACGACGGACCGACACAGACGGACGTTTGGAAGCAATACGATATTCGAGAGAAATCGCTCGTCGGTACACGACCGGTCACTAGACTTCCGAAGTGCGAGCGAACGGTGGTATTAGAATGGGTGCGTGCGCTCGCTTTCGTGGTGAGTCGCCCCCTCGCGCTTGACACCGACGAGTTTCTTTCCGCCCGCAGGGGACATGGCAATATGGTTTCGGGTCGACAACTATCAGCACTGTGAGTTTTTTCGGACCTGCGACGAGAGGAGCGGAATAGTACCTCTGACGAAGCGGCCGTTGCCTAGCTACAAGCCATGGTCTTCGCCAAGCAGTATGGCTACGAGGTTGTCTTTTCTCGCGGAGCAAATCCATACGGATCGTACCTAGGTGCGTACAGTTGCCCCGACCTGCGTGGACATCGTCTTGACGCCTTTTTTGTTTTGCGCCGCGTAGACTATTTCGAGCCGTACCAACCGACGCATTGCCAGATCACAGAGGATCTTTACCGCGAGGTAGGAACGGTCGAGCTGCAGGCGGTCACCGAAGAGGCGAGGGGAGCGTCCGAAGACGCTCCGCATCCGGACCAGACTCCGCGACTCCGCAGCAGTTCAGGAGAGTGAGTCGGGATTTTCGTCTGCGCATCCAACTTCAACCTCGTGATGCTGATCTACCCCCAAACAGCACGCATTCACTGAACCGCTTCATGCGAGACACGACCTTCCGTTCCGAAGAGCTGGACACGCTTCCGCAACTCGACTCGAGTCGACCCAAGCCCGGTCCCGAAAACGTTCCCGACCTGTACCGCCAGCGCTTCCTTCAGTACTCGGCACTCACCGCGCGACACTTCCAGCTCAATGCGCGGATCAAAGCTCGGCGAGACTCGCTCCGGCTTGAGATGGGCCTGCTGGATCAAGGAGAGCGGCCGACGATCGGGATGCATTTCCGAGGCGGTGACAAGCTCAAGCACGAGTGTCGCCCGTCGTCTCAGATGTCGTGGTGAGTCTTTCGCAGCTTCCAGGGTCCGCACTCCTGGTCTCTGACCTTCACGACTGCACACAGCGGAAACATCACTCTGCATTGCGAGACCGCCCTCGATGCACTCCAGTCCTTCGCCCCAGAATACCCAAACTTCCGGCTCGACTCGACGAAGGCGCGCCTCTTGCTCATGACGGCCGAGCCCGACGCGCTCGAACGGATCGCAGCCGAACCGATTTGCCACCACCACTTTGAGATCGTGCCGTTCCCGCGCGGCGGCACCGACAAGTCGTACAAGCAAGCAGACTTTTACGAGCTGTCTGCAGAGACCCGTCTCGAAGATACGCAGCGCTTCCTTGCCGAGGCCGACATCCTCGCCAACTATGTCGACGCGACGGTTGTGAGCGCAAACTCGAACACCGGCCGCTTGATCTTTACCCGTGGGGGACCGACTCGCGCAATAGACGAATACAGGATCCGGTCGGTAGACGTCCCTTGGCATGTGAGTGTATTTCTCCGCCGCTGGTGCAGCTCTGGACCGAGGCTGACCTCCTCGTTCCGCCCGCAGCCGATGCAATTTGCGCCCTTCGCAGGATTCTGCGACGGCACAGCTGGCCATTGCTTCCCTGAGTGAAGAATCAGAGGCATCATGCGCAGCGGCATATGTGTATTGTAGACTTATAGACATTGTTTGCACAAGTATGGAATATTACTTAGAAGACGACAAGCTCGAGACTATTGTGGCAAGTCCTAGAGAACTGAAAGCACAACGTATACCAAGCGTCCGTCCCGCCGCATCACTTTCCTATCGCCAGTTTCCGTTGCCCGGATAGCCGCCGCCGTTTCCGGAGTAGCCGCCGCCACCGTTGTTGCCGGGATAGCTACTGTGCGGGTGGCCGTGAGGAGGGTTGTAGCCTTGCGGTGCTCCGTACTGTTGTTGACCATACTGGTGCGGCGGGGGCGGCGGTGGTCCACCTTGGGGGCCGCCGTAGTACTGCTGCTGCTGAGGAGGCCCAGGCGGCGGCGCGTAACCTTGAGGAGGACCTCCGTAACCGGGACCGTTGTCGTAGTACTGACCGGAAGGGGGACCGGAAGGGTGATGACCGTGCTGGTGGTGAGGAGGAGGGGGACCACCTCCATACATCGGCTGCGGTGGACCGGGATAACCCGAGGAAGTGTGCGACTGGTTGAACTCGTTAAAATTCGGCGCGCCTCCATGGACAGCCTGCGGAGGCGCTCCCGCCGCTGCGATAAGCACACCAAACTCGTAAGCGAAAGTGTTTAGAGCTCGAAAGCTTTCAAACCCGGACGGGACGGAGAACTTACGCGGCATGTAGCCACTCTGAGGCTCTTGGAACCCGTCGGGACCGTCGCGACGACCGAACTGACCGCTCGTCGCCGTATTGAACGACTGCGAGACCGACGAGATCTTGTGCTGCGCCTGACTGTAGGTGTTCATCGCGGCACCTGCTCCGGGCACGTATTGTTGGGCAAAAGCGCCGACGCCGTTCGGCATGAGTACCGAATTGTAGTCTGCGAGCGGCGGCGAAACAAAACGCTCAGCATGCCGACGGTACGAGAGAAGGCACAAAAAGGAGCATTACTCACGGCCGTGAGCGCCATGTCCTTCCTGATCCGATTCGTGACCCTTGCGCTTGTTCTTGTGGTTCTTGACGCTGTCTTTGGACAAGCCGTTGAGGATGAACTGCTTGTCGCTCGGCGACTGACCCTCAATCCAACTCTTCATGTACGCTCCCATGAGGTTCTGCACCTCGGACGAGCCGTCGACAAAGTACGGGTGGTGGAAGGCTTGAAGGACTGCGGGTGTGCGTTGACTGAGGGTCAGGCCGAGCTTGCGCGCAATGGTCAGAAGGCAGACGCACTCTGCGAAGCGACCGCGTTCGGGTCCATCGACGACTCTTCCCACGCCTTGACGATCATGTTGACGGCGTACTTGAGGATGATGATCGCCACTTGACCCGCGGGCTCGTTCAAGATGAGCGCAAAGCTGAGGACGAAGAGGTCGAGTCAGGTCTGGTACGACCAGGGCTGGAGAATGCGTCGCAACCTACTGGTCCTTGGAGAGGAATGAGTGCGTCGGATCGGACGCATGCGGGTTGTTGAAGACCTCGTACTGGTCCGCGCTGTTGATGACTGCGGCGCTGCCCTCGCCGAGCACCTTGGTCGCTTGACCTGTCGGACATTCTCCTCGATCAGCATCTTGCACGCCCCACTTTTGATGCTTGCGGGCTTACCCATGATGGGTTTCAGAAGCGGCTCCAAAGTAGTCCTGAAAGGCGGTCATGGCATTAGAAGCTTCGTCCATTTCCAAGTTGTGAAGTTGAGGTGGAACTGACATCACAAAGGCGTTGAGCGAGTTTGTAATCTTCTCAACGAGCGACGACAAGCCCGGGATTTTTTCGATCGTCGACTCGATTCCCTTGCACACGCTGTCGCGGAACGAGAGCACCTTCCACAACGTCGCGTGCAGCTCTTGCGGGCTCAGGTTGTCCATCTGACCGCTCGCCGCACGCGAGCGAATGTCCTCGATCGAGCCCATGTCGCGGGAGAGTTCGGTGCCCGACGATCCGGGGAGGTCGCCGAGCAAGGAACGGAGGACCGTCGTCGTCGTCGAGTCGGCCATGCCGCGGTCGGTGGAGCGGGCGCCGTCCATCGCCTTCTGGAGGTCTGACACCGAGGCTTCGCTAATGTGGTCGGTCGCCTCGCCGAGGAGCGAGTGGATAAAATCGCTGCCGCCGAACGAACCCGTCACGAGAGGCGGACACGATCCCGAAGGGCTGTGGACCCGGACAGCGTCGCCGACGTGGCAAAAGATGTTGCGGTACCCGAGCCGGAGCAGGCTCAACTCGCACCAGTTCGAGTGAGCGGTGAAGTCTTCGAGGGTGTGCAGGAGCGTGCCGAGGAGGCGGTACGACTCGTAAGCGGCCGATTCGCCTCCGCCGTTCCGAGCGCGTCGACCAAAGTCGATGCACTGCAGGATCCGTTGGCGAACGAGGCGTGCAGAGGTGTCCCAGTGGCCGTTCTCGTTCGCGATATAGTTTTTCATGCCGGTCCGCGGGTCAATCTCGAGCTCGACGTCTTGGACGGGCGGACGCAGGCGAGGGTCAACACGGCGAGCGTCGCCGCCAGGCTGATCGGCTGCATAGCCTTTCGGGTTGTCTGAGGAGAATCCGTCGTCAGTTGGAACGCTCAGGGTCGAGGATCCGCAAGCGAGGGACTTGGAAGGGCTCACCGATGTGCTCGGTCGGCAAGTAGACTCCCAACCGTTCGTCCGTCACTTCGAACTCGGCCGTCGCGTATCCGTGCGCCAAGAACCCGAGGGCCATGACGAGGTTGAGGATGGTCTGCTTCGAGAGCTTGGACAGACCCGCAATGTCCATCGCTTGGGAGTAGTCGCGGAGCCAGTTGCCAAAGTAGACGCGCTTGACGTCGAGCGATCCCCATTTCGCGCCGCGGTTCAGGAACCCGCCGGATTTCTTGATGAGCTCTGCGAGAGCGTCTTCGATGTCGCCGTGTCGGAACGCTGCCAGGGGAATCGCGACATGCCAGAGCATGAGGTTAGGTCATAATGCTCATCCCGTCCGACTGCCTGGACCGAAACAGCACTCGGCTCACCTTTACCCTCCAAGTGTCCCCATGACGGAATGTTTCCCGCTCCGAACGCGTGCGCACTCGGCAGAAGGCAGAAGAGACCTGACGGGAGGTCATGACGACGGATTTGACACGACGACGGGTCAGCGCTGCCGGAGTCGAGACGGGGTACATAATGGAGGCGGGTACGTACAGACGAGCGCAAAGAGCACTGGCAGCTGGCCTTGCCACACGGTCCCGCTCTTGGATGGCATAGTCGGGGTTGCACGCTCCTCGCGAGGTGGGGGAAGATGACGATATCACGGGGTTCAAGCGTTGGCTCGGGCTGTTGGGTGGTGGCCTCGCCGGTCAAGGTTGGCGGGGTGTAGTACGTCGTGAAAGTCGAGCAGAGCTTGTGCGTATGGCAGAGAGCCGAGTGCTATTTTTCGCTCGTCTCCTGTCCCGCTCTCGAGTGAGGCGGTGCAGTCGGATTGCTTGGCACCGCGTCGGCACCGCCTCCTTCGCCCAGCGACAGACTCGGCGAGATACGGCTCGGGGATGCACATGTTCCCGGGTGAGAGGACGCGCTTCAACCGCTCGAGACTGCAGACGCATTGGGTGAGAAAGAGACATCTGCAGCCGAGGCTTCTCTCTGGCAAGGCCTACCGCAGGCGAGCAGGCTCCGGAGGCGACCATAGAGCCCCGGAGACCGTCTGCACCGCGAACGAAGGTGTAGGTATGTTCCCGAGCACGGGGGAAGGTGTCAGTCGTTGCGAAACGCTTGGTTTGAGCGTCGCAAAGGAAGCGGGTTGTAGAGGAGCATTTGTCGCACCGACAGGACAGTCGAGCCCATTCTGCGAATAGGAGATCTCTAGCTGAGTAGCATGTATACTGTGCAGGCCGAAATGACGGGCAAACAAGCGCTCCGAGCCGGTCTGCGCGGACATCGTGTTGACGCGTCATGAGATGCGAGAACTCGGGGCTGAGCCAGTAGCAGGAACGGTGACGGACGACAGGGACATGGTTGACCGTAGCACAGTGTTCAGCAGGTAACATGATCGGGCTAGCAATGAGTCTCTTGAGTCCGGTCGAGCACGAGAGCCGGGACCTCGGTGATTGAGCAGACGTCCGTCCTCCTTTGGCGGCGTCGGCGCGAAAGTTGTCGGAGCTGAAGATGTCTCTAGCATACTGCAAGACAGGCGACATCCGATCCTGCTGTGCGGTCCTTTCGTCGTGAAGCGAGAGCGGCGATGGGACGGCGTGAGCCGGGAGGGAGCCGGAGCGTGACGAGGAGCGATGTGGGAGCCGCGCTGGTTGGACGAGCAGGCAGAGCCGGAGATTCGCAGTGTTTCTGCAAGGCGTACGCAGCCTCGGAGGACGCGAGGCGAGAGACCGAGTGATCGACCCATGCGAAGAGCCGGTCGCGGTGCGCGTCTCGTTCGATTCGACGCGACGTTCTCTCTCTGCTCTCCCTTACGCAGCTGAGTGCACCGGTTCGACACCGACAGACGGATTCTCCTTCAACAGATCCACCTGAACCCAACGTGAGTACGGCCTCCGTCCCCCTCCCGCTCGTGGACCACGGCATAACTGACTTTCACCGCGCGCGCGCTCATTCGATCGCCTCTTTTTCGTTCCCGGTCCTCGTCTACGCCCAGTCCAGCACAGCCAAACCGAAGCAGCAATGGTCAACGCACCCGAAACCGCCCAGGCTTCGAGCAGCAGCTCGAGCGCCCTCATCCAGCCGACAAAGGGCGACGTCCGGAACCGCGCCGGCATCGCGTCCTACACCGCGCACTGGGACAAGGACTCGAGCAAGGACTCGCAGGAGAACACCGACCTGCGCAAGGAGAACTACACCGACGTCGTCAACGGTTACTACGACGGCGCCACCGAGCTGTACGAGTACGGCTGGGGAGACTCGTTCCACTTCTGCCGCTACTACCCGGGAGAGCCCTTCTACCAGGGCATCGCCCGCCACGAGCACTACCTCGCCTCCCACACCGGCATCAAGCCCGGCATGCGCGTCCTCGACGTCGGCTGCGGCGTTGGCGGCCCCGCACGCGAGATTGCCAACTTTACCGACTGCGAGAGTGCGTTCTCCCGTTTGCTCGAGTTTTCGCGTTCGTGTAGACGCTGACTCGCCCCCTCGCGCGCGCAGTCGTCGGCGTCAACAACAACATGTTCCAGGTCCTCCGCGCCCGCAAGTACACCGAGAAGCAGGGCTTGTCGGACAAGGTCTCGTTCGTCAAGGGCGACTTTATGGCCCTTAAGGAGCAGTTTGGCGAGAACAGCTTTGACGCAGTCTAGTGCGTTGCTCTTCCTTTGCCTGAAGCGTGGATATCCGTGCTGACGTTTGGGTACCCCCCCCCCCCCGCAGCGCCATCGAGGCAACATGCCACGCTCCGAGCTGGGAGGGCGTCTACGGCGAGATCTTCAAGGTTCTCAAGCCGGGCGGAACTGTACGCTCGTGTTTCGTTCTTTCCGGGCTCTCTTCGTGCAAGTAGCTTGACATCTCGTTGTTTTCTGCAGTTCGGAGTCTACGAGTGGTGCATGACGGACAAGTTTGACCAGTCGATCCCGCGGCACAAGGAGATCCAGCACGGCATCGAGCTCGGCAACGGTATCCCCGAGATGCGCCCGATCGCCAAGGCGCGCGACGCCCTCAAGGCCGTCGGCTTCGAGATCGAGCACGAGGAGGACCTCGCCGCGCGCGGAGACAAGGTCACGTGGTACTACTCGATCGCGGGCGACATGAGCAAGGTCCAGTCGCTGTGGGACTACCCGCTCGTGTGGCGCATGACCAACTTTGGGCGCAACTTGACCGGCTACGGCGTCTGGGCCCTCGAGAAGCTCCGGCTAGTCCCCAAGGGAACGTGGGACGTGCAGGAGGCCCTCAAGATTGCCGGTGCGCCGCCTCGGCTTTCGTGGTGCTTTTCCCCGGCGACGTTCTTGTACTGACGCCCTCGTTCTCTCTGCAGCTGACGCCCTCGTTGCCGGTGCCAAGGAGGAGCTCTTTACGCCGATGATGCTCTTTGTTGCTCGCAAGCCGGAGCGGACCGACTGAAGACTCCCTTCCTTTGCCATAGACTCTATTGTTTGCTCTGCATGCACTCCTTGATACCCCTGTCTCTTGCCATCGTAGCCTTGGAAGGTCTTTGTAATGTCGGGGTATTTGTCTGAACGAGTCGGTCAAACTCGGGCCAACCGCTCATCCGATCAAATGCCTCGTCCCTTGCGTGCCACACAAGATAGCTTCTTTGTCACTGTGGGAGGTCACAACAAAAGTCTAGGTGTGTGGAGAGGACCGAGCAACAAAAAAAATCGTGAACGCGCAAAGGCGATGGACTAAAGATTCGTTCAAGCCGCTGTTTGAATCTGGGACACGGCTTCTCTAAGTAAAAGGCGTAGGGAAGGTTCGCAAGTTGTCGAAAATTCACGGCTGAGTAATGCTGACCTTGGCCATATTCTTGGCGACGTACCAAAAACGACTTTTTTTTCGAACCACCGGTGTCAAGTAAAACCTGTCTGTTGCCACCCAGACCGACGCGATGTGAGCCCCGACACAGAGAAATAATGTGTGCTAAGTATTCATAGTGTGTATCCTAGATATGCACCCGGATTCTGTCTCACATGGTTGCGGTACGCGGACTCCAGACCCTCGACTGAGCATGGAAAGAAGTGCCTCGCTCGCCGACCTGCGCTCACTTCACAGCGGAATTTTTTCCACTCGAGCTCGCTATTATGCATACGCTCATCGCAGCTTCTAAATAGCTTTGAAACCTGGCTCGCAAAGACGGCCCTTTCGGGTCGGCACTGGAAGCACGCGCCGTCGCCCAAACTTCGGCGAGTCGAAGAGGCTGCGATGCGTCGGCCTTCCTCGGGTGGGCATCGCGCAGGGCGACAGCAGCGTAATACACCATGGAGAAGCTCTTCTTTGCATATCCTGTCTGGATATACTTGCCGGCCGCTAGAACCCTGGCCGCGCGCGTTGAGACAGCGCCGGCTCGCTCCCGACGCTGGCTGCGAACTGCACGCTCAGAACGAGTGTACCGTCCGGAATTGGCTCCGCAGACACACACATGCTAGCTAGGCGCAGACTTCTATAATCTCCCTGCTTTAAATTAGGCTGCAGAAGCATGAGCTCGGGCGCGCGGGCGTTCGCACGGCGGGTCCGCGGAGAAGCCGAAACCAGCACGGTCTAAGCTTGTTCGACGTTCTTCTTCTCTTTTTTGCCCACCTCAGCCTGCCCATTTAGTACACACGGCGGAATGTCGTCACCCAATGACAGCAAGCAGAATCTGCGCGATGCCTTCGCATCGCTCCAATGCGCCTGTGACGCTTCGAACCCCTCGGCCGACGAGCGAGCTGTGGTCGACAAACTCGGATACAACCTGGAGGAATGGTGTCAGGAAGACTGGCCACTCCAGCTTGTAACCTGGATCTCTGGCGTCTACATGGACTTGGCTGGCGTGCTCATAAGCACCCGCCACAAGGCGACAGAACTTGATCTGCTGGTGCGCTTGGCTGCGTTGCACGCGTGAAGCGCGTCGGTGATTTACCTCTGCTTAGCATTCCAGACCGGCCTGACAAAGAGCTGCTTCGCACTCAGCGGTGGTGCCTGGTACACCCTGGTGAGCGCGAAAAAGTGTCCTGCCGGCAATGCCACAGAACTGACTACCTCTGCGTGAGCAGGACACGCCTGGGCGTAAAGGTACCGCGTATACATCCCGTTGCTCTCCCTTGGCACTGACCGTCCCTTTGTTTACAGCCTCTCTTGTCAGGATGGCAAACGCACTGTCGAGGATTCGTCAAGCTTCGCTGCGCAATGCGGGCCTGGACGGGAGAGAATCGCTGCTGGCGCATTACCTCCGCTTCCTCTTTGGGTTTTTTGTCAGGCATGATTATATGCTTTGCACGGCACTTCTGCCAGCGGAGAAACAACAAGATTTCTTTGTTGAGCTATCAAAAATGGAGGCCAGACTTTCAGAAATCAGCACCACCAAAGAGACAGAGGAGTACTTTGCAAGTCTCCCTGAGCTGCTTGTCAAGACGGGAGCTGGCTGCTCACCTGTTTGAGTCTAACCAGACTGGAGTCTGCCGGCCTCCCGCCGCCATCTCGACGACTTTGGCAAAAGTGGTGTGCAGTGTTCCTGATTTCCAACCGCAGCGAAGCAGACTGACGTATTCCGTGAGGCGAACAGGCCGACGATGCATCTGTGGCACTGATCACGGCTTCCCGAATCATGGATCCCGTGTGGTCGGCCAGTCGCAAGTTTTTCAACGAGATCCACCGACAGGCCAGCATAAACCCGAAGGCAAGGGCCCTGCACGAAAAGGCTGAAGCTGACAGAGACAGGGTGTGGCGGCTTCTTGAGGACTACTGCTTCAAAGACTGCACTTATGAGTGGCAGGAACACATTGCCGCTTTCTTTGACACTTTGCTGAAGGACTTGAAAAATTGTCGCGAGCCGAGTGCTGCCATGAAGCTATTTGCAAGTCCACCTTTATTAGTCCGAGAATAACTCACTGACACCACACCCCCATTGCACTGCCTGCAGGACAACGAGATCAATCAGGCCCTACCGCACCTTCTGCAAGAGTCTCATCTGCATTGGAACCCGGAGATGGTATGTCCATGCGCCATTGTGTGCTGGTACTTGGCACAGTGTTGACCCCTGGCTGTTTTAGGTGAAAGAATCAAGGGACAACGTAAGCGCAACACGTGCCAAATCAACCTTTTACGCGCATCATGCTCATCTCGCGCCAAACTGCAAAGTTCATCACCGCCCGTGCAGCGCTGCTCTCCGTGTACAAGAAGGCCAAGCTCTTTAAAACCCAGGATGGAAAAATCTGGAGCACATGGGCAAAGCAGCAGGCCAGCATCTGGGAGTCATGGACGCGGCTGGATCGTGACTTGGTCTCCACCCGCTTGCATTCCCTTGCCATCATTCTGGAGCGCAAGACAACGGAAAGAGGTTGTCTAGCAGCGCTCGTGAGTACGGCGAGTGTTCCATGGCTGGTGACCATCTCAGATTGACACACAACGCGTGCAGAAAGAGTCGAAAAAGGCGAATCAGTCGGATAATCTGTTTGCTGCATTTGACCGCGCCAACCTGCGCTGGGGACATGAGGCCAGCCTACCCGACTGGCACGAAGCAATTAAGCTAGTAAGCATGTACAAGTACCAAAGACAGTTGTTTCTCGAACTCACTCTCGCGAGCTTTAGCCCTTTGATATGCCGGTTGCGAGGGGATCGCAGCACACGCTCGGACGAGTCCGCCTCTCCCCCCGTCAGCAGGCGAACTACCATCAGGGCACTACTGGCGCAGGTCGCCTTTGAAACGCCGGGCTCTGAGCTTGTAGCGCGCTGGGGAATGGTTTCGAGAAGGTCATCGGTTGAATATGTTTCGTTGCTCTCTGTCCTGTTACCGACCAAGACAAGGCCG
This sequence comes from Rhodotorula sp. CC01, assembly GCA_021654155.1. Lineage (NCBI taxonomy): Eukaryota > Fungi > Basidiomycota > Microbotryomycetes > Sporidiobolales > Sporidiobolaceae > Rhodotorula > Rhodotorula sp. CC01. Next base: position 289,357 of record JAKEZK010000001.1, read on the forward strand.
GAGAGGTAGCCTTCCGCTATTAGACTGTGAAGATGTATCCTCAGTATGATCCTGCGGGACTACCGTGCTGGAAGCGAGGTGAAAAAACAGAGAGATAGAAAGCAGCTGCGCCGGGACAGGCAACCCGCTGAGGGGAGGCGCAGAGGCAGTCTCGACCTTTCATCAGGCGCATCTCTTGCTCTTGCTGTCACCGCGAACAAGCTGCGCAGAGCCGCAGACGTGCACAAGCAGCACTCGGTACCTCCACTCGACCGCCGCGACGGCCGACACCTCCGCTAGCTTACCCTCGGAGTCACTGCGAGTGTCCCTTTCTGTCGCTCAACATCATGTCGCGCGCTCGCCAGTCCATGTACCCCGCACCGCCAAGTGCGTCACACTGGGCGGCACTCGAAGCGTGCTCCCAGGGACTGCATGCGTGTGGAGCGAACGTGAGTACCGAAATCCGACTCGAGGGAGACACATCGGCGCGAGGACTTCTCGATGTCAACCCGGCAACTGACTATCCTGCAAGCTCGCGTACCGCCCACAGATGCAGTCGGCCGTCGAAATCTTACACCAAGGAACAATGGACTTGCCGCGCCTCGCCGGAATCGTGCAGAGTCGGAGGGTGCGTCCTCTTCGTGCCTCGCAGTGCCAAAGTCGGCCCCGCTGACCACCCACACCCTCGACCGCAGATGTTTGATCTCGTGACCGAACCCGAAGTATTTGCTGCGCAACGAGCAGTGGCGAACGAGATGGCGCCGCAGATTGAGGAATACATTGCTCGCGCCGAGGACGGCTTGGAGGAGTTGAAACAGCGCGAGCGGGCCTTGCACGCCAAGGTGAGTTGACGAAGCCCTTCTCACGCTGGCTTGTCTTCTTTGGCGGTCTGAGACCATACCATTAGCGACTCTTCCACCTCCGTGATCGTGGGAGAAGGAACAAGCGCGCTGACAATTTCTGCCGATCTCCCGCAGCTCGAGAAGCGAACACAGGCAGCAGCACGACCACAGGCTCCCGTCACTGTCGAACAAGCCACGCTCGACGCACTCGAGCAGGAACTCGAGACGCTGCGGAATCGGAAGAACAAACTCGGCAAGGAGGTGGAGTTGATGGAGGAAAAGACCACGCGGGCAGCTTCGGGCGCTCGAGTCGGTGGACCGGTACGCACGCGGCCGGGTACCAAAGTCGGGATCGGAAGGCGGTGACGAGTGTCGCCACTGATTCTTCCGGTTAGTATGATCAACCCACCCCTTGTCGTAAAATATCTGTTGTTGTTCGGTTCGAAACGTTTCCCACCGACTTTGTGCGCCCGGCGAGCGACGTCCTGAGAAAAGACTATGCTTACTGTCTTCCTGGGGATAAGACTGGAAGCAGTTTCTGTGCCGTCAATGTTGGTGTCCGGCTCACACCCCCTTACTCCTTCTTCCTCAGCTGGCCTTTCTTCACTGATCTCGCTGCTTCCAGCTCGTAAGGCTCGACATGGAAGATCCGCTTGCTCGTATCCCGAACGACATTCTCGTCGACAGCGTCCTCGCTGCTTGCTCGCCGCAGAGTCTCGCCGCTTTGGGCGCCACTTCGCGATGTTGGCACGACTTCATCGCCACAGCCGGCTCACCGTGCGAGATACTTTGGCAGAGGCGAGCAGTCCGCGACTTCAAGTTCCCGGTGCACTCTACTGGGCGCCGGACGGGCTGGTGCCGGCTCTATAGCCAGCTTGCGTCGTCATCGGCACTCGTGTGGGGCGTGAGTCTGCCCTTCCCTTCCACACCGAGGAGCGTGCGTCATACCCGACTACAGCTAAGTCGACTGACGGAACCCACCCGCAGGCGAACCAGAACGGGCGGCTCGGAATCCCGCCCGAGCGATGGCCCACTTCGTCGGGAATCTCGGATGCCCTCCGCCGTCGCCTTATCCGCGGAGGACTGTCCGTACCGACTCGGATCAGGCTGCCCGAACCCCCGACTACACTCGCCGCAGGAGGATGGTCGTTCCACGCATTGACCATGACTGGCAAAGTCGTGTCTTGGGGCGAACTGCAACCTTCCGGACCCGGTCTCGCCCCCTCTCGCGAGCTCAACAAGGGTCAGACGACCGTGGCACCGCAGGTATTGCCGCAGATGGACGAGATTGGACCCGTACGCCAGCTCGTAGCGGGAAGGGAGCACGTCGTGTTGCTCAGCGAAGACGGCAAGGTCTGGGAGTACCGCGCAATCGGTCGCGTTGCCAACATTCAGGACGAGGACGGCCGTTGGGGGTCGTCTGAGCAGCCACGTCTCTCCGGCTCGGACGTCGTATCCATCCACGCAGGCTGGGTTTGTTTACCCCCTCAAAAGGTCTCCGCTGGTTTCAATCTCAGGCCACTGACAAAAGCTCCTCACGCAGGCCTATTCTGCAGTTCTGACCGCCGCGCGTGATCTCTACATCTGGTGGAAGCCGGACCCCAACGTCGTCGACGTGGCCGCTCGCGCAGCCGGTGAAGACGCTGCCGATTTTGACGCGACAACCCAAGGTGTCACGTTTGCCTTACGGGTTAACTCGATCAAGTTGCCCGCCCTGCCGAACGACGCCGAGGGGCCAGACCGCATACGAAAAGTCGCGTGCGGGGACGAGTTTGTCGTCGTCCTGAGCGAGGCCGGCAAGGTCTTTTATCTCGACATCTCGTTGACGCCGGCGACTCGGAATCGGCACGGCGAAGCTGCGGCCATCTCGGAGTTGGAGCACGACGTTCTGGCAGGTCGCCGGCAGTGGACGTGCCTCGAGGCGTTCTGCTCGGCGGAAGCGATTCGCGAGCACGCAACCGATCCAACAACGGTACCGTCTGCGGTCAAGATCACGCACGTCTCGGCCCATTTCAACACTTTCGCAGCCTGTGAGTGGACCAAACTTGATGACTTGCGGGTCCGAGACTGACTGGCTGTCCTGGGTAGACTCTGTTCCATCGACCGCGACGAATGAAGGCTCAGTCGTGCTCCTCGGCAAAAAGGGCGAGACGCGGCCGCAAATCATCCCCGAGCTGCAGAACATCGGCGTCATCCAGTACGTGCTCTGCGCTCTCGGTTTCTGGTTGCATACTGATAGGGGCTTGGACGCGCAGACTAGCGCACGGCGACTACCACAACCTGGCTTTGACCTCGAACGGTCAGTCTGCCTTCTTTGCTCCCTTCGACGGCTGCGGAGATTGACTTTGTTCTCGTCCACAGGCCGCGTATACAGCTGGGGCGCGTATTCGAGCGGCGCTTTGGGGCTCGGACACCCGGATCTGCCCAACACACCACTCGCGATTCCGCCCCCGCTGCCTCGCGAGGAGCCCGCCACTGCGCCAACTTCGGCCACTCCCGCACCGGGGTTGGTACAGCGAGCTCAGGCCTTCTTGCCCCCTATGCCCGCCACTCCTGCGTACCTCTCGAGTCTCCTCCCGGGCGGTCTCCTCGGCGGACCAGGTCCGGCAGTCGTACCCCGACGGCACGTCAACCCGCCGGAGCGAGTCGACAAGCCGACCGAGATCATCTTTGACGGGGAAGAGATTTCGACTGCTAACGGCGGGTATGCGGGAGCTGCCTCTACGCCGCGGACTGGACCGAAGCGGAACAAGTTTGTTTACTCGATCACAGCAGGCGGGTGGCACAGCGGATGCCTGGCCGTCGATCTCAATCTCGACGAGGGTTTGCCTGCAGCTGCAGAGGAGGAAGTCGACATGCCTGTCATCGATTGTTACCGCGCTTCCAGTGCACGTAGCTCGCCATCAAGGGAAGCACCTTCCACTTCCACCTCCGACAACTCCGGTACCGGTTTCGGCGGCCTCAATGTTCACGCAAGTCCGTTCCGCATCGGGTTCGCCGGACGCGGGGCAAATAGGGGTGCGGGAGGAAGCGGCTTGACGAGAGGCGGTGGCGGCGCGACTTATCGCAGGCCGTCGGACAATTCGGCGTCTTGACAAGATTATTCATAGCGACTTCGGACGCCGCGAGCCTGATCCGGCGCCTCGTAAGGGAGCCGGCATTCTCAAGATGTCTAGGGTTGACAGCGATGTATTTCGTATTCAGATTCAGGGTTCAGATTCGGTTACGCCAGACACGAAGAGTAGAGGGAAAAGTGTGGAGGTAGGAAGGGAGGGCGGTTGAAGCTAATTTGTGACATGATGGGAGAAAGACAATAAAGGTGGAAAGAGAAAGTAGTGAGGGGTTGAAGAAATAACGTGAAGGAAAGGGCGGTGGTAGCTTGAGGGTCCGGCGGACGAGAGCGAGAACAACGAGGGCGGCGGGCGAAAGGTATGCGGAATAGGTCGGTCGAGCGCGCGCCGTTGTCGACGACGAAGGAAGTCGAAGGATCCAGGAAGAGATGGACGGCACGCAACGAAACGACCGGCTGGGGAAGAAGCGAGCGAGAGGAGGGACGGAAGGTGCGAATTGCGACAACTTTGTACGATGTGGAGGGGCGGGGCGGAATGTGCGAGAACGGCGAGATTGTCTTCGAGGTGGAAAAGTTCGAGACGAGGCGTAGTCGGAAAAGAGATTAGAGGCGATGAGAAAAGAAAACGGAGGCGGCGGACTTCGAAAGCGCCCGTGGGGAATTCGAAAGGAGGAAGTCGACGGTCTCCGGAGGCGGTCACAACGGCGACGTGCGAAGCGGAAGCCGAAAGGGTCTACCTAGGGCGCTCCACCGCTTGTAGTCGTGCCACCGCTGGACGGGGTCGAAGACGACGACTGGCCGGGCTTGGAGAAGAGGAACAGGTTGTTGGTAGCCGCGATCGCGATCTGTTACGAGCGGGGCAAGGACACGCGCAACGGACACGAATTTGCGTCAGTCGCTGTTGAAACTCAAGCCCTCGGTCACGAGGAGCTGATCGGTCGGGATATGATTGGACGAGACGGGACAGGAGGATCGGGAGGAACCACCACCCCCATGAAGAATCGTGTGTGCTTACCGTGTCTTCCCTCGGGTGCCAACTCGCGTGCAAGATCTTCTTGTTGTAGTCAATGTTTTCCGTGTCGACGATCGGCTTGCCGTTCTTGCCGCCTTTGCCACCCGCCGCGCCGGCGCCTCCAGCCCCGGCGCCCTTGCTGTTCTTGCCGCCAATCTTCTTGGCTTTGAACGCCGACTTGTCCGCCTGGAGGACAATGTCCTGAGTCGCGTCCGTGTCGTAGATGTGGAAGTAGTTGTTGTACGAGCCGGAGAGGACGTTCCTGCGCGGCGGAAGCACGTCAGCCCCATTGCCCAGCACCAAGCATGAACCACGAGAGAGAGAGGGAGGGAGACTCCCGAGAGCCAAACTTACTTGCCGTCGCCGGAGAAGGTGCACTCAAACTTGTCAAAGATGCAATCGTTCTCGTACAGGTCGCACAGCTTGCTCCGGAGGTGATCGTGCACGTTGATCGTCTGCACCGGCTTGTTGTCCATGTTGACGTCCCAGATTCGGAGCGTGAGGTAGTCGCGAGAGAGGAGGTACCGGCCGTCCTTGGAGAACTTGACGTCCGACACGGACGAGATGATCTCGCTGAAGAACGACTTGTTCGACGGGTCCTCCTCCTCTTCGTAGACTGTTGGCAAGGGGGAGGAGGGAAGGACGAGTCAGCTTTCTGGCGCTCCACTGCTGACCGGTCAAGGACAGCCAGCCGTCGGCGAAAGGTAGCACCGCAGTGGTTGACCGGCAAGCCCTAAGCAAAAGCAGAAGGGAGCGACTCACGCTTCGCATGCTTGTCGCACAGTGCCTGTTCTCGCATGTCGGCGAGCTTGACGGTTCCCTTGGACGACGAGTAGCAGAACAGGTTGCACGAGACGGGGTGGAACTCGGCCGCCGTGATGACCTCTGTCAGCTCCTCCATGTTGGCAGGCTTGATGTCGAGGATGTCTGTGCGAATTGTCCAACATCAACTTTGCTGCAAGGACACGTGACGAAATTCCGTAGGAGAGAGAGACGCACTGAAGGACTGGTCCGAGATGTTGAGGTTCCAGAGGTTGATCCGGAGGTCGTCGGCGCTCATGTACGTCTCTCCGTCCGAGTTGACCGAGACCGAGTTGATGTGGTACGCGTGCGCGTTGGCGTAGACCTTTCTCGGCACGGCGGCGACGATCGTGTCGTGGTAGGTCATGCGCGGCAACCGGAGGTACGGCGTCCCGTTCGCGTCGGTGCCGCCGGAGGAGGATGCTGCTGCGGAAGGTGATGATGGGAGACCGGAGGAGGTGAGGGCGGAAGCGGGCGGGGGCGAGGGAGGGTTCGGACCGGCTTGGGCAGAGCTGTTGTTCTCGGCGACGACCTTGAGCGACTTTTCAAACACCTTCCACAGCTTGATCGTCTTGTCTGCGTAGGCGTTGTGGGGAAGTTCAGTGCGAGCTGGGGTCGTCGAAAGAGAGAGGGGGGGGGGAAGAGGGCAGACTGACCGTTGGTCGAGAGGAGGAAATGGGCGGCATTCTGGCGCTTGCACCACCGGATCTTGTTGATCTTTTCCTCAATCTCGAGCGACTTGAGGTAGTCAAACTCGGGTTCGTGCGACTGGAACTCGGTGTAGAACTTGTACTCGCAGCCCTTCTTGTTCTCGTTGCGCTCAAAGAGGACGACGCGGCCGCCCTTGTCGCCGGTCGCGAGGTAGTCGCCCGTGTGGTCAAACTCGACGCATGCTGATCCGTTAAAAATAGTGTCAGTGATCCCTGCATCTGCGCGCCTCGAAGTGGACTGGTCCTCGATGAGCTCCCCAAGCGATGATGATGATGATGATGACGGGCGCGGAGCGGGGCGAGGTGGTTCCTCCGAGGTCAACCGTCCAGCGCCCCGATCCCTAGCGGGTGCCACTTGTAGATCCCTGCCGTTTTCTTCTCGCGCTGCCCCTCCCTGCCCCGCTGCATAGTCTCGCCAGGGGGCCCAGAGGTGGGGTGCTCGGAAGGGGACTTACAGATGATGTCGGCTTCTGTGATGTCCTCGACTTCGCCCTGCGGTGAGTGGGAGAGTGCATGGTCAGCACGCCTAGTTCGATAGTGACTACTTGTGGCTTGTTCCGCCTGCCCGGAGCGCGAGCGAGAGCGGGACTGGGGTGGACTGACCTTGTCTCCAAAGCACTGGGCGAACCGCCAGCCTGCGTCGTCGCTCGAGACCTGAGTGATGCCCGACATGGGGTGCCGAGTCTGAGGTCTACTGAGTGGATAGTCGAGTTACTCGCGAGCTCCCCTTGTGGCTCGGTGGGTCGAGGAGCGGGGGTTGGTTTGGCGAGAGCGGATGAGCGGGTTGCAGCAGCAGCAGCAGCGGCGACAACGGAACAGGCGGGGGGCGAAGCGGTGGACTTGAACTGCGACGCTAGAGAATAAAGCTTGATACGTTCGCGGGTTCTTGCAAAGTCTGAACGAGAGCACGACGTGAAGAGCGCAACCGCTCAGAGGTCAGCGCTGCTTCTTCTTGTTGGTGGAGCCGTCACTCTCGTCTTCTTGCCTTTATCCGCTTCCATCCATAGGTAGCTTGGACCTGCTTCAAGCTGTCCCTCTGCTTACATGCTCTCCCGCTACCCTCCCTCAAATGCTCACAGACGTGCTCTCAACCCCGCCATTCTGACAGCTCGCCGTCGCTCCTCACGCGAGAGACTCTACTACCCGACCGATAGCCACCGAAAACACCTCGTTGGGCAGCCACCCTCCTTGGGATTCAACACGCCAGTCCGCCCGGGATTCGCCGCCTTACTCCGTTCCTCAGCGCGCACGACGGCGAATCTCTCTTATGCTGCTCGTACCCGAACTCCGACCCTCATGTGCTCTAAAACGCTCACAGCTTTTCTCAGCTGCTTTTTGCCTGGACGGTCTCTGCACCTCCTCCGCGCCAATCGGCTGGACGCCGTTGTCAATCATGTCGGCCGCTCGCTTGGCTCCACCGGATCTCGCGCATCGGCGTTCTCACATATCGATTTTACGTTTCCTGAACTTCTCAACGCGCGCAGCGTCCAGGGACGAGCTAAATTGCCGAGGACGCTGTCGATCCGCTGTGCGAGGTCGCAGTGCGGGAGATCAAGCCGGTACTCGAGAAGGACACACCTCGAACATGTTCATCTTGACAACCATTCGGCGAGTCTTCAGAAGGACGGGAATGGGCCGCCGAAAGCAGCAACAAATTGCAAGACAAGCTGGTGAGGAATCTCCGGAAGATCGACGACGGCCTCGAGGAGGAAGGCTTCCGAGTCGAAAGGGTATTGTGAGAGTTCTTCCCGTCGCAGGCTTTTCTCTCTCGAAGCCGCCAGTCCTCAACGCGCCATGACTTCTATTGCTCTTCACTGCATGGTCGATGCACGCGCCCACCTGGGAGCAGGCGCGGCCGCTCATCGCGGCGGTCAAATCCGCAAGAAACCCTTGGCTAGAACGCCCCGATTTGTTCCAAGCTCCGGCGCCGACTGGGAAGAACCGACACGCGAGGGTGAATTCGTCGGAACGCTTTCGGACGGGGAGCGTGACACTCGGTCCCAACGCCCGCTCGACGGGAGAGCGCAAACGTTTCCCGGCGACAAGTTCTTTGTCTGCCGGATTTCGGATGCGTACAAGGTTGAGCCGCCTCTGGAGGACAAGACCATCAACAAGCTGCGCCCACGCGGCCGGCAGAGCAAAGCGTATGAGCTTTCCCTTACGCCGACGGCTACTTGCCCGTCGAGAAGGTCACGCGCGCGGTGCTTCAAGCGGGTTTCCGAGGCATCTTCAGCCTCGAGGTCTTTGATGGCGGCAAAGACGGCGAGGGCAACGATTTCAACCTCAACGAGTTTGCGCAGGAGGCCATGCTGCGCGTTCAGAAGCTCTTTGGCACTGTGGCCGAAGATGAGTGAGGGTACCTGGGAATCGCTTTTGTATAGACCGTTCAAACTTGCTTTGCCTCCCTGAGCCGTCAGTGGTCTCCAGAAATACACCCCAAGTGTCTACCTCAGAAGTACATTCCTGCCTCCATGTGACTAGGAGCAAGGAGGGAATCGCTTGGTTTCGCGAACTTTCGCCAAGTCTCTGAATCTTAAATCAAAGTCTTAAACATGTCACCTGGCTATGACCATCTCTACTGCAGTGGCTACCAGCGCCTCGGCGGTGTCGGGCAAGATGGACTAGAACCAGGTCCGTTACCGAAATGTGCGAGGATTGGCCGAGGGACCCTTTTATCTATATTCTAACCGCACTTCCGCAAGGGCCGTCCCAGAAGACAGATGGCGGACAACCACCAAGTCGACGAGCAATTGGCTGATATTGTGACCCAATTGAGTGTGCACCGGATAGGGGTAGCCCCTCTGCATCTGACTCTGGTCGATTGTTTCGAGCTCTTTGCATGCGAGCTTTATGGTTGGCCAGGTCCATCCTAAGAATACTCCTCGGGGCGGGCTTGAAACAGTGTCTTATAGTCAGCCAACCATTGAAGCTGCTCGTAGAGGCACTGGAACGGATCACACTCACGAGGGGCCACCACCTGCCACTGTGCCTGATATTGTTAACAATGTATTTGAAGTTTTTCTTGCGCACGGGTCTGCTGATTCCCGCGCGATCAATGAGGGTTTGGATATCCTCATTGTCCCACAGCGCTGGCCACTTCTTGAGCTCTTCTTCTTTTTTCGAGAAAGGTTTGGCATTGTAACCCCGGCGGACACCACTGCTGCTTTCGATCACTAGCTGATGTTCCGCAAGGCTGTGGATGCCCTTGATCATGGTGCTCATCCACTTACGAAATGCGTCCTTCGTCATTGTTTTCAGTTCCACGTCGCTGAGCGCCAACCTTTGCGAATCTCGTCCGGGAGCGCGAAGTCCTGCTGAAGGATTTCACGCGGGTCCGGCTAGAAGAAGACTCATTAGCCCGATATATCACAGACGTTTGTGGACCGGCACTCACCAGGAACCAGTCAAGAGACAAGAAGTGATTGGCAAGATACCCAAAGTTGGCTTTGTACTCGGGTCTGAATTGGACATCTTGTATCATCAGGGCCTGGACGTCTTCCGTATGCCAGCTTTTGTGCCACTTTTTGATGCGGTCCTTGCGTTCTTGTCGGGACTCGCGTTCTTGTCGGAGAAGGTCGTCAGAATTGAGTTCTGAGCGGGACTTGCTCGTTTCCATATCGGCTTGGGCTTTGGCCTCGAGGGACTGGTTCGCTAGGCAGGCAATGCCGTCAACCATGTGCTTCATCCACGCTTTGAACTTCCGCTTGTCCATTTGTTCAAGATCTTCATCAGAGACCTCCAGCTCAGCGTCAAACTCGTCGATTACGTCTTGAGGATCCCGATGAACCCAGTCGGCCTTCGCTTCAGGGTGCCCGGGCATGGCGAGGAAGGGGTTGCTGTTGTAGTCGAAGGACCAGGAGAGAGAGAGAGAGAAGTACATTGATGTTGGACCGTTGCTGGCATCCGTTCGGTCCGCATCCGCTCAGAAGTCCGCGGCTTGTCCGAAACCCGTGGCGGTACGTCCGCCGCAGTCGCGCGGGCATATCTTGGCCCGTGGCCGCATGGCAGACAGGAGCTAGCGGGGTGCGGAGGGGGCACGGCTTGCCGGAAAGCGGTCTTGAAAGGGGGGCGAGGAGCGGCACCGAGACTCCTGTTCCGGCGGTCACACGAGGGTGCAGTCTGTGAGCAGGAGTGCGGGAAGCTGGCGGATCCCGGAGCGTCGTGGCAAGCAACGCCCAGAGCGCGACGCATAGCAGAATGGCGGCGCCAAGAGTCGGGCTGAGATGTCGTCCCGGGCGCGAGCATTGAGCGAGGGAGTGAGAGGTTCAGCGGGAGACGGAGAGCGGAGCTAGCCCATCTCTAGTTGAAGCTGTTGGGGCAATGCAATCGGTCATCCGAGGGACATGCAGTCGTTATGCAGAGGCAACCTCGATGAGACGAACGAGTCTCGCTGATGAGAACTTGGCTCGCTCCTCTCGCTCTGTCACCACGCACACGCGCATCGAGCAGCCATGCAGGCGAGCCCTTCCCCTGGTCCAGCCGCAAGCGCAGCAGGCGCGAGTCCGAGTCCGGCGCCCGCCGCTGCCTCCGCCGCCTCGCTCTGGACGCGGCACACCTCGCCCGACGGTCGCCCGTACTGGTCGCACCCGCAAAAGGGCTCCGTATGGGAAAAACCATCAGAGCTCAAATCCAGAGTCGAACTCGAAATGGAAAACACCCCGTGGAAAGAGTACGAGACCGGAGGCCGCAAGTACTGGGTCCACAACCTCTCGAAAGAGACGACTTGGTCCATGCCAAAGGAGATCAGCGGTCAGTCCGCTCTACTGTTTCCCGAGTGCATCTCTAGGAGACTGACAGCTGTCCCCCGCTGCGCGCAGACATTGTCGCTCGCTTCAGGTAAAACCCTCACCTCGCCGTCCTCAAGGTGAACACACAGGCTGACCTGCCATGCCCCGGCCAAACAGCGCTCCCCCTGCGATGCCGACTCCCCCGCCTGCTCGAGTCGGTAGCATGCCCCCGACCGGCCCCGGGGTCAGTTTCCGTCCGGGAGGTCCGGCGGGCATGTCGCCTGGCGGTCCCGCCGCTCCTCCGCTCGGCCCTTCCGGCGGCGCCCGCTCGCCCACTCGGCACAGTCCTGCACCACTCAGCTCGCACACTGGCGCCCTCGTCCCTCCCGGCGGCGGACCACACCACGGAGGAGGAGGAGGAGGCTACGGCGGCATGCCTCCGCGTCCGACACCGATGGCGCTCTCGATGACGGGCGGTCCGGGCGGGCCGACGCCCGTATTTGCCACGCACGGCGAAGCCGAAGCAGCCTTTAAGCACATGCTCGGACAACTCGGCGTCAACGCGAGCTGGACGTGGGAGATGGTCATGAAGGAGGCGATCACCGAACCGTACTACAAGGCGCTCAAGACGCTCGCCGAACGCAAAGCCGCGTTCGAAAAGTACCTCGACGAGCAGCGCGCCAAGGAAAAGGAAGAGATGGACAAGTCGATCGCGAAATGCCGCGACAAGTGGAACCGCGCCATGGATCGAATCGGCGGCGGCGTCCTGATGGAGGACGGCGTCAAGAGTTGGTGGAGCTTTGAGCGCGGCAGAAAAGTCATGCAGGCCAAGTGCCCCGACGTCTGGAAGATGCCGCGGAACGACGAAGAGCGCAAGATCCTTTTCCACGACTTTATTAACAAGCTCCGCCACGACGAAGAGGTGAGCCAGCCAGCCGGCCGAGCGAGCCTCCTCTGCGGTCAGGTGCTGTGTTCCCGAGCTGATTGCAATCCCGACGCTGTCCTCAGGTTCGCAAGCGCGAGATGCGCGGTCGCAACATGGACAAGCTGACGGCGATCTTCCAATCGCTCCAACTCGACCTCGCCGGTCCGGTCCGGTGGCAGGACGCGCGCGGTCTGATCATGCGCACGCCCGAGTGGCACCGCGACCCCGAACTGCAGCGGATCGAACCGATCGACATGATCACCGTGTTCGAGGACGAGGTCCAGCGCGCCGAGAAGGAACTTGCCGAAGTGCGACAGCGGCGCGCTGAGGAGCGGCGGCGCAAAGCTCGCAAGGCGCGCGAGGGCTTCAACGAGTTGTTGCGCGAGTTGGTCCAGGCCGATCAGATCTCGGCGGGTACGACGTGGAAGTCGGTGTACCCGCTGCTGGCGCACGACGAGCGCTACCTCGCCTTGCTCGGTCAACCAGGCTCAAGCCCGCTCGACTTGTTCTGGGACCTCGTCGACGACCTCGATGTCCAGGCCGAGGAGAACCAGCTCGTAATCGAGGCGGTCGCGAAAGAGCGCGGCTTCGTCGTCGATGAGGCGACGAAAGAAGACGACTTTTTCGCCGCAATCAAGGACGACGTCCGTTTGGACGACATGGATTACACCGCGATTCGTGCTACGTTCGAGAAGGTGCGTGCTCGCTTCCCTCGGCTGCTCTGTCCCAACGGTTCCTCAGATTCACCTCTCCGCTGGGCCCATGGTCTGCCTTGTCCCTGACTCGCGTCCCTCCCTCCCACCTCGCCTCGCCTCGCACATTCACATTTATGTATACCAGCTGCAACACCGCGCCGTCCGAGCGAAGCGGGACGAGCGCCGACGAGCCGAGAAGCGGATCCGGATCTTGGTCGACGACCTCCGCTACGCGCTCAAAAAGGTCGACCCCCCGATCGACGTCGACACGGCGACGTACGAAGAGGTCGTACCGCTCGTGAACGAGACGGACGAATGGAAAGCGCTCGAAGGCAACGACGACGCGCGCAAGCAGGCGTGGGAAAAGTTTGTCCGGAGGCAAAAGGTGCGCGCCTTCTTCGCTCATACACGCCTTTGTGGAGCAGGATGTGGATGCTGATGCTGGTCTCTGGCCCGAGCAGGAGAAGCGCGCAGCCGAGATGGACCGCGTCGAGCGAGACCGCCTGTACGAGCGCGAGCGGGATGCCGAGCGCGAACGCGACCGGGAGAGCAGCAGGCGGACTCGTCGGAGCTCGCACGCGCCTGCGGATCACGAAGACAGCGAAATGTTTGAGGCAGGAGCAGAGGACGGTTCGAGGCGGCGGAGGTCGAGCAGAGGGGATGGGGCGCTCGCAGCGGGTCATGACGGCGACGCGGGGGACGGCGTTTCACGGGACAGGAAGCGGGCGGCGAGCAGTGCTAGCGCGGCCGACCTGCATGGCTCACTGAATGCAGGAGGCAAGGAGGACGGTGACGAGGAGCGGGGGCCGGAGCGCAAAGTCCCCCGGCTGGAGAAAGCCGGTGACGACATGTCCATGACGGTAAGTCCAGCTTGCTAGTACTTTTCCGGACTTTCCGAGTCCTCTAGGACGGATTCCGCGGCTCTCGCATACATACCCCTTTTTCTGACGCCTTGGCTGTACTGGCCTGCGATTTACTGCAGAACGTCAAGGACCGCGAAGAGGGAGAATTGTAGTCGCCCGCGAAAGTGCAAACCGCCTCAATTCTATTCCCGGCCCAGCATCAGCACCTGCAGCACCACTGTACGCGTCGGCTCCGTATGTATAAGAAGAAACTATACATGCGCGTCTATTTGTTCCTCATGCGCGTCAGTCGCAGTACTCGGTGTGCAGGCCCCCTCGGGGTTCGCCAGCTTCGGTTACTTCTCCGCTCCACGAGGTCAGTCGCGATGCATATGATGCCTTGCACCCCGTGTTTGATCGGTGACAGTCTCCATTTGCGCTATCAATATTAACCAATTGAAGTAATCCATGAGCCATATGCGTATACTAGTACCGAGCCGCGACGCCGCGGGCGAGGGACTTGATGGCCGCCGACCGCAGCATCGAACTTTCTTCTGGTCAAGTTGCAGAACTCGCCTGTACAGTAGTAGCTGGAGGCATAGCGTGCATAGTCGCGAGCGCGTTCAAGAGCAGCTAGATAAGCTCGGGGGTGAACTCGGGCCGGAGGTCGTCACCGCCGGATGACGTTCCATGACGGTGGTCCGTCATCAATTTTTTTCTTCCTCACGTGTGCCTTGACAGCGTTTGCTCAATCCGGAGAACTTGGTCGTTCCGTCACACCTTCACCTCGTCTTGCCTGTATACTCCAGTTCCGAGCGCCTTACTGCCGAATCAAACATGTACGTGAGCAGAGGCGAAATGGGATTCGGAAAGCGACAGCGCGCACGCGACTGACCTTCTCAACCTGGTTCGTAATGGCGTCGACCCGTCCGTCTCCGCAGGTCTGCAGTCTCTGTTCCTCCGGTTGAGAACGGCAACTCTCTGTCGAGCATGAGCTCGACCGACTCGACGAACGACTCGACGACGTCGCCGGTCCTCTCTTCTTCGCCTCTCGGTACCCTCAATGGCACCTCCGGACAGCGCGGCGACGGCTACGAGGGCAACAGCCTCGAGCCCTCGGCGAACGCCCAGAGTGACTCTGCGCTTCACTCCGAGGATACCGAGGTCGACCCTTTGATTGCCTACCGCCGTGAGTCCGGGTTGCTTCTTCTCGCTGGTTTATCCCGGAGAAGAGCTCGCCGGTCCTTCCGAGAGCCAGGTCCGCTGACGGGCGCTTTATACTACAGGCAACCTCTATATGTACACCCACTCGCACTACGACCGCGTCAAGTCCGACCTCGAGTTGAAGCAGAGTTCGCCGCCACCGCGCATGACGCCACGGGTCAAATAAAAGCTCCTGTGCGCCCCTTGCTCGCTTGTCACTCGTCGCCAACAAGAATCCTCGCCATGTGGTTGCGCGACCATCCAGCGCATCGACCATGGGGGACCGAGACTCGCGGCGAGCTCGACAGCGCCCGCCCTTTTCCCTCTTCCTCACCCTCTTGTAAATACATCCCCGAGCCGCTCTCGCACGCCTACTTTCTACCTTGTACATAGACAGGCGCATACGCGAGTATTGCTCTCACCTTTTCCTCTCCCCATCGTTCATAGCATCTCTTATAGCCTCATTCCGGGATTTTTGTCGTCTTTCTCTCTCTCTCCCCCTCCTTCCTGTCCCTTGTCAACACTCCCTCGCAACCGCACAAGCCCGCATAAGCCTCTCTTGCAATGGCATACCCTGTTACATAGCACTAAAGACTGGGGTCGTCGTCATCAGCGGACCTGATCCTTGCGCCGCGGCAGCCGCGGATCTCGTTCCGTGTACACGCGATCACGCAAAGAAGATCCGGAAGTCAGTTCCGCCCCAATCTACAGCATCCTGCATACTCTTTCACCGTCGAGGCGTTTTGCATAGCTCAGTTGGACCAGACGCAACACTGCGCGGACCGATCAAAGCCTCCTCGCCGCACCGGAACAAACGCTTCACCGGCTCCACTCGTTTTGACTCGCAAACGCCGAAGACTCGCCGACACTTCACGTACACGGTTCAGGCTCTCGCACCACGACCGGAAGGATTTCCTTGATGCCTGTAGCTCTCCGAGTCCAGGCGCCGCCCCCTTCGCAGGTCGGCGACCTCGTTCCGGCTTTGACGCCGCACGCCGTTTCGGTCGCGTTGCCAAAGTGGCAGGACAATGTCGACTACGAGGAAGGCGCGCAACGGATCAAGGATGCCATGACTTCGGGATACCCACGCTTCTTCATCCACCACCAGATCCAGCAACTCGCTGACCTCGCCACGAGTCGATTCGGCCGAGACGGACCTGATGGCAAGGAGGCCTGCATCCTCTTGCCGACAGAAAAGACGGCGAGATCGTGCTCGGACTTCTTGAGCTCGCGGGAGAAGCCGGTCACGTCGCGGGTCCAGTCGTGGTCGATCGAGTCGACCAAGCCCGCCGCGGATGGAAAGCGATCTCGGGTCGTCACCGTTTGGGCATGCTTCTTCCCCGAATCCGAGTTCTCCGTCGCCAAGCAGTACTGGCAACATACGGGAGAGGGGATCTCGTCTCGAGTCGCCGAGCGCTGTCTTGTCATCCTCGGCGAGATCGAGTCGTCCGACCCCGCCACGACTTCCACTTCGACATCGTCTGCAGTTGCGCCCCCAACGATCGGCGAAGGACAGACCGATGCGACGCACTACTTTGTCGCGGAGCAAGCCGTGACGGAGACTCAACCTGCGTCCAGTGCTGCCGCATCGCGGTATGGCAACAAGGGCGGGCGGTACCAGGTGGCGAAAGGCACGTCGACAGTCGCCAACGGTACGAACGAGTTGTCCCGGCCGCCTTCAACCGCCTCGAAGCAGCGATACTCTACGACCAAGCTGCCAGGCCGCCGCGGGAGCGCCGATGCCTCTCCGCAATCGTCGTCCCTCTCTAACTCGATCGATCAGCTGCCGCCTCCGCCAGTCCTCTCTGCTGCCGAGGCAAACGGCCGGATAACGAACAGCCAACTCGTCGAACAAGACGAGGACGTCCTCGCGCGTTACGTCGAAGAGCGATACGGTCGGAACCTCGATCTTTCGCTCGCTCCGCTTGCCAAGCTTGCAATGCGTCGCCGCATCGCTGGGGTTTTGTCCGAATCGCCTGGCGAGGAGTTATCGGTCGATGAGCTCAAGCTGGAGGGAAAGCAAGTCGACCAGCAAGAGAGCTCGCGAGGTGTCAACGGCTTGACCGAGGACGACGTCTGGCTGTACCCGTGCGGCATGAACGCCATCTTCCACGCGCACCAACTGGCCATGCACGCATGGCAGCGTGAAGGGCGTCAAGTGGGCAAGAGCGTTTGCTTCGGGTGAGTCATCGCGTGCCGGTATCGATTGTCTCCACATGCTGACATCCTGCCGCGGCGTTCGCGACGTTAGCTTCCCCTACACGGACACTCTGAAGATCCTCGAAAAGTGGGGGCCTGGCTGCCACTTCTTCGGCCTCGGTCTGACGTCCGACCTGCCGTCCCTGCGGAGAACGCTCGAAGCGGCAGACCCGCCCGTCCTGTCGCTCTTCTGCGAATTCCCCTCGAACCCACTCCTCCGCTCGCCGCCACTGTACGAACTGAGGAAGCTTGCGGACGAGTTTGGGTTCCTGATCGTCGTCGACGAGACCATCGCCGGATTCGTCAACGTCGAGACGTTGCCGCCGGCAGACATCGTCGTCAGCAGTCTCACCAAGGTCTTTAGCGGTGACAGCAACGTCATGGGCGGGAGGTGAGCTGTCCTTCCGTCGTCTCTAGCTCTCTCGATCAAGTGCTGCAAACTGACCAGAGCTCGTGCCCGCACAGTCTCGTGCTGAACCCGAAGGCTCCGCGCTACGCGGCGCTCAAGGCCGCTCAAGAGGAACGGTACGAAGACGCCTACTTTGACGAGGACGCGATCTACATGGAACGCAACTCTCGCGACTTCCAGGCCCGAGTCGCGCAGGAGAACCACAATGCCGAGATGTTGTGCGACTACCTGCAGACTAGGAGGATTCCCGGTCCGCCCGCCACCGGCATCGTCCTGCCGTCGGCCTCGACTACGCTGGACGAGGATACGGAGAACTTTGTGGTTTCCGAGGTGTACTATCCCAAGTACCAGACTCCGGAGCAGTACCTGGCGGCAGCTCGACCCCCGCCGGCCGACGCGAACGGTTTCGGCAATTACGGCGCCCTGTTCTCCCTCACCTTCTCGTCGATCCTCGCCTCGCGCACCTTCTTTGACGCCCTACCGTGCTACAAGGGCCCTTCGCTCGGTACCAACTTTACGCTCGCGTGTCCGTACACGATCCTCGCGCACTACACCGAGCTCGGCTGGGCAAAGGAGTGGGGGGTCGAGAAGGGTCTCGTCCGGATCTCGACTGGATTGGAGGACCCGGAGATGCTCAAGGGATGGTTCGTCGACGCGCTGGCGGCGGCGGAGCGAGCGGTCAAGGAGGCGAAGGAGAAGGGAGAAAAATTCGAATAGATTGACTCGTATGCAAACCGCGTCGTTTTGCATGCTTGGTCCGTGCTATCCCCCGTACAAGTCTTTGAGCGGCATCAGGCCAAGCGGAAGCGCGTGCATCGGCAGAAGTCGCTTGCATGTTCTTCACGATCAGGCGAACGATCGCTCGCCTTTCTTCCGCTCCAACCAACTCGACTCTGCTCAGCTGAAGATGGCGGTTCCACTGGCGACTCGATTAAGGAGGACTCGCGGCATGCAGAAGATTGGCTTGCTCCGTAAGCCTGCAGTCCGTCTCCTCGTCCAGAACGAAGTGGGGCTGCGTCATCGAACTCACCGCGGTTCCCTCTCCTCGCGGACGCACAGATTTCTCGGCTTGGCATGCTGTACGGGAGCAGGTTGCGATCTACTCGGCGTGGGCGGCGGTGGTCTGGCTGCTGCATGAGCGAGGTCACATGCCGATGGTCTCGTCGGCCGGTTCCCTCGTCGGGATCTTGTCTATGGTGACCGGCCTACTGGTTAGCTTCAGGGCCTCGTCCAGCTACGAGAGGCGAGTCATTCAGCACATGGTTCGGGGGTGGGGCGCACGAAGTGCTGCACTCGCGATTACTTGCCCCCTTCCAGCGAGACCTGGGCGTCGGCGGTGTATCATTACACCGGATACTGACTGCTCACGCTGCAGGTGGTACGAAGGTCGCAAGACATTGCAAGGCATTCAATCGACGACGCGGAACTTGATCCGAACGCTCGTGTTCACACTCCCGCCGCCGTCAAATTCTCCTCACGATGCACAGAGGACAGCGGCGATCAAGGAACTGTGTTCGCTCGTGTGCGCCTTCCCGTTCGCGGTCATGTACCGACTCCGTGATCAACCTGGCATCGAGCACGCCGAACTCCGGAACTTGCTGCCGGTCACGCTGGTCGAGTCGTACCGCTCGACGCCACTCCAAGCTCGCGAACGCCCGGCCGCCGCGACCGAGAAGCGCGGTTCCTTCGTCGTCGAGCATTCTTCGGCACCGGAGGAAGACCGCGCGATCGCGGGGCTGAACGCGCCCCCTTCAGCTGAGCGCTTCTACCCGCACGCGTTGCCGACGGGCGAGCCGAGCAATTTGCCGTTATCGCTCATCCGGGCGATGCAAGCCTACTTGGCCGTATGGCACGAGACCAAGTTGCCCAGTCGCGACTCTCCGAGCGAGAAGACGAGCGTCCTGGACGGGGTCACGTTCGCCGCGTGCAACAACGCGCTCAAGGAGTTCACCGACAGCTTGACTGCTCTCGAACGGATCCGCGACAGTCAGTCCGAAATTCGCTCACTAAAGTTTTCTGGGGCGTCCATACTGAACTTGATCGCGTCTCGAAACAGCTCCGATTCCGCTGATCCTACAGATCCACCTGCAACTTCTCCTCCTCGTCTATGTCGGCGCGGTACCGCTCCAGCTCGTCCGGACGATCGGGATTTGGTGCATCCCGGCGACGGCCATCTCTGCGGCCGTCTTTTTCGGGATCGATCGCGCGGCGGAAGAGCTGAGCGACCCGTTCGGGGTCGAGCCGAACGATCTGCCGGTGGCGAGGTTCTGCGCCGACCTGCACCGCGAGTACCTCGAGATGCTCGGCGAGGGCGGTGGCTCGTCGGGCAACACATGGGAACCAGCACGGCCGGCGGCACTTTCGTCGTGAGGAGGGAACCTCGAGGCAAAGGTCACAGAGACAATCTTTGCAGTGGTTGAAGCGTGCCGGGGAGGTGATGGAACCGCTGTGGTGCGCTCGGCGGTTGGGTACGCGCTCTCGCACCGTTATGCTATATATCACATATCCGTTCGGTTGTGACGAGTTCGGCGGGCTGCGGGAGAGAGAGGAATAAGGACGCGCGCGTCGCCATTTGTGATCGGGACGAAGTCCGTTGAAAAAAAAAGAGAGAGACGAGTCGCGGGGTCTCTGCTGGTCACCTTGGCTGCTGCTGCACTCTGTACTCGAGCCCAGTCTCTTTGGCTCTTGCTCTACCCATTGTCCGAACCAGCCGCCAGCAGTACTCAACTCGCACACAAGGGGACCTCGCTCGACTTTCCTCGTTCGGCAACCTCTTCTCGCTCGACGCGGACAAAGGCTTGTCCGACCCTTTCTACACTCTTGACGACTCGCACAGAGACCCAGAGACGCCGCAACCGATGTCCCACTCTGCTCCACTCGCGCACGCCGCGCACCCGCCGAGCGCTCAGCAGCACCCGCCGCCGCCCGTCGCGTCGTCGTCCTCATCCAACATTCCCATGATGCCGCCGCCGCCTCCGCCGTCACATGCCCGCCCACAGCGCCCGCTCGGCAAGGCCACTTCGTTCGCAGACTTGCGCATCGGCAAAGCAAAGCTCTTCAAGCGCTTCCACCACCGCAAGGGCGACTTTGACTTTGGGTGCGCCGGAGAGGAATCGAGCGGTTTCGACGGACCGGCGAGTCGAGACGGCGCCTCGCACGCCGACGAGTGCCCGCCGCCCTTGCCGACCAAGTCGACAAGGCTGTATGACACGTCGAGGCAGTCTCTCGACGCCCCCCAGGTGCGTCTTGACCGTTTGCGCCGCCGCTGCCCCCGGCGCTCGAACCCGTGGCTGACCCGACCCCCCCTTGTCCCGCGCGATCCGCTCAGGCCTCGACTTCGAGACTCCCGCCCGTGCCGCCTCCCCGACCTGCTCCGTACCGCTTCCCGCTGACCGCCCCGCCCAACGCCGAAGAGCTCAGGCGACTCGAGCGCGAACGCGAAGAGGCGCTCGCCGCTCAGGCCGCCATCGACTATATGAAGACGAGCTCTCACGCCCGCAAACACTCGAGGTCGTCATCGCTGGCACAAGGAGACGGCAGCAATGGACTCGCGGCGATCATCGAAGGGGTGCAGCAACTCGGGGCGGCGGCGGCGGCGGCGCCGAGCATGTCGAGGAGACCGTCCCACGACACGACCACGCGTCTCGGTCCCGCTGCGCCGCTGCTCGAACGCTCCCACTCGAGCCATTCGCGTGCAGAGAGCCTCGCTTCCGTCTCGGACGGGCTGTCGTCTTCGTCATCGTCGTCGTCGCGTCCGCGGACCAACGACTCGCTCCCTTCGTTCGTCGAAACGGCATCGACCATCGACAGCTCGACCGGTTCGTTCCCGCCGAGTCCGGTTCAGAGCCCCGCAGTGCGCACTCGACCGGCCTACGTCGGAAAAGGCTTGCCGCCCGCGGCTGTCAAGGTCGACCTTGAAGCCGTCGCGCACCAACCACGCGGGTACTCGTTCATCTAGGCTCGCTCGCTCTGCCACTCTCGTTCTTTTCTCCTCGCAACACTGTATCCTCTACTGGGCCACCCCTTTGCCCTCAGATCTTCATTTCGAGCGTCGTTCCTCGACACCTGTACCCTTTGACTTTCGTTTCCCTCCGGGCTCCTGCTTTGCCTTTCCTTTTTCCACGATCCCTCCCTCGCTCTGACTCTGTTTGTAGACGAGGTGCAAGATGTTCATGGTGACCAGTGGATTCGGCGAGAAGCACTTTGGGAGAGAAATCTGCTGATGGCTCGGTTGCGGTGCAGAGCGAAACGAAGGCAGGCGAACCGAGTCCTCTTGGCTGCTCTCGGCACAGAAAGAGCGGCGACTATACAGTACACGAGCTTGTCGCATACATCTCGTGCGGAATTCCAGTGTGCATGGCTACGCTGGAGCGGTCCACAGCTACACTAGACGGACCGGCAGAGCGCGCCATTCCTGCCTTTGACCCGACCGCCGTCCCACGCGACGTTGTCGAGCTCGCTCAGCTCTCTCGGCAGGAGCATGCACATGCCGAGCAAGAGCAAGACCTGATCGACCTCGGGCGCGAACAGCTCTTTGCTGGCTCGATTCGGCCTGCCGCTCGCGATCGACAACAAGATGCAGCCGACTCGCGGACTGTGCACGCAACTGCGTTGCAGGCGGGCGCGGAGCATTCACAGGATGCCATGGTACGTCTTCCCCTCCATTCCAGCCAAGTCCGCAGCTGAAACTCTCTCCCCCGCAACAGAACCTGCTCGTTTCGTTGCGAGCAGCGAGGCAGGCTTTCGTGTTTGCGCTCGACTCTCTCATCCGAGAGGCCCTCCCGACGAGACCAGCCGAGACGACGCCCTTGTCGGTGAGCGCTGCCATGGACGACGGACTTGCCCCTCTTGTGGATGCTTCTTCCGACACGGTCTCGTCCTCGCCTCGGAAAGGCCTTTCACCCGCTTCGACCCAGACGGGAGACGACGACGTGACCTTGACGGGGCTTCTCCGGAGCTTGCGGGCTCGGCGAACGTCAGCAGAAGTGCACCAGAGTTCGAGCGAGATGCAGTCGGCCGAACGGAGCTCGCCACTGGATGCGAGGAGGTCCCGCCCAACGAGCGCGACCTTGACGGTTCTCGACGAGGTACAGAGTCGTCTGGACCAGTTCGCGCCCGAGGATTGGCTTCTCCCGACGGACGCAGAGTTGGCTCGCTCCCTCATATCGCTTCTCGCTTGCTTGCAGCGGTTAGCCGATCTCTCCGGAGGTCAGGACGTCGGCCCCGAACCCTCCGGACATATCGCGACGACTTTCGCAGCTGGCCAGCGGGACGACCAGACGCTCGGCGAGACGCTCGAACGTGGTGCTTCGGCATTGCTGGGATCGTCGCGCGGTTTTGAAAAACTGGGCGTTCTGCGAGCGGTCGAGCATGCCGAGCGAGACTTGCTCTGGGGTCGCGTTGACGACCTCTCCGAGCGATTGCGGCTGCTGTCGCATGCTCGAGCCATCGACCTCTTTGAGCAGGACGCCGCCGGCTCATCTCTCTCGCCGCATCGCTCGCTCGAACTGTTGTCGACACGGTCCTCACACGACGGAGCATCGGGATCAGACCTCCCGCCGCAATACTCGCAACACGCGGGACCGAGTCACGCGCACCTACCTCCCGCGTACCACGACGAGAGGCAACGGGACGAGCACCTTGACCTCTCCGCCGGCGGCGAGGAGTCCAAGCATGCCGCCGTCGAAGCAGGTGTCCGCCGCGCGTCATTGAGAGCACGCTCGCGCAAGGTCTCGACGTCTGCGCACAGCGAAAAGATGCGCCGCGATCTCGACGGCGTGACGGAAGCGATCGAGCGGCTATACGTCGTCTCGCCACAACTTGCGAATCAGCGCGTCGAGCCGGACCGAAGGGCGCTCCGCGAGCGACAACTTGCCAACCTCGGTAATGCGATCGAGCGCCTGAACCAAGGTCGGTTGAACGATCAGCGCGCGGCGCCGGTGCAGTCACCGCAGCAGCAGCAGCAGCAGACTTTACGTCTCGCTCACGCGGGCAGTGCAGAACGGCCGTCTCCGACTGCGCTTCGGGGAAGTACGAGCGCAACGGAAGACCGCGCTTTCGAGTCCATGCTCGATCAGATTGACAAGGCGGCGCGGAGGACCCTGGCGGATCAGAGGGTCGAACTGAGGTGAGTCTGGTGGACACGCGACCTTCAACCAGGGACCCAGCATGAGCTGATCTGTTCTCCATGTGCTCAGCGGGAAGAGGAAGGCGCCTGTCGTTGATCCTAGTATGCAAGCTCGGGTAAGTCCGGGAATCCGATTTGCGCCGTGCAAATCAAGCGGAATCCTGACCGTTTCCCTCCAGCTCGATGCTCTCTTCGATGAGTCTGAGACTTCACGTCGAGATTTTATTTTGCGGCATACCGGCAAGGGGCGCCTCGCAGCTCAAGACGCCGTCTTTCGGTCCAGCAGCGCTTCCATTCCCGATGGCACACGTCGAACCGCCCCGATGAGCGACCCTTTCGCGGAGCCGGGTCCGAGTAATACCAGAAGTCATCTCGCACGGCCGCAGTCTGCGCCCGCGGATGGGCGATTCGACATCTCGTTCCCGGACGCGAACGATGCCAACAGTTCCTGGAAATCGCTCAAACGCAATCTTCTCAAGCGGGCGCCGGGGTCCCGTAGGGGCTCACAAGACGTCTCGGCTGCATTGGAGGACGCTCAGCTCGCCAACAAGTCTCGGCCCGGAACTCCGACCAACGGTACGGGCGGGTGATGCGCCTCGGAATGCAAGAGGACTGACTCGCAACGTGATTTCCGCTTTAGTACTACCGCACGCCGAGGTCGACTCGATCGTCGAGCTGTCGCGTAACCTGGGAACGCTGCACGTCTCGTTCTGGCCGCGACGAGGAACAGCAGACGCGCCCTTCAAGATCGTCGCGCTCGAAGACGATGCCCTCCTCGTCGCTCCGGATGGCGGGCGACCTGCATCACGCATCGCATTACCGTGCCGAGTAGCCCCGCAAGAAGTCGAGCTCGCTGCCGTCGGCGATGGGTACGAAGCTCGCCTGACGGTCGCGCTCGGCTCTTCTCCGCTTCTTGAGCGACCGGACCTCGAGATCCGCACGCCTCTCATGACGGACGAGTTGAGATCCAGCATGCCGTCCTCATATCGCTGCTCGGTCTGTGACGTCGAACTCGTGCACGCTGCATCGATCACAAGGTACAATGCTCTCCCGAGCGAGCACTGGGCCGAGCTTATCGACGCGTGGATGTGCCATCAAGATCAGGCGCTTTCGGATGACCTGATTGCCAAGGGCAAGGGAATCAAACCGCGGCCGGATGAAGGTCTCGTCGCAAACACGTACCTTCTTTTCCCGTTGAACCTCGTCCGCAATTGCGATGTGCAAGCTGAAAAACAGGTGGGTCGTTTTGCCCCTCCTTCCCGACCCTTTCCCCCTCCCCCCCTACTCTCTCCCGGACCAACAAGAAAGACCAGCTCCCAGTTCCTATGAACCGGCTGTCGCTGGTACACGATCCTGAAAGGGGCGGAACCGCGGTGGTCGAAGGACATTTCCAGGGACGCTGGGCTGATACAAGGGTCCAAGATCGAGCCATAGACTCTCTCCTAAACAACTCTCCCGCTTGAGCTACCGCGGTGGGGGCTACACCGGAGAGGACACGCCTCTTCCTGATGAAACGCTGTACTGACGAGCGATCGATCCTACCATGACAGCCTGCTCGCGCCGAGAACGGCGACCTGCTCGCGCCCGCCCATTGTTCAAGCTGTCAGTCGCTAGTCGGGTGGCAGGTCATCGAACCGGATGCACATGCGGCGACGCAGCCGGCCTTTCGCCTTTTGAAGTATGCCAGCTATCCTCAATGCCCCGATCCTGCGCTCCTTCCGCGAGCTCCGCTCAGCGCCTATCTCGTCGCCGAAATGCTCGAGACGGGTCAGGCACACGCCTGTCACCGCTTCGTGATCGAGGATGCGGTGGACGAGCAAGCGCGCATCGTGGTATGTTTCAGTCCGAGAATTCCGAGGCAAGATTCATTCCACTGAGCCTTTCTCGCACGGCTTTAGCTCTGGTTCTTCAATCCGTCGATCCGTCTCGCTTTCAACAGCAGTGACCCGGTCGTGCAGTCTCGTCTGCATGGCGGTGCCGCGAAAGGCATGAACGCCGTCAAAGTGTTTTATGCTCAAGTGACCGGTAACGACGATCCTCGGTGGCAAGTCTCTTTCGTCGCGCATGCATCCCGAGCACCGCCCTGACCAATTGATATCGCAAACACAGCGCTCCGTTCGAGGCGGCCAAACACGAGCGTATGGCGTATCCGCGCCGTATTGCCGATCAGATGGCGGAGCTGCTGCAGGCCAGCACCCAAGTGTATCCAGAAGCGAAACGACGGTTCGGCGATCTGCAGATGGGCTTCCTGGAACGGATCTAGACGCCACCATGCCCGTCTGTATGTTGTTATGCAACAAAATATTAAATCGAGAGCTACAGCTTAGAAATGGACCCAACGGAAGATGCGATTACTTGCGGTTTGGCACGGAAAGACAGATAGCGGCGGTGATCGCCATGATGATGAGACCGTAGAGTGCTGCGGTTGCGACCAGGTTGCGTTGAGCGCGCGCGACGACCGGACTGAGTTGCTTCGTAAAGGCTTCCCAAACACGACTCGACGGGGGAAGATCCATCGCCGCCGGCGCGAAGTAAAGTCCGCCCGGGGTCGTGGCCGACCGACTAGACCTGGTGTTGCTGCCTTCCGATCCCGACACGGAAGCGGAAGACGGTCGAGTGCCGCGAGGAATGTAGCCAAGGTCGAAAAAGGCCGAGTGACGGGGCGAGCCCGACGGCGCAGTCTGGACGTCACCAGAGTCGAGACTCGACCCTGCTTTCTCGTCGACACTCGAGCGTTGTGTTGCGGTGCTGGCAGTGGCGACGGCCGCGGTCGAGGTGGAAGGGTCGGGCGAAGACGAAAAGCCCCAGGGGTCGCTCGTGTCGGAGCCGGCGGAGATAGATTCGGTTTCCGCTTTGACGGCCGCAATCTCCCATGGGTATAGTTGACGGTTGTCGCCAAACATGTAGATTACTAGGCAGGTCTGAGGAAATAGCAGAAAGCTTGTCAACTCTTTTGAGCTCGTGTCTTTGGGTGACGACGGGGAGAGGGTAGCGTACTTTACCCCAGCCTCCCAGAGCCACGACCGGGCCAAACCACCACAGCGGGATGCCCAATGCCCTCCAACCGCGGTTCTTGTTGAGGACGGCGCAGACGATGGTCGGGATTAGGCCCAGCGCCCAGGTGGTGATGCCGAGGAACATGGCGAACCAGCCGCGGTTCCGATCGGCGTTGCGGACGACCTGCTTCCGGAACGCCTTGAACGAGATGGCGAGCGACTCGCTCGCTTCGTGGTTGACTCTGTCGAATGCGGACGGCGGCAAGAACGGCTCGGCCTGCGCCGAGACCGATCGGATCCGCTCGTCAATCTCGCGGCGAACGTCTGACGGCACGTTCAGTTCGAGCGGCGACGCCTCGGAGAAGAATGTGTCGACCGCCGTTTTGAACGACTTTGACAAGAGGAGGGTGTCTTGGTGAGGTCGCTGCGCCGGCGGGTGCGCATTGTAGAGCTTCGAGTACTCGGTAAGCCACAGGTAGAAATAGCTGCGGTCTCGTGTCGTCAGCCTCGCGAACGGCGATGCGCCTGCGAGCGTCCAGGGAGACCTGGACTTACAGGTTCTCTGCCGCTTTTTGGCGGAAGCACAGAAAGTCTTCAAAGTCGCGGAGCGTCAAAGGCGGCGTGTGCTTTCCTTCGAGGACATCGTCCATGGTCACGTCGCACAACTTGACCCGGTGCATCCCGCGGACCTGTAGGACTCTTTGAATATGAACACCTGCTTGCGCCTATCGTAAACCGCTCCGCGAAGCAACTCACCACTCCGGCCGTGACGCCGCGGTACGGGTCGATCGCCTCCTTCTCGACGTCCCGAGCATCGGACGCCGTCGACGCGGACAGCAAGTCCTTCTCGATGAGCTTGCCCGGGTGCACGATCCGGTTCGGCAGCCTGACGACCTCTGAGATGCGGTAGCGTCCCTTTGGCGGGCACGTCGGCGGCTGCCTGCGCCGCAATCGACGAGGACGGTTGATCGAGGAGCCTTGTTCATAGCTGAGGGTAGCTGGGGGCGCGTCCACAGTCACAGCAGCCATTGCGGGCGAATACTGAGAAGCGAGATTGGCAGGTCGGGCGGAGAAGCGAGGGAGAGGGAGCGTGAAGTCGGATCTCCTGACGAGAAACCTGCAGAGCACGAACCTACAGGTTGGAGCCGCAAATTAGCCAAGCGTCGCGTGGAAGAGCCGTCGGGCATTGAGGTGCTCCACATTTTGGCTGGAAGCGTGGCCAATAAACTGCGGCCCTGAACCCGCCTGCAGGTTCTCAAATTACTGTAATCGACCTCAGCACCAGCCGGCCGGTACTGTAAAGTGTGCTCAAACTGCAGCTCTAGCACCAAAAGGCCCAGTGTTGCGCTCATCAGAATTACCTAAAGCGGTTCATTATAGCCGAGCGGGACAGATGACGCTCGAGGCCGCACAGAATCACCTTTTTCGGAAACCGCCACTCCCAACTTGCAGATCTCCGGGCGAGTGCCGTACTTAAACTCTTGCAAGCTTTGACTTTCACCGATTGGACGGCCAAGGCAACCGGCGACCGGCGACCGAGGGATCGCAAGGGAGACTATCCATTGACCGACCGACCGACTGGGGCATGGGCTTGTCGAATGTAGGGCCGGTCGCGTTCCTTCAGTCGAGAAATTCGTCGCAAGGTTTTGCTCTTCGATTGCAACAGCAGCAGCAGCTCGCTAGAGTCAGAACATGACTAGAGGTCTGCAGAAAGGTGAAAGAAAAGTCAGCGAATGGCTCGAGCTTGGGAAGAAAGGAGCCGTTGCAAAACACGTACAGAGACCCTCCGGACCGTTGTCCTTCTTCGCGAACATGGTCTTCTCCCTCGCTGCGCGCAAGTCGGCCATCGTGACGCGCATCCGCCGCTCGCGCAGTGCCAACAGACCCGCCTCTGTGCATACCGCCTTGATGTCGGCGCCCGACAACTCATCCTTGGCCTGCACAAACTCTTCCAGGTCGACGTCATCCGCCAAGTTCATCCGCGACGTGTGGATCTTGAAGATGTAGCGCTTCGTCTTGATATCAGGCAGCCTGTTTTGAACAAGAGAGAGAGAAAGAGAGACGAATCAGTTCAGCGTCCGGCTGGAACGAGTAGCGAAGGCGTCGCTGGCCAGCGCGCGTACTCACGGGAACTCGATCTTCCTGTCAATCCGGCCTGGACGGATGAGAGCCGGGTCGAGAGACTCGATCTTGTTCGTCGCCATGATGACCTTGATGTCACCGCGGTCGTCGAATCCGTCCAGCTGGTTGAGCAGTTCGAGCATGGTGCGTTGAATTTCGCGCTCGCCGCCCGAGTTCGAGTCGTAACTGAACGCAAGAGTTCTGCACATCAGCACAGCTTCACGGAGAGTGCCAAGGCGAGACAAGAGAGAGAGAGCGCGTACCGCTTGGAACCGACAGCGTCGATTTCGTCGATGAAGACGATCGACGGAGAGTGGTCCGCCGCCACCTTGAACAGCTCGCGGACAAGCTTTGGACCGTCTCCGAGGTACTTCTGGATGAGCTCGGAACCGACGATGCGAAGGAAGGTGGCCGACGTCTGATTTGCGACCGCCTTGGCGAGGAGCGTCTTGCCGGTTCCCGGAACACCGTACAGGATGACACCTGTGACATGCAGGGCTTTCGAGTCAGCAGCCGCTGCGCCATTCAAACCCACCGGCTGTAGGCGTACCTTTAGGAGGCTTGATACCCATCTCTTCGTACAGTTCGGGGTGAGTGAGGGGGAGTTCGACCGCCTCCTTGATTTCCTGAATCTGCTGCTCGAGGCCTGGAAGGACGCTTCCGGTCAGTCCCCGCGGTGCCAGGCCAGGTGCAGAAAACGGGCAGGTAGAGACACTCACCTCCGATGTCTGCGTAGCTCTCGGTCGGCGCCTTGTCGACCTTCATCATGTTGACCATCGGGTCCGTGTCGTCCTGCAAGACACCGACGATCGCGTGGTTCTTGTGGTGCAAGAGGACGGAGCAGCCCGGTTCGAGTTGATCCTTGTCGACAAAGGACATGATCGAGACGTAGTACTCGGGTCCGGTCGCGGACGAGACGAGCGCGTGGTCGTCGTCAATGATTTCCTCCAAGGTGCCGACCGACATGGGCGACCCGCGCAGATCGTCGACCCGTGTCCGCTCTTCGGCCGACTTGTCTTCCGTCAATGTCGGCTTGAGTCGCTCCTCGTTCTCAACATACTCCTCCTCCATCTTCAAGTGGTCGTTGATCCGCTCCATCCGTAACAGCTTCAGCTTGCACCGCGTCGTCGGGAACACGGCCGGTACTGCAGGTCATATACACAGCGGTATTTGCGTGAGTTTGCGGGCCGCCCGACAGTTTGATGAGAGCGACTTACGCTTCTGACTGGGGTCGGGACCGCGCTTCTTCTTCTTGCCGACGCGCGTAGGCAGAGGCGGCTCCCATTTCTTCTGTGTACGTGGCAAGGTGTTCACAGTCGATCGCAGCCGTGCGCATAGGAGAGCAGAGAGGGGAAGCAGGGAACAGGCTGCGTCAGTGCCGTCGGAATTGCCACCTAGCACAAGGTCAGACTGCGACACGGACCTTCTCGGGTTTCTGTAGATAGATGGGAGCTCTCTGTCAGTACCAGGAACCCGCCTAGAGTACGGTTGTAGGCGGCGGACTGACCTTGTCCTTGTTCTGGTCGCCCGGTGCGCCAGACTGGTTTGAAGGTGCTTGACCCTGCGCAGCGCAATCACTGTCAGTTCCCGCACTCTACGAGCTCGTGTTCTGCTGCTCCCGCCGTACCATAACGTGCGCGAGGTGTCTCGAGATGGATGAGGCTGACGACGCAACCGATGATGCGGGTTCAACTCGCATTACAAAACTCGGCTATTGAGGGCGATTACTCTTTGTAAACAATTAGGTCCGGTTCCAATCTATCTATAAGGGGTCGAAAGCTACCACATCCCGGTCGCAAGCTGGTCCATCAAGGCACTGGCCGCGAGTTTGCCCTGCTCGCTCGTCGCCTCGCCCGCCGCAAACGCCGGCCAGTCGTACATGCCGGTCGTGCCCTGCAGCGGGTCGTACGCCGCAGGTCCGTTCCCGCTCGTGGCAGTCGCACCCATGGCGGCGTTGACCGGTTGCATGTTCGCGTCGCCGCCGCCGTTCGAGGAGGAGAGGTAGTCGAGGTTGAACCCGATCGTCCCGGGCGTCAAGCCGACGTCGCGGAAAAACTCGTTCGGCATGTACGCCTCCCCTCCGTTCACGTACGACAAGTCGACGGGTACATTGAAGTTGTATGGACTTGGCTCGTAGATCGGTGCACCAGTCGAGCCGCCGAGACCGTTCGAGACGGCGGACGCTGTCGCCGAGCCAGGCTGGTTGCTTGCCCCAGCGGTCCCGAACTGCGAAGAAGACGAAGACGCCGCCGCCGCCGAGACCCCGGTGGCGACCCGAATCGGTTCGATCTGTTTCGTCGTCTGCGCATCGATCGAGAGTTGGCGCGTCAGGCGCTGCAGGACCGCCGCAAAACTCTCGACCCGCGGTTGCTCCTTGCCTCCCTTGCGACCCATGAGCGCTTGCGCCGCTCGAGTCGTCCGCCGCAAGTCGCTCGCTTCAAACAAGCCGCGCAGGATCTCGTACCCCGTCTGCACGACGACCCGCAAAGAGGGCGAGCGGACTTGATCGGTGTGACCGAAGACGTCGAGCGAGATGGCCAGGTTTGCTCGCTTCTCCTCGATCTCTTCCGTCGGGCGGTCGTGATCGATAGCCCTGCATCAGAGTGCGTCTCGTTCACGGACTTAGCCTCCATGCGTGCAATCAGGGAAGTAGAGAACGCACCGGAAAAAGTCCACAAACAAGCAGATAGCCGCAGACAGGCAGTGCACGTAGATGAACCAGACCTGAATTCGAAAGCGGTGCAACGTTCAGTACCTCGTCCGCATGAGTCAGAAGAAAAGATAGTCCAAACTCGACGCACATTCCGCGAAACGATCGCGATGCGGCGATGGATCTGGAGGAGCAACGTCGCGCTCTCGACGCAGGCCTTGCGCGACGTCTCGTACTGCGTCATGAACGGTCGGTGCAAGCGCACCAGCCGCGAGTGCAAGCCGTCCTCGCACATCCAGCGCTTGCGCTGCCGGTTGGTCACCTCGGACGTGTTCGTATCGTTCGCGGGTGTCTGGAGCGATTGGATGCATTCGTCGAGGATCAGGCGGTACATCCTATCGAGCTCGAGGATCGTCGTGTAGCTCAGCTCGGTATTGCCGGACAAGAGCTTGTCGAAAGCCAGGCGATATCTTTGTGAGCGTTTGCGGGCGGGGACAGGTTAGCAACATGCCACACTGGAAACTAGGACTGAAGGCTCACGCTTCACTGCTGCGGTGCTTTGCGTATTCGAAACTCATGTCGGTATACTCGCTTCTCGGTTTAGGCTGAATGCGCCAGTCCGTGATCGACATCTGGCTCCAATCGATGTTTGAAGGTTCCGGAGTCGTACCTTTCAGTGTATACAAAAGCGTCAGGTCGCACGCGAAAGGTGAACGTTCAGCTTGAGAGACTCACATTGACGCGGATCGAGTAGGTACGACCGAAAACGGGTAGAGGCGCTCAAACCTGAAGGAGGCAACCCCCTGCTTGTCAGCCTGGCTAGCATCATTCCGGGACGCAACAGAGACTTACAATCGTAGAATAGCAGCGTATGGAAGAGCCTCAACGCGGTTTCGCGGCGCATCGAGCACGCGGTGGGCGGCCAGGCGGGGTCCGGTGGCGGCATGTGAGCCGGATCCGACGTGAGTTGATGCAGTCCCATGATCTGCGTCGCGACCGCGAAAGTGAACAAACTCGACCAGAAACGCTCCATTTTCGTTTTGGACCGCGCAGGAAGCGAAGCTCACCTGCGCTGTACGGAGTGCTCCCGCAAGGATCGTCAAGAAGGCGGTCACGCGCCCGCTTGCGCTGCTCGTTTGCAACCACTGGCCGATGAGGATCGCAATCCTACACGGCGGCGATCGAACGGCGGTCAGCTTGATGCAGAGGGAGCATAAAGTAATCTCAAAATTGACTTTGTGCGCACATGATGAAGCGGACTTGAGGCCGTCCGACGCCGTTGCCGAGCTGCAACAGGCGATGCGCGCACCCGTACCAGATCATCGTATCGCAGCGGGAGAGCTCGTCGGGCGTGAGCTGCACGTTTCTCTCGGTGCTGCGGAGTCCGTCGAGCGAAAGCGCGAGAACCTGCGGACGGCGCCATCGCGTCAGCAATGAACGACTTCTGCGCGACGAGCTGGAAGAGGACCTTGTAATTGCTCACAAGGAAGTAACAGCTGAGCCAGAGGGGGTCGATCTCTTCTCGCCTGCCGCTGTCGATCATCTCCCAAGCGCGGTCGTGCTCGGCCTCGAAGGTTTCTCGGTGGAAGACCGCATGAAGCCAGGCAATCTGCGTAAAGGTCACAGTTGTGTGTCAATGATGCGGTTTGGGCCGTCAATCCGAGGTAATGCGCACCTCGTCAAAGTACTTCGTCGTGAGCTTTTGAGAGAGCGCTCGATCTGGCATGTGCGGCCAGATCGAGTCGAGAGCCCGCCTATAGTGCATTTGCAGCTCTTCAAGCGAGAAGCACAGTTCGAGTCCGAGCGCGGGGCCTGACCACGGTCCGTCGTACACCAGCGGGTGACCGACGACCGAAGTTCCCCACGCCGTCAGTTCGCGGGCGACGGGCTGCGGATCTGCGTTGTTGGCGGTCTTGCTCTTGGCCAGGCCGGCCGTACTGGGCGAGGCGGCGCTGTCGAGCAAGGGCAGGCTGTCGTGCGGGCGGTATTTCGAGTCGGGGAGGCGCGTGGCGAAAGCCATCGATTCGAGTTGAATCGCAGCGTCTTCGGTCTGTGCAGAGGGGCAATCCCGCGTGAGTTTGTGTCACCAACCCAGAAGAGCGCAAAACTTGTAACAGGAACATACCTCGCTCAAGTCGCGACTCGGAGCGTCGTACATGTGGTCCTCCTCCGCTTCCGTCTTGCTCGTCACCGCAGACCGGCTGCGCGGTTTCGCGCGGACGCTCGTCCCGAGTTCGTGCGCCTTTTGCTTCGACGTCGTCCCGTACAAGGAAGGTTCGAACCGAGTCGGGACGGGCGCCGCTTCGCGCAACTCTGCGGGGAGGGTCTGCGCCCATTCTTCGAGCGACTGGATTCGCTGCGCGAGGACGAGCAGGTCGCCGGTGAGGGCGAACGGCTGCACGTCGACTTGGGGCTTATCATACTCGTCGGGCCACTTGCAGGCTTCCGGCTCGCCGCGTTTGCAGCAGGCCAGGCAGGGCAACTGGAGGTTCCAGCGGACGACGGTCAGTTTTTGTTGCGAGATTCTCGTCGTTCAGACATCCAGGCTCACTTTGCGGTCGCACTGTGGACACGGAGCTCACGCCTCTGTCAGCTCTTCGTATTCACCTTGCAGATCCGAAAGAGCAGACCAACCTTGATCTTTCTCCGCTGTGTCAAGAGCGAAAGAAACCATGAGCAAAAAACGATCCTCGCCGCGTCGTCGGATAGCAAAGACTGAAAACGGACCTTGCACTCTGTACACGACAGCAATTTAGTTTTCTTGACCACGTGCGGTTCCTCCGAAGTCCTATTGCCGTCCTGCAAAGTCGTTCGCCTCCTCTTTGTGGTCTGTGTCGTCATGATCGAGCCGCCGTCCTCTGCGGCGGCGGCGGACGATCCGTTCCGAGGCGGAGGGCTCGACTGCCGCGTCGACGGATGATACTCTTCCGGACTGTGTACGGCCACCGCGGCCGAGCTGGAGCCACCCTGCAGGTGCTGCTGGGCGAGTTCGGACGTTCGGACGGGCGACGAGGCGGCGGCGGCGTATCGCCTTGCTGATGAGAGCGACGCGAGCGGGTGTTGTTGCATACTCGCCTCGCCGGGAGGGGCGGCTGCTCGTTCCTTCGCTGTCTCTCTGTGCAGCGTCTCTCTGAGCACAGCGTGTGTGTGCTCGACTCGACTCGACTCGAAGTCCCGTTTCCCGGGCGGCGGAGCGTCGATCGCCCCGGAACCGGCCGAAACCAAAAAAGGGAGAATTCTCTCCGACCTTTGACTAATCAAAGGCTGCGCGGAGTGCAAGAGACAAGTTACGTATACCGTAGCGCCTGAATGCCAGAGCATGGGAATAAAATGAAATCTTGTTGACATGTCCCGAGACTGGAAAGGGCAAAGCCCCTTCTTTTTTGCTTCTTCTCTACCTACTTATAAAGTTTATCATATGTGCAGGGGTAGGGGCAGGGGCGGGTGGCAGTGGCTCTTTATTTTTTGGACTGGGCGAGTTCGTCCTGGACGGTCGATTTGCCGTCGACGATCCGAGCGATGACCTCTTGCACCTTGTCAAACGTCTCGAACGGGATGTACGGGATGTTTTCGCGGTCGCAGTGCACGCTCAGGTCGTTGGTGTGGCTGTGAAGTGAGCGATAGAACATGGGCGAGCGCGGTATGAAGCAAGGCAAGATGTTAGCGCACGAGGACGAGTCTCTGCACGAGACGAATTCCTGCCCTTACCCGGGAATGACCTTGACAAAGAGCAAGTCGGCGGCCTTGGCAGCCGACAGGTCCGAGACGCCGTCTCCGCAGAAGAAGACGGTCGGGCGGTGCGCGAGGTCCCGGTACGGAGCCGTGGCACGGCTCTTGTCGTGACCAAAGCCAGATTCGGGATGCCGGAACTGCAAGTCGAGTCGAGTCTGATGGTTTCAGTACTTGTCTTGTGTCCCCTTTCACTGTAACACAGGATTTGAGCTGGTACGCGAACTGACCTTGATCTTCCACGAGCCGTTGTCCGAGATTTCGACGTCGTTGGCGATGATGTCGATCTTGGCGGCGTCTTGCTCGCCGACCAGGTTGGCAAAGATGGCCTCGATGATGGGCTTCATGCCGGAAGAGACGATGACGACGGGAACGTCGTGAGCCTCGCACCACTTGTAGCACGTCTTGAAGCCGGCGTCGAGCGTGATGTCTGTTTCATGGCAAGGCGAGGCCGTTCAGTTTCGAGTCGAGCTTTTGACGGTAGGGTCGCTGCGAGACAACTCACGCTTGACGAGGTACTGTCTGACCTCTTCAAACGAGTGTCCGTTCTTGCTGACACTCTCGAGCATCTCGGCGAAAGCATCCCTGTGCAAAGTTCAGGCGAGTCAGTGTATTTTCTAACCATGCAAAGGGTGGTATAGGAGCACACCGGAAGGTCTTGTTGTGGTTCAAGATGTCGACATTGAGCTCTCGTCGGCGGTCGACGCCAAAGCCGAGCTATTGGTATGCTCGCGTGCATCAGCAAGGCGCAGCCGGAAATATCCACGAGAAAACGGTGGATACAAACTCACGTCATCCGTGGCCGTGTCGTTCGAGTCCTGATTCACCGTGTAATTCTCGTCAATTGGACGGCTACAGTGTGACCGCGGCGAGGGGGATCGGAAACATACCCGCGCTGTGATTGTGCCGTCAAAGTCGGACATGAGGATGAAGCGAGCGTCGGCATGCGGAAGAAGTTGCGCCGTCATCTGGGTCGTGCGCGGATATCGAGCGAGGTGAATGTCAGCTCCTATGCGTTCATAGCGTTTAGTGCGTCACGATGTTCCGAGGGGTTGTTGTGACGAGTAGCTGTCGAGGGGTCGAGTGAGGCAGTCGGTGCTGCAGACGTCCTTCCGCGGCGCCGACCGCCGGATGCCATGCACTCCGAGTTTACTGTCCCCGACCTCTGAGTAGCGTAGCTTGCTCCGGCTGGCTTGATGATGAGTTTGCGAGAAGCGGAGTCGAGCGGACCGAGACTCGACCGAGTGAGAGCCGAGCCGGGGACGACGGATCGAGCGAGCAAGGGCGGCGGTGTGGACAGAGAAGGCATACGGAGTGTACTGTAGGACGCACAGTGTCTATACTGGAGTCACGGTGCAACAGTCAAGGGCAAGAGGAGAACGTTCGCTCGGCTCTCTTGCACTCGCTCGACTCGCACTCGCACTCGCACTCGCACTCGCACTCGCACTCGCACGCAGAGTGCAGAGTGTCGCAGTGTAGCAGCGAGCAGTCATTCATTTGACTCGCTCGCCCTTCATAAGCGTTCAGTGCTTGTCCACGAGGAGACGACGAGGGGCCACTCCTCTGCTTCATCACCATGTCGACTCCAGCCAGCACCTCGGCGAGTCATGCTACAGCTACAGGGATCGAGACGGCAAAGCTCCTCTTGCAAAAAGTCGTGCGCGCATTCTACGGGCCACGCGGCGCAATCCTCATCGACCAACTCATCCAAAAGGACATGTGAGTTCCCTCTCCGCCGTAGAACCAGAAGCGTGTAATGCCCATGCTGAATGCATCCATGACTCTTGCTCCTGCTCGGCGTCTCCTGCGACCAACCCGCCGCGCGCTCTCAGCTTCCCGGCGGATGAACTCGCTCGACGGCTCGGAATGCAGATCAAGGACGTCACAAAGATCGCGCACAGGCTCCTCGAAGACCAGATCGTACAAGTGTGAGTACCGCGCAGGCCTTCCGGAGAAGCAGTCCGCGAAAAGGGAAGAGAGAAGTGCCATTCGAGCAACATGGCTGACCCCCTTCGTTTCCGTTTCCCCTTGCACAGGCATCGTCGGTCCGAGATGCGCGACAATGGCTTTGCGAAAGCCCAACAGCGGAGCTACTACTACTTGGACTACTCGAAAGCGACCGACGTCGTCAAGTGGCGCATGTGGCGCATCCAGCAGACCATCGACGTCAAACTGCGCAACGTGAGGCACAGGGGAGGAAGCGCGGCCGGTGAAAGAACGATCGCTGACGTAAGCCACCGCTTGCTCCTCGTACGCACAGGAACTCGACGCGCAAGGGTACACGTGCCCGCTCTGCAAAGCGTCCTACACGCCTCTCGACGCCTCGACCCTCTTTGACCCGATGCGGAACCTCCTCGCGTGCTCGATCTGCCAGACCGAAGTCGTCAACAAGGAGAACGAGGAAGACATCCGAGGCAACAAGGATCGCATGCAGCGCCTGAACCGCCAGACGAAAGGGATCGTCGACCTCTTGAAAAAAATGGAGAGGGTCGAGTTGCCAAAGTGAGTCCACCACGAGTGTGGCTGGCGTTCTCCGGATCCCGAGAACTGATCTTTCTCCGCCATCTGTGGCCACGCGCAGGTTCGACGCCGAAGCGTACCTGCTCGTCCACGGTCCCGCACTCGGAGCGACCGCCGCCGCCGCCGCCGAAGCGAACGGGACCGGTCCCTCGGCCGCCGCCGTCGTCAAGATCCACATGGCCGGCGACGACGACGAAGCGAACGAGAAAGCACGCCGCGAAGCCGAACTGCAAGAGAAGAGGGCGCAGAACGCCTTGCCGAGTTGGATTGCGCAGTCGACCATCTCGTCGGCTGAACCGGAGCACGGGAATGGCGCAGGGGCGACTTCTTCGTCCCGCCGCGTGGGAGAGGACGATGACGAGGTCGTCAGTGGTCAGATGTCGAGTTCGGCGACCGCAGGCGGTGCCACCTTGCGCTTGGGCGACGAAAGGAAACCCCAGCAGCGAAACGCTCCCGGTTCGGACGAACCGACTGCGGCGGACGGGGACGCCAGCCTCGACGCGTACTATGCTTCGCTCGCAGCTCTCGAGGAGGGAGGCACACCAGGGATCGACTCGACTTCGTCTGGCACGCCCGGGGTCGCAGCAACAGCAGCGGCAGCAACGATCGAATCCCCCTTGCTGTCTTCCAGCGCGACCCCCGCCCGCGGCGCGTCGGAGGAACAACTTCTCGAGTCTGCCGCAGTTGATGATGTCGGAGATTCATCGAGATCGAAACGCGAGCGCGAGGAGGACGACGACGTCGACGAGGACTTTGAAGGGGTCGCCAAGAGATCTCGCTCCTCGGCGCCGTACTCTGCTGCTGTTTCGGAAGGGATCGACTCGCCCGCGCTCTCGCTCGAAGAAGGCGCTTCTTCATTCGCTGGGACTCCGGACGTCCAACCCGTCGAGCCTGTTGCCGCTGCCGCTGCTGTGCCGCTTACCACTGACGTGGGAGAGGAGGAGGAGGACGAGGAGGTCGACGACGACGACGACGAGTTTGACGAGTTTGAACCGGCCGAAGGGGGCAACGCCGATCCGAACCAACTCGTCACCGTGAACGGCAAAGAAATGCCCTTCTCAGAGGTGACGGACGACATGACGGGCGATATGGTGCGCCTCTTCCTTCATCTGTGGACACTGGTCACTTTGGACTCGCGCTTGCGAACTAACCACACGATGACGGTTTCTCCTTCCGTTTGCAGACCGCGGATGAGTACAGCGTGAGTCTTTGCCTGTCCTGAGACCCCGAGATGCACACCATTGGCAAGAGGCTGATCCGATGCTTCTCCCTCCCCCTCGACAGGCATATTGGGACGTGTATCAGCGTGTGAACGCCTAAAGTCCTGTAGACCAAATTGCATCTTCCCCCACCAGTTCGCTTTGCTCCTCGCACTGTTGTTGTAACGCTGCATCTTCCTGCATCTTCCGCACACACACTCTAGTCCTGCTAGCAAAGCTCTCAGAGGCCGGGCAGCAGAAAGGACTCGGGGAGCAGAGAAAAAAACGAGCTGCAGGAGAAAAGCCGAGGTAAAGTACAGCCAGAAAGGTTTGCTACGCAAAAATCGTTGAGCAGAGGGGGGCAACCGAGTTCCCAGGAGTGAGGAAGACGCCCGCGAATGTCGGCCTTGGACACGTGTGCGGCGCCTGGGCATGAAAATGCGCGAAAAAGTGTGTGAGAGAGAGAAAAGGGGAATGGGGTCGGGGCGGGGAACACAGGGGAACAACGGCGCACGACGAATAGTGACGGCCTGACAGGGGAGAGACAAACACACACAAAAAGAAAGGAGGGGTGGGGAGGAGAGGAGGGGGAGGGAGGACGAAACGATACGTGGGTAGGAACAAAAAGCCAGGCAAAGGGGCGCAAGGCGCGCGCGCCGTGAGGGGGAGGGGGAGCGGGGAGTTTCTCTTCTAGGGACGACGAATGGTGCAATGCTCCTCGCGACGGCGACGGGAGGGAGGTGGGGGGCCAGAAGTATGTTTACTTGGTCTTGCCGCCCTTGGCCTTGCGTGGCGGGGTAACCGGGCGACCCTGACCTGCTCCGCCGTACGCAAACGTCTTCTTCTTCTCTGCCGGTTTCAGAATCTGCACACAGGCAAGAAACACCGGTCAACGACGCTTGCCCAGAACCCATTGGGAGGTCCGGGGACGTACCTGGAAAGAGCAAAGCAATGTCTCGTCCACCGACATCATCGCGCCCGCGTTATCAAACTCGCCTGTCAGGTCAAAACAGAGACTCGTCAGTATGGAGAAGCATCATCCCGGAAAGAGCGGGGTTTGAAAAAGGGGGGGGGGGGGGGGGGGGGGCGAAGGGAAACTGACCGCAGTAATTGGGTGCCGAGAAGAGCGTCACCAGCTGCCTCTTGGCGAAGAACTCGTAGCCGTCCTCGACGACCTGGTGCGCGCGGCAGATCAAGTCCATGTCGTGTTTTTGCAGGAACCGCGAGACGACGTCGGGCCCGAACGTGAACGACACGCCGCGGTCGTTCTCTGACCAGCCGGTGATGTCCTTGTCCGGGTCGGACCACAACAGGTCACACAACAAGCCTGCGCGCGCAGAGAGGGAGCAGTCCCACAGCGGTGTGAGCAAGAGGAGGATGACCGCCGGTACGCAAAAGGAGGGAAAACGTACCAGTGTCGGGCACGTCTGTCGGCCGCATAACCCGCCTGATCTGCTCCATGCTCTGCAGATCCGGACTCAACCCTCCGTGCATCGTAAAGATCTTCTCGTCGATGATGGCCGCGATCGGCAGGCAGTTGAAGCAGTCGGTAAACGTCTTCCACAGCTTGATGTTGTACCGCCGCTTGCCTGCGTGGTCCGTCATCAAAGTGTCAGTACGACGTGCTCTCAGAACGATGCACGAGCAGCAAGAGCGGTGGTCAGGAGAAAGAGAGAAGGCGGGCGTACATTCGTCGTAAAAGCCGTAAATCCTGTTGATCGAGGCGCACTCGTGGTTGCCGCGGAGGATGAAAAAGTTCTCGGGGTATTTGATCTTGTAGGCGAGGAGGAGGCAGATGGTTTCGAGAGACTGCTTGCCTCGGTCGACGTAGTCGCCGAGGAAGAGGTAGTTGGCTTCGGGCGGGAAACCGCCGTACTCGAACAGGCGCAGCAGGTCGTAGTATTGTCCGTGGATGTCACCTGTATGTCCGGGATGAGACCTTCGTCAGCAGCTTCGAACTCGAAGTAGGGGGCGAGGAAGGAGGTAGGAGACTGTAGACGCGAACGCACCGCAGATTTTGATCGGCGCCTCGAGTTCGAGCAGAATGGGTTGGTTGATAAAGATCTCGCGCGCCTTTGTGCAAAGGAACTTGATCTCGTACTCCTGCAGCTGCACCTGCTTGCCCGGTCGGTTTCCTCGGACTGCGCGGGCGAGCGGGCGAACGATTGTCAGCACCTAAGAGCGAAACATCCGGTGTTGGGTTGTTCTGGCCCCCCGCGCGCGCCAAGTAAACCTTGTTCTTCCCTGCTCTCTGCAAAGCCGTGCAGCAACACTCTCCAACTTGCAGCAGGCTTGCGGCTCGCCATCCGGCAGGCCACCAGACCCCGACCTGTCGCGTGGGGAGCGGTTGTTGACCGCTGTAGCGCGACCTTGGCCTGCGGCTATTGCGCGTGCGCTAGTCCTCACGCCCCGCCGTTGAGTCTCTCAGATCCGTAGCAAGTACGAGTGTCGGCGTGCTGGCCACGCGAGACCGGGAGACTCGGGGCCGAGGGCAATTGAGGAGAAAGGCGGTGACGCACCTTCGAGGAGGCGGTCAATGACCGAGTCGAGGTCGATGTCTTGTCCTTCTGCTGCCATGTTCGCTGAGCTGATTCGAGATCTTTACGCGCGAAATGAACGCAAGCGGCGATTAAAGGTTGGTGTGATTCGATCGAGTTGCGGCGAGCGAAACGCAAGGCGGACGCGCTGAGCGGAAACGGGGCGAGTCCTGCACAGTGAGAACGACGCGGCGGGCGGGGGTGCGAGCAGGATGAATCAACAAAGTCAGCCTTGTGTGGATTTGCCTGGCCGGTCTCGCCCGGCCACGCGATGCGGCGAGCCGTGTTGTGAGGCGAGCGAGTCGAGGGCGTGGCGGCAAACGCAGGCCCCGGTATGTGACTGCGTGACTCGCGCGCGCAGCCGCGTGGGGCGGCCTGGTACAGTAGGGAGTACCTTGCCTGAGGGACGTGCACTCACACGTGTTGCGCGCGGTGCGAGGCAGCGTCGAGGCGGGCAGAGGTGCAGAGACGGCGACGACGGGGCGACGCAGACGGGCGGCGAAGCGGTACAAGTCGGGCGACGACGGCGGCGGGCGCGCGGCACGGGAAGAGCGATGCAAGAAGTCGCTCTGGTGGCAGACTATGGGCTCTGGTACGGTGACCGGAGCTCTCGTTGGAGGAGCAGGAACGCGTCGAGCCAGCAGCGGGTCGAGATCCGATTCGCGGCGAGCTCTTCCGCTTCAACGAGTCGCTCGCTCGGTACCGCGTCTCTCTCTCTCTCGCAGCCTGTGGTCTGACATGCCTGAAGGAATCCGCTGCCTCTGCTCGCTGCCCCGCTCCGTCAGCCCGTCTCGACCTGCTCGCGAACAAGTCTCAACTGCATCCTCTTTCTCTTGCTTTCTCCTAATACTGCCCCGACTCGCATCTGCTGCGGGCTTTTGCATTCAAATGCAAACCTCTAGAGTCCACAAATCGACTTGGCTTTACGCTGGTTCAGTCCGTTGTTTGCGCGCACGCTCGCAGCACTTGTGGCGCACAGTTTGAGTGGCGAGCGAACACCTTTCCCCCTCGCAGCCATCAAAGTGCTTCAAGACGCCGCCCAGTCTTAACAAGGTAACGTGTCAGCTGACGAGCACGGGCCCGCATGCTCAAGGGTCCTCGGGGCTCGATCATGTCAAAGGAGGGGAAACAGAGACTACGAACTTTACTTGCATTATCGCTACATCGTGTGGGACCAATTCGAGGCACATAGGAAGAGTAGGAGAGACGGCATATGTTATGGTAGAGTGCGTCCAGCGCGATTTGGTGCGCGATCAAGAGAAAGGGTTGCGGAATCCCGACATGCCGTCCACATACTGAACCGGCGCGAGAGGAGAAGGATGGAAGCGCCAAGACGAAGAGACGGTGTCTTCCGGACCGCACATGCTCGGACTCAGGCTCACAAAGCTGTACGTGTTCTCGCCGCGCCGGACGAAACTGAGCGGTCGGGACGACAATGGCCGGGGTGTCGACGCGGCGGCGTGATCCGCTTCTTCTTCCTCCTCCGCCGAGTACCGCGAGGCGACAGAGTCTTGACGGAACCGCTCCGGCGCGGGTTGGACAGCAGGATACTTTCCCGTCCAGGGCTCGTACCGCATCGACGTGTCAGACTGCGAGTGGACCGAAGACGACGACGCCGCCGTCGCCCAAGGGTCGCGGAAGGTACCGCTCGACTCGGTCCGTCCGTGTCCGTGCGACGGCTCGAAACTCGTCGTCGAAGGCGGTTCAAAACTGATGGCCGGTTCGAGTTCGGGTTCAGTCCAGATGGGGGCCAAGTTGACTTGCACGCGCTGGCCGCGGTTCGCCTCGTCCGACTCAACGATTGGGACGGGGGGTGATAGCGTGGTCGACTCGGCGGTGACAGACTCGCGGCTGAAGCCGACGGGCGAAAGTTTGGGGTTTCGAGCGAGCTCGCGACTGAACGATGGCGTGCGCGGCGGCGTCAAGGTTCGGGCGGTCGACGCAACGGGAGACGGAGCAGCCGCCGATTTGGACTCGGCGACAGTCTCTTGGATGGGAGCGAGTTGCGATCTCCTGTTATCGTAATTATTGTCGCCGCCGTCGTTCGGCACGAGCGGGAAGGTTTTCATGCCGAGGGACTCGACAAACCCGGGCGGCAAGATTGGCGTCGAGATGGACACCTTCTTTGACGACCGCGAGCGCCACTTGAGACTCGGAGTGCGCGGCAATCTGGGGCGCGACTTGATTATGTGTTTCGCGGCGAGAATCGGCTCCGACGGAGTCGGGATAGAGGAAACGGCGTGTTGTTGCTTGATTTGCCCGACGTCGACCGTGTGA
The DNA here is from genome assembly GCA_021654155.1 of Rhodotorula sp. CC01. Classification (NCBI taxonomy): domain Eukaryota; kingdom Fungi; phylum Basidiomycota; class Microbotryomycetes; order Sporidiobolales; family Sporidiobolaceae; genus Rhodotorula; species Rhodotorula sp. CC01. The sequence goes on from JAKEZK010000001.1 coordinate 332,927, forward strand.
ACCGGAGCCGCGACGGGCTGCTCAGCAGCTTCTTGCTGGAGGCTAGCCGCCTGTTCTTTCTCCTCCTCGCGAGCACGCCGGATCGACGAGGCCGAGTGTGCCGTGTCGGAGAGGTGCCCGGACGCCGAGTTGACCGGCGACGGAGTGCGGACGATACGGGGCGGGTCGAGCGCGATCGGAGAACCCAGCGGAGTCGTCGCTGCTGACGCCGTGTCTTCTTCGAAGCGGAGGTCCTCCTCGACCCCGGAAACAGGCGGCGGCGGCGCAAAGGCAAAGTTCCGGGCCCAGCCGGTCTCGTGGTTATCAGCCCCTCGTCCGCCGCCTCCGTAGAGACCCGTCGCGCCGCGTTCGTCCCATGGGGCTGCCTTTGTTCCGGAAGCAGGGCTGTACGATGCGGAGTAGGTTACTGATGCCGTGTGGGTCGACGACAGTGTCGTGCCTCTTTGGTCCTCTTGCGAGGTGAATCCCGTCGGAAGTGGCGGCGCCTCCTCGTCTAGCTCTGGGTACATCTCGGCGTACATCGCATACACGCTGTCGAGTCGGCTTGACCACCGGCTGGGTCCCTTGTTCGCGGCCGTGGACGAACGTCGTTGCTGCGGTTGCGCGACGAGGTCAGCTTCCGATTATACCGTGCTGCAAGGTCAAGAGGAGTTTGGAACGTACGCTCGAGAGTCGCTTTGCGAGAACGTTGATGGGAACCGGCTCCTGCGAGAGCCTGTCGTGGTCGCGGACTGGATTCTCAAAGGGGGAGATGGACAACCTCGTCGACTTGCTTGTCGGCGCCATCGAGCTGCGCATCGTGTACCCTTCTTTCTCCGTCGATGTTGATGTCGGTGCTATGCTTATAGTCGTCCTCGACATGGCAGTCGTGGCTTGGTGTGCGGCGATCTCGCAGCGGGCAGACAAAAAGACAATCGACCTGCGACGCCTTTGAGAGGTGACGATGACGCGGCGGGACCAGACACAGCGCTGGCAAGTAGCGTGAAGGGTGAAGAGAATCTGCGCAAGTTGTGCGAGTCGTTCGAGCAAGAGGACGAAGGCTTTGGTAGCGACGAGCCACCTTCACAGACGACGAAGGTGGTTGACGTTGGTTTTTCCGCCGAGGCGGCCGAGCCACTGATGTGCGCCAGTTGGGCTGATCACCAATCAGCATGAGGACGGGCAGCGAGATCCCGTTGGCCGGTTATTCATGAGCGTCTCAGCCAGGGGAGCGAGACCTTGAAGAGGACGAGCAACCTGCCCGAACGGGAGACAAGGACTCGACAGCAGAATGGCGAGTGCACACGTCGGCGGCGATCAAGCGTCTGGCCGCCGTGTTCGGGTATGTCTCCGAGCCTCAGAGCAGCGGGCGAGACTATGTGGCGGGAGGCGAGACGCAGGTCCAACGCGGCCGCTTTTGCTACATATGCATGAGTCGAAAGATTGCTTTCGGAATGACTGCGTATGCGCGGACGAAGCTCGAGGATTAAAATCAAGAATCATATCTCTTCGGAGCTCGGATGAGCTTGCAGGAGCTACTCAGGACCGCAGGACCGCATATAGAGTATTAAGGAAGTATCAGAGACTGTGTACACGTGGAGGAGGAAGAAAGCTGTCGCATCAGATTTGCTGCGACGCGTCCCAGTCCTCTCCGGGCGGCGCGCGCGAGATGTCGACCTTGCCCTTCTCGTTCATCGTCGCGCCCTCGCACGAGACGTCGACTCCGGCGGCTTGAGTTGCCTCGAGCTCGTCGCGGTACAATCCTGCCGAGTCTTGCGGGATCCAGACCGTGTCGTAGTCCTGGTACGTAGCCGGATGGTCGAAAGCGTTCTTGTCCAAGTGTTCGTCTCCCGGAATGGTCGAGCGATCCGTCTCGGCCATCTGAGATCGCTCTGCACGGAGAGGGACGTTGTGCTCGTCGGTCGAGGCGCGGGGCGGGGGGAACGCTGTCGAATTGGGGGCATTGGTCAGCCACGGCCGTTCGCTCGATCATCCCGGTGAGCTCGATCGTTGCCTGACTCACTGGACTCGTCCTTCTCCTTGCTACCATGCGGGTTCGGGGAATCGAACGAGGCGGGGCTCTTCTGCAGCTGGTCGTTTTGCCCGTTCTGGCTGATGCCGCTGCTGTTGAACGGGTTGCTCTGGCGGTCCGTCATCTTGTCGGCGACCGAGAGCGGCAGGTACTTGATCAAGGGCGCGTAGCCCGACCGCAATACGATCTGGAAGAGCGCCGTGATGACAATCAAGACGACCATGAGCGCTCCCTCCGGAATCGCACTCTGCTTGCCGTTCGCGCGGGCGAGGAAGAACAGGCCGCAGAGGCAGAGTTGTTCGATGTAGAGGCCGACAAAGATCTGGGTGAGCGCCTTCGGGTAGAAGAGTCCTCCGGTCTCGGTTGCCGGCTCCGTCTCGATGACCAGCAAGAACAGGTACTGTGCAACGCGATCATGCTTAGCGCGATTTCAGAAGCGGTTGACGAGGCGCGATTACCGCTCACCTTGTAGACAAACCAGAACATGGCGAAGGCGACGCAGGCGAAACCGCAGATCAAGGGCGCGATGATCGAGTAGGTGAGTCCGATGATCGTGAGGAGCGTCATCGACGGGTACTGCGAGGTGAAAGAGACTGTTGAGCCAGCGGTTCCGCACTGAGCAGTCGTACAGCTGCCAGAACGACTCACCAGCGTTCCCCACGCGACCGACGCGAACGAGTCCTTGAGGTTCCAGACCGAGCGAGGAGTCGATCCAAGGAGGACCAGTTTGACGTAGTACAGGATGAGCCGGGCGATCTGGAGCAGCGCGCCAGCAGCCCCTGAGAACGAGACCGTCACAAAGTAGGTGAGGAAGAACGTCGAGGCGGATGGGAGCTGGGTGGCGAGGAGCGTGACGGCCGAGGTCGGGTCCTTGGTGATTTTTGGGATGGCCGCGATCAACCCGGACGAGAGAGTGACGATCAAGAAACCGTTGATGACCATGAAGAGGAAGTAGCGTGTCATCAACGACAGCTCGATGCCGGTTTTGAGCGGAATGCCCTCGAAGCGCGCGAGGACTGGGGACGACATCGTCGAATCGAATTAGTCCCGAGATTTTTCTGAACTCGCATATCAAGAGCAACTCACGACGGAGGATGATCGGCAGCAGCATAAAGAGAACAGCGAGGGCGGCAGGAGGCAGAGCACCCTGAATGATTCCGTTAACAGCTGCGAGAGAAGAGTCAGCGCCAGCACAAGTAACAGCCTGGTCGGACAGCTCATGTGTACTCACGGACGGGCAGCTCGCAGAGCCATTCCAGCCACGAGACACTGATGCAGAGCGCGCTGACGTTCGAGATGGCACCGACAAAGGCGACTAAGGAGTGGGGGAACGGGGCGCGGGTCAGCCTCGGATGCTTGCATCCTGCCATGGTCGCCTGAACGCACCGGGGAAAGACCAGGTAATGATCAGGCCGATGGTTGCTGCCCACGAGAGAGCGTATCGAGCGCGCTGCTGGTACGGGTTGATGTTGAGGTTTCCCCAGATGACGTCCTCTTGAGCGACTTCGAGGTAGCGGGACGACATGCGGAGCGGAGCATGGTGGTTCAAGCATCTACGGGATCCCACGGGTCAGGCTTCGTACACATGAACTCGCCACGCTCGCGGAAAACTTACTGGGCAAACATGTGCGCGGCCATCTGGGTGTGGAACTGGATGAAGACGGCTGACTCGCGCGGGTACTTGTCGCCCGAGAGCTGGGCACGCTCCGTCTCCAGTTCCTGGTTGGTTTTGGCGATCTCCTCGCGAGCCCAATTGATCGTGTCGACTTTTTGGCCGTACAGACCGAACTTGCCGAGCTTGTGCGTCGGGCGCTTCTTCTGCGGGACGTAGCGCATGACCGCGGCCTTGTTCGCTTCGGGGTCGGTAATCTCCGGCTCGGGGAGGTTCTTCTTCTTGTTCTTCGCAATCTGCTTCGTGGCGAGCTTGAGGATCTTTGTTTCGGCGCTTTCGAGCTTGTTGCACGCCTTGGCGCGGCGGTCGAATAGGTCCGGAAGCTTCTTCAGGTCGCTGTAGGGTCCAGAACGCTCCGTCAAATAATGACTGACGGGTGCGAGGTAAGCGGGAAGAGCTGAGCGTACCGAGCGAACCAGACGCGCTTGGCGCCGCCCGGCAAGACGCTGCAGAAGCGGTCCATCGCCGCCTCGTTGAGGAACTCCTTCGGGACGCCGGTGACGAGAACCGTCTTTGACTGCGCAAGGTGCGTGTGCTCTCGGGACATGAGGAAGTCTTGGCGCAGCACAATGTAGCGAGCGTACTCGCGCTTCAAGAGGTAGAACACCCAGAAGGTGAGCAGCCAGCACAGGATGAGGTGCGCCGCATAACGCGGTTGTTCCGATTCGCCGACGTTGCCGAAAGTGAACCGAGTCAGGCCGGTGTTGGTCCCGCGAGAGCCGGCGGCGTCAACGGGGAGGAGAATGATCCAGGTCACGACCCAGCTGCAGAGCGAGCAACGCGGTGGTCAGTCCTTTTTTCTTCCGGTGGGGGACCCAGTCGAGGGTGACTCACAAGGGGAAGAAGATCTCGAGCATCAAGAAGAGGAACCGGACAAAGATGTAGGCATCGAGTCCGTTCTTATGGAGAATTGTCCTCGCGGGCGTGCGTATGATATGAGGTATCCATCCGAGGAAAGAGTGCGGGAGAGGCTCGACTTGTTTGCTGCAAGGACCGGGTTCCGAGTCAATGTCCGTGTTTATATTGTCAGTCATTCTGACTCTGGAGTACACGATTAAGTGCCTGCCGAGTGCCCTTGGCCTCGTGCGACGATGGAAGGGCTGCTCGAGTTTGAGGCGAACCGGGGGCGACTCACTTTGGGGGAACTCGGTACGATCGCGGGTTGTAGATCTGGCGGAACCGGTTCTTGAGCAGGATAAAGACTCCAAGCTGTACGATCCGATAGCCCGGCCATGAAGGAACAGGTCGATCAGCAAAATGTGCAGGCGCCCGTGCTGCGACTTGTCTTCCTTGGCGGGAAGACGGGGTGACGTACCTCTGCGCCGGCCACAATACAACCGGTTACGAGCGCAGTGATGAAGGTCTGAGTCTGTATTGCAGATACACACCACGTCAGTGTACCGCAAGCAGTCGATGATGGCGAGGCGAGTTGAATGCAGGAAGGCGGGAAAAACGCACGCTCTTGTTGGCTGGTCGACAGCGAAGCACACAATTCGAATCAGCGCACAGCGGGGCAGCACACGGCGACGAGCATACTCACAGGTATCGGCAGTGTTCAGATCCTGCGCCGAAGCCATCGCGGGCGAGCAGAACGAGGCTCTAGCAAGCTCCTCTCGCGACAGTCAAGAACTTGGTATTGATCCGGGACGGGCGCCGTGTGAGGTGGAGGGCACAGCGAGCGCGGTGATTGCCTCCTTGTCGGGCTGTGAAGCTCCTTGCCCGAGTCGGGAGTAGCGAATTGGTGAGAAGCAATCCTTGTTTTGGCGTCTCGAGCCTCGAACGCGAACCGTTGCGTCGCTGATGCTGCGGGGTCAAGCAATTTCATGCACGTTCCCCCTGTTGTCATTGGTCCATGATGCGTCAGCCTCTTTCACGCGCCAAATTCAATAACGCGCTCCGATCATCGACGTCATCCAAATGCGGGGCTTATCGCTCCTCTCCGTGCGCATATACAATTTAGGTGGCTTGCAAGCTCGGTATTTGTACAGTGTCTAAGAGATGGCGGACAGTCTATCTATTTGCATCGAGGTTTGATATACGACGAACTAGGATGCGGCGAGCTTGCTGCCCGCAGCCATTCCCGGCATCTTGAGCGAGTTGGGTGCTGCGCCCATGGCAGCGGCACCGAGGTTGTCGGCGGTCAAGAGCGGTTCCAGCGCCTTGCTCGAAGTCCCATTGCTTCCGGACTGCGCATCGCCTGTTGGTTTCAGCTCCTGCGTGACCTTGGACGGCCCGCGGGACGACAAATCATTCTTGACGAGTTCAATCTGCAGGTGCAGAGTGTCAGCTTTCCGCGCGCGAGGAAGTGCCCGGCACAAAAGAGGACAGCCGCGCGCACCATGTCCATCTCCTCGCGGAGAGTCGACCATCGGTAGTCGGCCCGCAAGTTGGGCACGTTCGTCTTGTGGATCAGGTTGCCCTCGCGACCGGGCAAGTACCAGTCCGGTCCGAGCCAGTGCCGCTTGATCTCCATCTCAAATCCGGACTGCGCGCACGAGTTGCGAGCGAGCTCGCACATGTCTGACGAGACAAAGTGCAGGTCAGTTTGGGGGCATGTATCGACGAGGTCAAACCGAAAGTCGATCACACGCACCTGCCGGAGATAGCTTGTAGATCTGTGCCGCAACGCTGTACTCTTCGAGGAGCGGTTCCTGCACCATCGTCCGAGAGAAGGTTAGCCTACGAGGGCCCGCCACTGCACAACGTCCCGTTGAAAGGCCGACCTTTGTAAAGTGGAACTGGAGCGGGTCGTCCGTACTGAGGCTGACGTTGAGGCCGGTGCGGAAAAAGTTCGGGAAAGGGTTGCGTTCGTACGTCAAGAAGAGGGCGTTGTTCGAGAGAGGCGACATGGCGATCTGTGCGGGAGAGGCGGGTCAGCGCGAGTTAACGCAGAAGGCCTCTTAACCGTGTCGAAGAGAAGATCTTACGCCGATCTGCTTGAGGTAGAAGAGGTATTGCAATGCCGGGACCTTGCGGAGAAGGATGCCGTGCGAGATCGAATGGGAAGTAAGGAAGGCGGAAGTGAGGTGGTCGGTGTCGCCAGCTTCTCCCGCATGCGGTCGCAGCCAGAACGTGTCTGATAGAGTTTGGTCGTCAGCAAGAAGTAGTGATGAGGAGGGGGTCTGCAAAAGTGGAACATACTGAATCCGCGCTCGTGTCGCCAGTTGTTGAGCGACGTCATGTTCGCGTACAGGAAGTACAGCCAGTAAGCGTAAGGCGCTGTCGCATGATCAAAAACGTCAGCGATCAGCATCCACAAATCGTGTCTTGGTGAGAGTGACCTACGGTTCTGGGTCGTGTTCCAGTCCTTCGGGACCGGGAACTTGCGGTAGATCCGTCGTTCGGCTTTCGACTCGTCGTCGACCGAATCGAAGCCGACGACTCGTTGAAGAAGGATGTGCAGCTCCGGGTGAGAAGTCGGGTCCGCGGTCACCTCGAAGAGCGGCTGGAAGATGTCTGCGTATCCGGACAACAAAGTTAGGGTGGGCAGCGTAGAACGTGCAGGAGCATCTGCAACGCACTCCGAACGACCTCCTCGAAGTCTTTGACGCCTCCACTTTTCTTGAAGACGTCGTACAGCCGCGGGATCTGAATCAGCCAGCGGACGTTGTCGCTGAAGAGCTCGTTCTTGATGACCCATTTCGCGAGCTTGTCCCATTCGCCCGTGTTCCTGCGAAGGCGGGAGGTAGAACACAAGTGAGCAGGAGCCCTTCTCGTGAACTTTCTAATACGGAGGCATCCGCACCGGCCGTAGATACTGATGCGGTACTCTGCCATTTGGTACTTGCTGGCTTGCAGATCGCTGAAAATTTCCTTCGTGATCTCGGCGAGGTAGCGACCCTCGATCAGGCTGGGGAGAGAATTCGTCAGCAGCTGGTGGGGAAACCGATACGAGGATGTGAATACGCACTTGTCAGTCTTGAGGAAGATCTCTCGGAGGCGAGACTCGCCGAGCGGGTTGTACTTGAGATTGAACCTGTTCGAGTCGAAAGGTCAGGTTATCTGATCTGATGAAGACGCGTCGCATCGCGGCTCGACTGTGCGCACTTGTCGAAACCTGGAGTTGGAGGAGGCGTCAAGGTCAGTAACGGCACAAAACGATAGAAAATGAAGGTAGGATCGAGTTGGTGCTCACGATGGAAAGAGTCCTGGTGCGCATGCATATCGAGCGTGTCGATCGAGAGATCGTATGCCGTCAAGTTGAGCGACTCAAACACCTGTCGCAGTGTCAGATGCTTGCCGTCTCGGAAGATGACGACCTCCTGCAAAAAGAGCGGTTGACGTGAGTGGGACGCTCTGTGCTGTAGGCGCCAGAGCACGCACATCGGGGCACCGCTTCATTTTGCTCTTGATGAACCGAAGCATGTGCTTTTGGTTCATGCTGGCAGAGTGATGGATATGGGTATCGACCTGACCCACAAAATCGAACCCCCGTCAGCTCCCGCAGCGTCTCACGCAAAGAAACAAAAATCGCCCTCACCTTTCGGACATTGTAGAAATCACGATGCGAGACTCGCTTCATCTCGGCGAGTTCGCGATACTCGTTCAGCAGGACGTAGAGGTTCCACTTGCTCTCGAGGTAGCGCAACCGCCGGAACGCGAACGATTTCGCCGGGCCATCCGAGATGACGGCGAGAACCTCGTCGAGGTCTTGGAAGTATTCCTTGATGGTGGGGACGGTGTAGAGTGGCTTGCTCTCGTCCGATCCCTCGGGAACATCTGCAAGGGATTCCTGATCTCGCGTCAGTACACCTTGTCACAAGAGCAGGTTCGCCGGGTGACTTACCATCGCTGTAGACCTGGTAAACGCCATTTGCGTCCAGCGCAAATCGTCTTCGCTTCCCTTCGGCCTCTTTGCCTGGGATCACCACCTCGGACAGCACGAATCGGTTCCGCTGCGCCTCGCGCGCCGCAATCTCGTCGGTCGTTTCCACGGGCGGGTCGCCGTGCGGGTCGCGTTCCTTCCAGTGCGGCTCGGGTGGTGGTGGGTAGATCTGCCATTTCTTGAAGGACGGCGGGAGGTTGTTGGACAGGAGAGACGAGGTGGAGGCGTACGAAGGCGACGATTGCGCGGTGAAGGCGCCGTCATAGTTGGCGGGGTTGTCCTCGAGCCGTTGCCGTGACAGGGTCATGTACTTGTCTCGCAGGTCGAGACAGCGTTGGAACGAGGTGTACAAGGCGCGCAACTCGGCTGTCAAAACCTCGTTCGGATTTTCTGCGAAGTCGGCGGGGCGGGTCAGCGCGCGAGCTGCTCCTAGTTTCGACTCGACAGACTAGAGGAGCCCCAACACGATCACTCACGCGCCGTGAAGCCTTCGTCAATCTCTTCGGCATCTTCGAGCTCCGGGTTCAAGTGCGGTCCACCGTGATCCGCCTCGACGTGACCCGTCCAAATCGGATCCGGCAACGACCCGTCTTTCCCGCCAGTCGCATTCAGCGGTCGTCCCGTCGACGTTGGTTTGCCAGGCGATCCTCGCAGTGCCAAGTTTGCGATCCGGGGCGAGGTGAGGTCCCCCTTTGCGCGTGCGGAAGCGTCCGACATTGTGCGCGCACGTGCCGGTGTCGGGGCCGAGGCGTCGGGTGAGCTCTTCGAGCCAGCGATGGAGAGACCCGAGAGGGAGAGTCGCTCGATCGAAGGCTGGCCGGTCAAGCCGCGAGCGCCGGCAGAGGCTGCGACGACCTCTGGCGGAATCGCCGTCGGCAGTTCTGCATGGAATGCGCCGGCGTCCTGATCGAATGCGTTCCAGCCAGTCAGCGTCTTTGCGAGCAGGAATGCACGTGCTACGACGCACTGTCAAATGAGCTCTCTCGTCCCTGTAGCCAAAGAAGGGTTGTTTCGGTGACGGAGGTGCGCTGCTCTGGGGCGTCGACGGGACAGACGACATCTGGTGCGACAGAGGCGGCCGCGGAGTCGACGTCGGCGACGAGTCCATGTCGACAGTTGCGATCGACTGCAGCTCTAGCACAGAGTCGAGCTTAGTAAGCACATCTCGAGGAAGCGCTGCAGATGATCGCGCCGGCGCTGAACGAGAGAAGGGCGAAGGCGCAGAAAGACAGGGGCTTTCTCAAATCCAACCTGCTCCCTCCAGCTCGCGTCTCTCACATACGTTGGTCGTCGTGCTAGACCACGCTGTCATGTCGCTGATCAGCGTCTGGGTCTCGTCCCCCGATACGCACTCGGAGCGGAGGCTCGGTACCGACTTGACCGTCCACCAACTCAAGGTACTGTCATTCACTCAACTCGACATTCGTCTTCCAGAAGCTGACTCTGTTCACGCCCCGGTGTCCGCAGCTCAAGCTAGAACCCGTCACGGGAATCCCGCTTGCCTCGCAGACTCTCTCACTGAGAAGGACCGCACCGGAGACTGGCCACGGGGCCTCCTCCTCGCTCGGCCAACTCGTCGCCAGCCTCGACAACGACAGTAAGACCCTCGCAGACTATGGCATTCAGGAGTACATGACCATTCGGGTGCGTGGCGGTCGGGGTTTAGGGTGGTTCAGGCCACTACTCACCGTCCGAGTCTGACCTCCTGAAGTTGCCGTCGTCGTGCAGGTCGACTCGTCGGACCCGCACGCTCGATCGGTCGCTGGGCAATTCACGGACGACTCGCAGGTGGAAAAATTTGAACTCACAGAAGAGGAGTATGCAAAGCGTTCGGGTGAGTAGCGCTACCCGTCCCTTTGTTGCTCAGAGAGAAGGGAGGGTTTCAACCCTGCTCGTCTACCCGGCTGTTACTCAGGGCTGCCGCTTATTCATGGAACATTCCCATGCACATAGACACGGTCCTAGCCTACAAGAAGCGAAACCAGCTCGGTCGCTTCGCCCCGACCGCGTCACCCGCGCCGGAAGCAATCGCTCCATCGATCCCGTCCGACCTCGTCCCGGGGGCTCGGTGTCAAGTCTCGCTCTCGGAAGAGCTGCAACGGCGAGGAACCGTCCGCTTTGTCGGGCCTACCGAGTTTGGACCGCAGGACGGCAGCGTGTGGGTCGGCGTTGAGTGGGATGAGCCGGTCGGCAAGAATGACGGCACGTGAGTCTGGCTTTCTTCCAAACACCCTCGGGCCCCCTTTCTCGCTTGCTCTATCGGGGTCAAAACTCAAGCTCGCTGATTTCGACTATGTCCGTAGCGTCGACGGAAAGCGATACTTTGAGACTGGACCGCTGCGCGCCAGCTTTGTCCGGCCGGACAAGGTCACCGTCGGAGACTTTCCGGAGCTCGATCCGTTCGCCGACGAGGAAGAATACGATGAGATGGAGATGTAGGCAAGGAGATCACATGTCGAGCATGTCGCGCCTTGGGGATGGACGGGATGTTCTGGGTTGTTGTAAGATCTTTCGCAAACCGAGGGGGTGTCGTCGTTTCTGCTCTGATCTCTGGACATCCTTCGAGAGCTTGTGCGTCTCAGTGAGCATTGCGGGGCACTCTGGCCGAAGAACAGTACCTGTATTCGAACGACGACTTTGCCTCGCTGTCGTTGCGCGCGACTTTCCTCTTCATCCGCAACTTGCTCGCGCAACATGCTCGTCCGGAACGCCGTGCGACCGCGCAGCCTGCGCAGTCTAGCTTCATCAAGCTCGCCCAGCTCGTCGTGGCTGCTCTCGTCGCCCAGCAGGCCATCCACCACCCCGTCATCGGTTCCGCCGTCTCGCGGCGTCTCTTCGACCCGTCCCGCTCGCACTGATGGGCCGCGCCCGACCAATACGATCTCGTCCGACGAGATTGCGCATTTCTCGCGCTTGTCGGCGCACTGGTGGGACCCGACGGGCGAGTTCGGGTTGCTGCACCGCATGAACCCGGCCAGGATCGAATTCTTAAAGGGCGAGCTGCTGCGCGTACAGGAGCTCCAAGGGCCGAGATGGCTCGAGGGAAAAGACGTGCTCGACGTCGGGTGCGGCGGGGGCATCTTTGCAGAGGTGCGTGTATCTTGTGCTCTCTCTCTCCGATCCCGCTGTTCGTCGCTGACATATCCCACTCGTCGGGTTCAGTCACTCGCTCGGTTAGGTGCCAACACGCTCGCGATCGATGCGTCTGGCTCGAACGTCACGACCGCACAAGCCCATGCCGCCCTCGACCCTTCTCTCCGAGTGGTCAACTCGCCTTTCCCATCGCCTGCCTCGAGTCCTTCTACCACAACACCTTGGAGCAACACGCTCGAGTACCGACATACGGCGGCCGAGAAACTCGTAGAGGAGGGCAAGATGTTCGACGTCGTGTGTGCGATGGAAGTGATCGAGCACGTCGAGGACCCGAGAGGTTTCCTCGAGTGCCTGATGCAGTTGACCAAGGTGTGTGGAGGCCGCGCGAACCAGCATGTACAATCACTTATCACCATTCCAAATCCCCAGCCTGGCGGCCACCTCCTCCTCTCGACCATCTCGCGTACGCCGCTCGCCCGCCTCCTGACCATCACCCTCGCCGAGGACGTCCTCCGACTCGTCACGCCCGGCACGCACACGTACCACAAATACCTCAAGCCGTCCGAGTTGCGCGACTTTTTCGTCACCAAGAAGCGCTGGACCGATTTCGAGACCCGCGGGTGTCCGTACGACCCGATCGCCGGCAAGTGGCGGTTACTCGAGGTGGGCCAGTTCGGAGGGGTCGGAGAGCTCGTCAACTACTTTGCTGGCGTGCGGAGACCACTTGAGTAGATCGTGTAAGCCCTTACCTTGCTCCGCTACCGTGCTGTCTCTCTGGCCCCGCTGACGCAGACCCTCACGCAGCTTCCGATGCACTCGCTGTCGGGTAATCCGCACAGGCGTTTCTTACACAGCTTCCGGAGTGGAGTGGAACGGGAGCGTACGCGGAAGGACGCTCCCAACCGCACGAGCGCGAGCCCGAGAGGCGACGAGAGCTGCTTCTTCTCGCTATCAGCTACAGCGTGCGAGAGGAGCGCGAAGGAGCCTCGAAGCGAGCGCCTATCACCTGCTCAGCTCTCCCAGGCGCACCCACCCACCTTCCCCTAATGCTTGGCTATGTGAATATTCCTTACAAGAAGTGCTATTCGGAGAAAGGAAGGCTGCGTGGCGTCGAGTTCCAAAACGGATCGCGCTCGCGAGCTTCCCTCGCCCGAAATATCTCTGAGATAGCAGCTTTCTACAGGAGCCTCGTTAAGCGAGGCAAGCTCGTGCGGGTGATACCTCCGCTAGTACGCCATCACCCGACCAAACAGGCGATCGACTTGCGTCGGCTTGTCCGGGACCGTTGAAGAGGAATGTGCGCTCGTGGGCGCGCGTGGGCGGCCTGCTTGCGTTGCCGCTGGATTTGCCCTCTGCGTTCTCTCAGGTCCATCACACGGCAACTTTTCCGCAAGAAATCCCTGCGAGATGGACAGCGTTACGGCGATAATGGCGACGTCCCTACCGGCTTCCCCGACCTGGCGCGCCTCGCGCTTCACGGGCATTCCCCACCAAATTCTGACCGCAGGCAGCGCTCGTCTATATCCCCGTCAGGAATGCCTGGCGACGTGCACCCGGAATTCCAGAACATCGCGCTTCACGAGCGTTCCCCTTCCCCTCTGCCCAACAGCGAGCGTCGCTCCTCTAGTTTCCCGGCAGAATCAACCTCCGGCAGCATTGAACCCCTCACTGAGCAATCCGGCAATATCAGCGACCCCGGATTCAGCTTGCCGCCCCCCGCATGCGAACGCGCACGAGCAAATTCCCCCGGGCTGGTCAGCGTGCGAGTCGTCAGGGCCATCGTCGGGGCCATCCAGCTCCTCAATATGGTCGTTCGGGTCCAAACTCGTATGGAGGTATTCAGCGGTCGTCGGCGCAGGCTAGTCAAAGACACGCTTTGACACCCGACGCTGCTCAGCTTGTTCTAGCATTCCAGCGGCGGGCGGAGCAGAATGACAACACGCAGGTCCCGACTCGCGGTCAGGCTGCAGGTGGTGCTAACTCCTCGCGAGGGCTGAGTGCACCTGACTGGAATTTTTTTGCGCCGGCTTGCCAGCGGACCACTGCAGGGATGTGGTCCGCACGTCCTGTTCGGCCCCGAAGTGCCACTCAGGAGGACGTCGACGCCATTGCTGTCAGTCACTGGAAGGTTGACTCTCTGACTGTGCCGTCTTCTATTACGCTAGCTCTCCGAGAAGCTGCTCGGACCGGGTCAGCTCTGCTGTGAACGTGCAATACAATGTGGACTCGCCTGCTCGGACCGGGTCAGCTCTGCTGTGAACGTGCAGAGCAAGACCCGTCCGAGCGAGTCTCATCATCTACAACGGATCCGGCACGAGAAAAGAAGAAAGAAAACTTCTCCTCCTCCTCAACTCCGACGACCACCATCCGTGATATCTTCCTTGCAGGTTCCCTCCCCCTCTCGTCAGTCGGCTGATGTAGTCATAAGGGAGGAATGGCTGGGGCAGGTGCAAGCACACTTTCGGCATCTCTCTCGGGAGGAACGAGAGGGGTCGGGCCGGAGGGCCCACATCTACAGTCAAGTAGCACTTCTGTAGAGACATTCACACGGGTTCTTTCTTGCTGTGTGCAGTCTTGAGCTTCTGCAATCTGCGCGGCCCGCATTTCCTGTTCGGAAGCCGTGAGCTTTTGTGCACCCGGTGCTGCCAGCAGTTCGACAAGAGAGATCGTTCCTTCACTCCTGCCTGAGCTAATTTGGCCTTGTGGCGGTGCTTCTCATGGAATAAATGCCTTCTTGGCGTGCGCCTTTAAATACCTTGGCTTGCGTGATCGCGACTCTCCGCGGCTTGTCCGGTCCTTGAGGTTCGTGCGCTGGCAATTGCTGCCCAGCTGCCCTCGCCCGCTGCCGGACGCCACATGCTCTTCTTCTCTTCTCTTTTTTCTGCAAGGAATCTTTGCAAACATGGCCAGCCCGGGCAGGCATGACGACGCAAATCAGGCTTCTTTCCCGACGCGTTCTCCCCATCGTTGTGACAAGTCTTGCGCTGCCCCGTCCTGCCCTTACATGTACGATCCGGGACCCGAAGTTGCCGCCTATGGCGATTCTCAAGATCCGTCGGTGGAGGGCCCACACGGGCTCCCGTCGTTCCGCGTTCAATCTCAAGGAAGCCGTGGTACGCAGCCGCATCCCGTCCCTGGTTACCCTGTGCCTCGTCTTGACAATCGCAGGGGTCATTTAGCTGGGCAACGCGGCAATTCAGGTCCAGGGTCCTATGCAGGCATTTCACCGCGACGTCCGAACCGCACCAACAGTGGCTTGACGTCCAGTACTGCCAGACAGTCTCAGCAGGGAGGCTACCTTCAGGTCCCCTTTGTTGACCTGAGTTCACGCATTTATCGCCCTGCAGAAGCCCGTCGTCACGTTGCTGACCGGGACGACCCATACGCCGGGAGCAGGGGTGTCGCCGCGTCGGAGTCGGCGTTGGCATCGGCGTCGGCGTCGGGAGGGAGTGGTCAGGCTAGCCCGCATCTCCTCACCTTGTCTATCCGGCCTAGGGAATCCTCCAGTCAAGACCGTGTATGTCGGCACCATCTCTTCTGTCCTCAGCACTTTCCATTCAGGACTTACTTGCGTGAAGTTGCTGACTGTTCCTTTGGCTTTCAGGGTTCCTCATCCAATCCAAGGGAAACGCGCTCATTGGGGCAGCGACAAGCCTACTCTCAGTACCTCTCGCGCGAGGAGCGCGAGGGATCGGGCCGGAGGGCCTATATCTACGGCCGCACTGAGTAATAATATGGCTAGCTGCGTTCCTGGTTTCCTTTTCCCTTCCTCATAGACTGCAGTCTTTTGTGTAGAATGATGTTGACGCCGCTGAGAACCCTTTAAACTTTGAGCGAAGAGTCCAGATTGAGAAGGCCAATCGAAGCGATCCCCTGCTTGCCGGCTCGTAGTAACAGAGTGCAGCACGTGTGTTCCTGCGCAGCATGGGAGCTCTAGGATCAGGAATCGGGCTGTAAAAGTGAGAAAGAGCCGCAGCCCGAGGGAATGGCAGCAAAAAGGAACTGCTTCCGATGATACGAAAGAAATTAAATCCGAAGTCCCCTGAGCGATTTGAACGCCCGGCCTGACGATGAATCCGAATAAACTGGAGTCGCCCGCTCTACCCCTGAGCTAAGGGAACCGCTTGAAAGCCAGATCTATTCTTACATATACAATCAGCGCAAAGCACCTGCCGCGTTACTGTTTCAGCTAATCGCGCTCTATGAGCCCTGCTGCTGGTCCGACTGAGTCAGCAAGACCAACAATCGAAAGAGATAAGCTGCTATACTCTTCTGCCAGGCCGTGCAATCCGGCTGATCCGACTTGCCGAATCGAGCTCCTCCATCGGTCACGAGAAGCTGTTTCGCTCGCCTGTCGATGATTTCATGTACGGCACTCCTCGGCGCATCAGACCAGGGATGCGGTCACCTACGATGCACATATGCACGTGGAATTCCTCACGGCCGTCCACGCCGGCCGCGCCCATGCACCGCCGCTCGGACAAGCCGCGGGCGTTTGACCGCATGCGGTTCGAGCGGCTGGACCACCCTCCACCTTGCGCTCCTCTTCCTATCTCCTCTGCGTTGACCACAGCAGCTTTAAAAGCAGTTCGGTCCCTTCCGACACCTCGGGAACGCTGTCGGCCTCACTGTCCTTCCGAGCGAAACATGCCCGATATCACGGAAACGCTCGTCAGCGACTTTGACAGACAGATAGAGATCAGCAATTGGGCTCTAGTCGCTCTGAGCCTGCGGGATTTCAAAGCTTGGCTGGAAGCCATTGACAAGGGTACCGCCTGTCTTGCGCTGGCCTGGATTGAAAAATACGGGCCAAAGACGAGTTCCGGTCGTTCCGCAGCGCAATTCCAGCTTAATCCGGGGACTCATTCGCGGGTATCTAAGCAACACAAGGTAGAGTTGTGGCTTCGGGAATGGAGAGACCAGGACGGATCAATCAGGTATCTACGAGACCAGGACAAAATCATACGCAAGAAGAATTTCCGCTACATTGCCCAATGCCTCCGGAGCGGTGAATGGGTTCTTGTGCGCGTTAATGACTTGCTTCGGACAGAGGAGCAAGGAATGCTTACTGCCATGTCCCGCTCAGCCCACACCCGAAGAGATCCTCGATGTCGACACGCAGGATTCCAAACGATCGCTGAAGCAGAGGCGTTTGAGAGCGCGGGAACGACTCCGGCTCAAGAATAACAGGTTGGCCATCGAAGCTCCAAAGCAGGAGGCACTGTGGAGACGGCAGCTGAAAGACCTGTCGCATCAGACAACTCTGGACAAGGTGAGTCCTATGAAACGTGGCCGGACTTCCCATCTGGTGGAACAAAAGCCTTACCAGTTTCAAACACGCAGGGCAACGATGCCTTTGTGCCAAAGCCCCGTCGATCTTGTTCTCAACCGTTCTCCGCGCAGCAGCTATTCAAAGCCGGCGAGCCGGCTGGCTCTCCAGCTTCACACGCAACTCAGATGCCCGAGCTTCCGCGGCCGGAATGTGCTCCGGGGCGGATGCTGCTGCCAGGGGGAATGTTTGGACCACCGGAATGATGCATCAATGCACTAGAGACGCCATGGCAGAAGCACTGAGCTTCACACGCTCCAGGGAAGTTACTCTGAACTCGGGCCCGACGTGGCTTGACGCCTCTGCCGACGGCCGGATCAGGCGTGTAGATGTTCTCCGTATGTAGTACCCGGACAGTCAACCTGACGGCAGGATCAGGTGCATCGCATGTACTTGACCCTGTCAAGCCTGAGAGGGAGTTGCGTCGATTGCAAAGCCTTCTCAATTATCCGCGTCTACTGCGCCCGAGCTTTTGATGGTGGTATTCAACTTTCGCGCCAACTGGTGCAACCGAAACTCTTGACCCTTACCGTCTCTGCCGCGGCCAAAGACCTGGAGGCTGAAACATTGCCGCCGCGAATTGGTCTGATGCACCGCTCGCCTGCCCTCGTAGGGATCATTCGAGGGTATAGTCTTGGATCCTACATCTTGAGCCAGGTGGAGTAATTGCAGCGAATGGCGTGCGTTTGTCCGTATTGCCACTCAAATGGTCCGGAATATCTGCCGATCCTTATGAGTTCCTCCTTTCGAGTACAGGTTCGGCCCCTCCTTCTCGCAGAGACACCAAAGAGTCAACGAAGTCGAAAGTGGTATCAAGGACAACAACATGATTACGTTGCAACGGGTCAGAACATCTTGAGCTTGTGGTATCGGGGCAGAGTGTCGCGAAGGTACTCCCAGTGTTTCGCAAAGAGCGCTTTTGCCTGACCGTCCCCCTCGCTGGTGGCTTTCCTTCGCCGGTTCTCGGAGCCAAAGACATGCGTGTAATTGGCGAGGCTGTCACTTATCGGTGAAGCAGTCGATGGTGTCACCGGCTGTTGGCTAGCCGAGGATTCGGGTTCGGTTGCAACGCTGCTCGGTGCATCGCCCGACTCGGAACCGATGTTGTCGTCGTTGGCCGGTGCCGAAGACAAAGTGCTCAAAGTGTCGGCGGCACCCATCGCAGCGAACGGATCGGCTTGGACGAGGCAGCCCGCTCCGACGACGCAGTGGCTGCCGACCGAGACCGACGGCAGGACGCGCGACCGAATCCCAAAGACGTTGTGCGAACCGATAGACCGACTCTCGACACCTGCGTATTCCGCTCCGGGTCAGTCTGGCTTTGTTCCGACGAGCTCTCGCATAGACATTAAGGAGGGAATGCCCGCACGGGAGCCGACTTCGAACAGGTTGTGGTCGCCGATCACCATCGGCTGCTTGTGCCGGTTGACGATGATGACATTCTCTTCGACAATGTTGTTCTCGCCAAAGATGATGGGACCGGAAACGGCGAGGATCGTACACCTCGGTTGGAGGATCGTGCCTGTCGAGGAAGGGGCCGGGGTCAGCAACCCCTCCAAGTTGCAGGACTATGTGCGCTGCGTACCTGGCCCGAGGGTGATGTCTCCTCGCAGGTCGCAGTCTGCCACGACGACCGCTTTCGGTCCGACCTTGTACGCGTCGACTCTGTGCGATGAGGTGCAAACGCGATCAGTACGCCGCACGAGGGTGAGCGGGTCGGACGCGGCGACTGACATCTCTTGCGGCATGAGAGCTGCATCTATGACTCCCGTGTGACCGGTCAAGCAGGAGTAAGGCCGAATCGAAAGAGGTTTCACGTTCGTCCGTTGCAAGGCGACTTTTCGAGGCTCCTTTCTATCTCGCCTTTGCTGTTCCCGAGACAGAGAGCCAGGCTACACTAGATCGCAGCACTCTCGCACTCTTGCTCTACCGCCCCTCTTTCTATTCCGCCCGAGCGGCTCACATTCACTCGCCGCTGCGTCTCACTCTTTCAACTCGACCACGCGACTATCTCTCGCACTCTACATCCCTCGAGCGCAGCCATGACCTCGCCAGAACGCAAATTCGAAGTCGGAAATGACTACAAGATGTCAGTCGGCCAGCGCTTGCCTCTTCCTGCTCGCTGCACACCTCTTCCGCCTCGGAAACTGCGAACGGAGGCGGTGCAGCTGTCGACCGGGTGGCCAACTGCCAGCGTACTGACAGGCGCCCTGTGACAACAGCATCGACGTGATCGGCGAAGGAGCGTATGGCGTGGTCTGGTGCGTACACCTTGCGCGCCGGATTCATTGGGCCGGTCGCGCCGAGGCCTGACCTTCGCCTGGGCAATCGCAGCTCCGCCATTCACACGCCGACGCAGAGCAAAGTCGCCATCAAGGTCAGCATATCTTGCCTTTGCCCATGACCGCACCATCCCGCCCGCGACGCAGAGCTAACCGCTCGTCTGCCTCCGGCCCGCGCAGAGGATCACCCCTTTCGACCACTCGAGTTCGTCTCCTTCGCCCGGAAAAAACCCATGATTATCGAGAACAGTTGCTGATCAGAAGGGACTACACAGTGTTCTGCCTGCGAACGCTGCGAGAGATCAAGCTCCTCCGCTGGTTCAACCACGAAAACATCATCTCGATCCTCGACATTATCAAGCCGACTTCGCTCGAAAGCTTCTCCGAAGTGTACCTCATTCAGGTTCGTCCCTCGAGGGGAAGTATCTCTAATATGACGGCGCTTGTGCTGACGAGTTTCGCGCCGTCTCGCAGGAGCTCATGGAGACAGACCTGCACCGCGTGATCCGCAGCCAGGAGCTGTCAGACGACCAGTACGTTTGACCGTCATGGCCAGGACCTCGCTTTAGAAGCCTGTACTAACAGTCGATGGCTTCCACAGCTGTCAATACTTTCTCTAGTACGCTCACGACGGGGAGCCCTGCTGCGGGGCACCAGTCCGACCTTACTTACCCCCAATCCGCGCTCGCAGCCAAACTCTGCGTGGCCTGAAAGCCCTGCATTCCGCTGCGTGAGCCACTCGAGTCCGCACGGCATTGCAAATGTTCAGGAGCTGCACTGATGCGGGAGTAATTCCGCAGCGTCCTTCACCGCGACCTCAAGCCGTCCAATCTGCTCCTGAACGCGAACTGCGACCTCAAGATCTGCGACTTTGGGTCCGGCTTCTTCGCTTTTCGTTTGCGATTTCTAGGAGCAAAGTACTGACAACGACGTTCTGCAACGACACAGTCTGGCAAGGTCTGCCATGTCGAGCGAGACCGAGGCGGTCGGGTTCATGACCGAGTAAGCGGACTGCTGAAGGGAACAATCTTCCCGCCCAGCCCTGTCACTGACCTGGACTGCCGCGCTCGCAGATACGTCGCAACAAGGTGGTACCGCGCACCGGAAATCATGCTCACGTAAGTCGGTACCGCTGGCGACTTTGCGTTTGACCGCACAGGACTGACCTTCCGCCATGTCGCCCCGCGCAGCTTCAAGGAGTACACCTATGCCATCGACGTCTGTGAGTCAGGAGAACACTTTTCTCGCTACGTCTGAATTCTGACAATCCCGTATCTGCAGGGTCTGTCGGCTGCATTCTGGCCGAGATGCTCAACGGGAAGCCGCTGTTCCCCGGGCGGGATTGTCGGTTGAACTCTCCTCTTTTATCCCCGAGGGTCGCAACAAAGCTGACAGCGCTGCTTATTTCCCGCCGCAGACCACCACCAGCTCACCCTGATCCTCGGCGTCCTCGGCACGCCGTCGCTGCAAGACTTTTACGCGATCGGCTCGCAACGGAGTCGCGACTACCTGCGCGCGCTGCCCTACCAGGAGAAGAAGCCGTTCCAGTCCTTGTACCCGAACGCGAACCCGCTCGCGATCGACTTGCTTGAGAGGTGCTTGACCTTCAACCCGGCCAAGCGGGTCAACGTCGTCGACGCGCTCAGCCACCGTGAGCCCCCCCTCCTTTTCGCTCTTCCGCCAGGTCTTTGAGGTCGGTGCGTCTGGCCGCTTTCCATATGCTTATGCAACCTCCCCTCTCGCCACACAGCTTACCTCGAGCCGTATCACGACCCGACGGACGAGCCTACTGCACCAGTTCTCCGTATGCTTCCGCCCGCCTCCTTTGCCTATCGCTCGTCCGCTTGAAAATGCAGCTGACCATTCTCGGGACGAAAATGTACAGCGCCCTCGTTCTTTGCATTCGACCAACAGCAACTCTCGCGCGAGGACCTCAAAGGTGCGTTCCCATGATTGCCACTGTCGCCACGAAGAATCGCCTCCGTACTGATCTAGCCTACTTCTAACGCCACAGTGCTCATCTATGACGAGATCACGGCGCCGCCACCTCAGCACTAAGCATGCGCGCTCGTCAGCACGGCGTCTCCCGCCCTCCCCGCTTGCACCTTTTGTGTTGCATTTGTATACTCCAGCATGTCATCCACTCTCCACACACATTCAAAGACCTTTCTCTCCCGCACCGTTTCAGCGCTTCGCCGCCAAACGCGCCGCGCTCCCATGTCAGAGTAGATTCTCTATTTCGACGTTGGGGGCAAAAGCGTCGTATGGTAGCTTTGTCTCGCGGGGGGATCTTCTCTTCCACGGTGGTTCTGCAGCTGGCTGCAAATCTCCTCGCATGTATCGCGTCTCTTCAAACTCCTATATATGCGCGCGCGCGATGACCGCAGAAGAGCAAACGATACGCGATTCATCCGTACATCACGCAGCGTCCCACAAAGTCTCGCTGCGCCAGAGACGTAATCGCACTCGGTCGAGAACAATCTCGAAGCCGTCTCCTTCTGCGCCGCCGACGTTGCCGCGACCTTCGGCTGGCCTCCACGCGACGGACGGATCCCACCTTCGCCAGCCCCACGAGTCTTTGACCTGCAACGCAGGGTTGCCGTATCAGTGTTTTTTTCGAAGGTGATCTCAGGCTTTGTATTGGACTACTCACGTCAGGTTTCTTGTGTGGTGCGGTGACGCAGAGCCACTTTGCGCGTCTGCTCAGCTCCCTCAGGAGCGCCCACAACTCGGACGACGATTCGACGAGGTGCAACGCAAACGAAATGATCACCAAGTCGTACGGCTCGATCTGCTGGTCGACGAAGTCCGCTCCTTCTTCTGCAGGTGAATCGGACGATCCGGGCGGAGGGAGCAGACCGGCTGCGACGTCTGCGAACGAGAGTTTGAGGCAGGGCAATCCGGTCCGGGCGCGGTAGGCGGGCGAGGTGAAGGGATCGGCGGCGGTGATGCTCAAGGTTGGTGCGGGAGTTGCGGAGGAAGTGGCTGCTCCGTTGCGCGGGGGCGGACGCGCCACTGCGCGAGATGGGAAGGACCGTCCGGGAGGGATGAAAGGTGGTCGAGAGGTCGCAGGCGTCGTGGCGGCAGGTTGTCGAGGAGGGACGACAGTAGGTGTAGAAGCAGGATCTGGCGCGGAATTAGACTGGGGAAGGGTCTCGGGCCATCGCGATGATCTCCATGCCAGTAAGGCCTGCAATCGCGAAAAGCTGTCAGCTTTGACACGGGCCACGGTAGACACACGGCGGGGACTCAAGCTGAGCTGACCTCGGTTGCTTCTCCGGAACCGGCTGCGAGGTCGAGGATCTTGATCTCGGTTGGCTTTTCGTGGTGGACGAAGCGGTCCATGAGCGCGGCGAGGACTCGTTTCAGCCCTGGGTAATGAGGGTTGCGATCTGCGTGGCCGGACACGTTGGTCAACGCCCTATTCCCCTCGCCGGATGTTGACTGGCGTTGCGAACTTGCAAGATCCCTGGACGATCTTGTAGTACTCTTCGACGCCGTGCGAGTTGTAGTTGTCGCGCATCGAGTGCGACAGGTTGCCCGTCACCGGCCCTCCCTGTACCTGCTTCATGTTGGCAGCGCAGGTCCGCTAGTCGAGCGTGTCTTGCAAGCGGATATGCTCTGTCGATCGAGGCAAGCGAGCCGCTGGACCGGAGACGAGTTTGTCGACAAAAGTCGATCCAGATGGCAGCGGAGCGAGAAGAGCGATTTGAGCAGTGAAAAGCTGGCTGCGCTCGTGCGAATCTGGACAAGCGTAGAGTCTGAGCTGAGCAGTCTAGAAAACGCTATAGACTGAGCGGTGTGCTCTAGTCGAGACAGCCTTGCACCGCCTCGTCTCGACTTCATCACTCTTCCAAACTCGATTTCGCTCTCCTTGCTCTCCTACACTCCGGACAAGCTCAAAGGCGACGCAAACAGAGCGAGGCTAGCGTACAGAATGGCACCAGCTCATCCTGCAGGCTGCCAGTGCGGCGACGAGGACGCCCACGTCATCCTCGAAGGCGAACTCGCGCACCTCTACCAGCACATCGACCGCGACAACGTCGTCGCGCTCAACGCACAAGAGGGCAGCGACGGAAAGGTAGTAATCCGACCGTGGGACGAACGGAACCAGGACGACGAATGGGTCGAGTCGGACGCGGACGAGCAGCTCATTCTCCACATCCCCTTCACCGGCAACATCAAGCGTGCGTAGCCCCGCCTCTTCGCGGTTCTTCACCCGGTGCTGATCCAGGACATGGCCCTGCAGTGCGATCGATTGTGATACGAGCAGGTCCGGCAGGCTACACGCCCGACAAGATGCAGGTGGTGCGTCTGGCAATGAGGTGGGGTAATTTGACAACTCTGTAGAGCCAGCACTTATCTTCTTTCTCCCGCAGTACGCCAATCAACTACTCGACTTTGACGAGGCAACGTCGGTCGACCCGACGCAGACCTTCGAGGTCCCCGTCAGCCGCGACGTCGTCGAGTTTGCAGTGCGGTGCGTTGGGATCTTCACACTTCGGAACGACGCGCTCGCGCGCCAGTTAACTGATACCCAGTGCTGTACATCTGTCCGCACAGACCTGCAAAGTTCCCCTCGGTGCAGTCGCTCACGCTGTTCTTCCCGTCGAATCACGGTGAAGACACAACCCGGATCTCCTACGTCGGCTTCAAGGGCGAGTTCTCCAACTTTACGGTGCGCCCTCCTATTCCCCCATCTTCTCTCTGCTGCGCTTGATACTAACCCGCATGGACTCCTGGCAGCGCGACCCGATCATCACCGTCTACGAGGCGCAAGCCAACCCTGCAGATCACGCCAAAATCGCTGGCATCGGCTACCAGGCAGGGTCAGATATCGGCGCGAGCGGCTACGGTCACAAGTGATCCCGATTCAACCCTTCCTTGCTTGTACATGTTTCGTTTGCTGCCTGTTGTATCACTTCTTGGGGGATTCCTTTTTCAAGAATGTCATTTTGATCATACAATCCTGAACAATGACCTACAAGAGTTCCTCGTAATCGAATTTGGAAGAGAGACAACCATATACAAACAAAGGAGTTGCTTCTGATTCGAGGAGCTTAGACGGCGTAGATGCCGGCCTTGATCGCGGCTGCCCGCTCCCGCGGGTAATCGTTGACCCAGTACGACCCGTGCGGGTAGACGTACGCCGCCTTGGACGCCTCGTGCATCCCGATAGAGTAACCCTCGGTCGGATCGGACGGGACCTGCGTGTGCGCGCGATGAGGTGAGCAATGGAATTGAGCGCGAAGGAGAATCGAAAGTGGGCGACAACACTCACGTTGTAGTACCCGTGCGAGTTGATCGTCGGCGGGTTCGTGAAGTGCTCATGCAGGTGGTCGACATATCTGTCGGTTGGTGGAGGTAAACACTTAGAAGACCTGGGTGGAAGGAGCGAGAGCGACTGAAAAGGAACGCACTCGAGGACATTCCGCTCTTTGGTACCGGAAACGCAGAGGTAGTCGATGATTGACACTGCGTCGGCAGGGAGCGTGAGCCTCAGAGAGTTCGATTTGTCCCGACAGGCTAAGGAACGCACAGTGGATGACATAGTTGGTCAAGCCGACGCCGCCAGCGTGCGGGCAAACGGGCACGCCCTTCTTGGCAGCCATGAGCAACACGGCGAGGATCTCGTTGATGCCCGCGAGACGGCACGAGTCGATCTGGCAGACGTCGATCGCGTCCGCCGCGAGGAGCTGCTTGAAGCACATCCGGTTGTGCGCGTGCTCGCCGGTGGCTGCAGGAGTCGTAGGAGGGAGGAGTCAGTCAGCTCTTGCCTTCCCGTGAGCAGGGTCGCATGAATCTGAGCGTACCGACACCGATACCGTGAGGCTTGAGCTGCTTCCGGATCGAAGCGTGTCCGAGGATGTCATCCTAGCGTGTGTGCAAAGCGAGTGAGCGGTCAAGACTCCATGAGCCTTCCTTTTTATGGGAGCAGACCCACTGGAGCAGTCGGTTCCTCAATGAACCACGGACGAGCGTCTTCGAGCTGCTTGACATAGTCGACCGCCTCTTGCACGCTGCAGATTGCGAATCAAAAACGCACGAGTCAGTCACCGCTTGGGCGCGCGCGGAGAATGTAAGGGTTGACGACGTACTCCCAGACCTGGTTCGAGTCGATCATGAGCACCGAGCCGGTCGGTCCTGCCTGCTTGCCGACAAGACTCTCAGGTGACGGTGTCGGTCGTCCGGCGCATTCTTTCGGGTCGTCAATGATGGAGCGGATGAGGGCAAGTCGTCGTTGGTCCATGGCGACATCTGCTCCAACCTTCATCTACAGATGGCAAGGAGATATCCGGTCAGTTCTTGATACAAATGCTTCTGATAGGCGCACTCGACGCACTTTGAAGTGGTTGAAGCCCTGTGCGATTGCCTCGCGGGTGAGGCGGGCGACCTTCTCATCCGGGTAGCCAAACCTGGGCGAAAATAGTCCGTCAAAACCTGCCGGTCCCTCGCATGCATACAGAGGAATAAAGTATGCCTCACCAACCAACCGAAGTCGTGTAAGCCGGGTAACCCTCAGACTTGAGCTTGGCGAGCCGCTCAGCCTTTCCTGACTCCTTCTCCTTGAGCAACTGGAGTGCTTCGGCCGGCGTGATCATGTCGGTGATGTCTGTCGAAGGAGTGCATGTCTTAGCAGACATCGCGGTAGGACAAGGAACCCGGGAGACGGAACTCACAACGGAAAGTGGTCGCGGAGACGAACTCCTCGGGAGTGAACTCCGCAACAAGCTGCCACAGCGGCTTCTGCTCGTGCCGAGCCCACCTGCGCAAGCCTCAGGTGATTAGCTTCGTTGCTTTGAAGCCAGGGAAGGGTGAATTATCCGAAACTCACATGTCCCAGGCAGCGTTGACGACGGCCGCCGTGGCGATGTCTGCACCATGCAAATGGACGAATAAGCACGGCCCTAAGATTGAAGAGTATCCCCGCCTCCCAGACACTGACGGATAACACCCTTCTCGGGACCCTGCAAGAAGGGGTGGGAGGCGTCAGCCACTGTTTTTTCATTTCGCCAACAGAGCGCGTAGTAGAGAAACAAGAGTGACGCACGATCCATCGAAGCTGCGGGTCACCGAGCAAGAAGTTCCACATTCTGCCCATACCAGCAGCCGAGAAGAGGTCGGCAGTCTTCCAGCCGACGAGGCGGGAGGCGACAGCGGAGACGGCGGCGCAAACGACTGAGAAAGGGTGAAAAGGTCAGGCTCGATCCCCCTATCCATAGAGATGCGAGAAGTAGTGCTCACTATCGTTGCCGCGACCGATCGTGAAAGTCAAGCCGAAGCTGTCAATACGCGAAGCGAGAGGGTCAGCTCTCCGCGGACGGATGCGAGACTCTCGCGCCGACGGCATCGCCTCGCATTCGGCGGGCGCCACTGCGGCTTCCGCCTGAGACAGTCTCGGAGGAATGTAGGATGCTGCTTACCCGACTTCACCGAGGTTGGTCTTGAGAGTAACGTATGCAGCCGAGTCTGTTTAGCAAAAAATCGGTGTCAATTTCAGCTCAGCGAGGCCATCTGAGCGGAAAGAAAGAGGTCGTCCGGAGATTGAGCCGTTGTGCTCACAGTCGCACGACTTTTGCATGGCATCGGTACCGTCGCCTGTCAAAGAAGTCGGGAATCGGAGATCCTCGACGAGGAAACTCTCGATCTGTTTTCGACCGGCCCGTTCGAAAAAAACGTCAGTCAAGTATTTCCCATCCAACCCATGAGCATGCTCAGCCGAGATCTCCGGTCGTTGAAGGTCTAGTCCGCATGACTCGCTGTGATGTATTGTCGACCTCGGGAAATGTATCCCCCCCCACGGTGACGGAGCACAATCCGACAGTTTGCTCGGCTTTGACCAGCGTGGCCGGCCTGCCTCATAGCGTGCACGGTCCTGCATACCTCGACAATCGTTCGAAGAGCTCCGAGGTTCCGTAGGGCATCGCAGTAGGCCAGGCTGAGCGAGTCCGAAGGAGAGGAAAGGGGCGGCTCACGATGGATTCGGCAGTCATGGCGTGAGGCATGCGTAGCGAGAAAAGCAGTGAGCTGCAGCGGGAGGACAGAGGTCCGGAGTGTGTGATCAGAAGCAGAGAGAGTGCACACGCCAGTTGCCCAGCGTAAAACGCGGCGCACAAGCAGATGAGCCTCAGCTGGTCGGCTCTGGCGGATCGTCGCGGCGGTTGAGCGGTCCGACGACGCCGCCGACGCGGGGCGCACCTGGAGCTCCAGCCAGCCCTCTCCAGCCGGCACGATTGGCATCCGGCATAGCCGCTTCCATTCCGGAGTTGAACATGTATTGCCTTCAGTAGTTGAAGCAGTACAAGTCGAGAATCGGGCGGGCGCAGACCCCTTCGCGCAATCTTCTGTGATGTAAAAGGGAATGGCAACACCGGCGATACCCTCTTGTAGGGCCTACTCCTCGGTGCGCAATCGCTTTTCTGCTCCCTCGTCTGGACCTTGGGTTGGGGGACCCCTCTTGCCCCAGCCGCTGTCCTGCTGCCGTTCGCCACCGAAAGAGCCTTCCGTCCTCCCTCCTCCGTTGTCGACACCGGCAGCGCCACCATCTCGGGCGTCGTAGCCTCCTCCTCCTCCATATGATCGTGCATGACCACCCCGTCCAGATTCACCGCCGAAACCTCCTCGACCTCGACCCCGTCCGCGCCCTCGTCCGCGACTCGCTCTGAACGCCTCGTCGGCGGCCCTCCTCGCCTCGGCTTGCTCGACCGTCGGCTTCTCGAGCACTTCAATCTTGCCCTGCGTGATCTGCTGCGCGAGACTATCGCGCGGCCAGAGCTCGAGGCGCGGAGTCTCGAGTAGAGTCGCGCCGGCTAATGCTTCGCGCAACGTCGTCGTGGTGGCGACGGGAATGCGGTACAGCCTTCGTGCCGTCGCTTGGATGATGGGTACGACTGGCGCCGATGTCTCGGCAAGTGCGGGTGCGACGGTCGTGGCGGCTGCGAGGTCCAGCTCTGCCGCGTCCTCATCTTCGGAGGAAGACGCGCTCGAGTCTTCCGATCCAGACTCGGATTCCGACTCGGAGTCGGTGTCACCTTCAGACTCGGGTGGTGGTGGTGGCGCATGCTGGGATCGGGAGAAGAAGGCGAGCAACAGCTCGAACGTGTGCGCCGATGCATCCGGAGCGGCTTTTTCGACTTCGGCCACAGTGTCGGCTTCTACTGGTTGCGGGTCCTCGACTGTTTCCTGCTCCGGCGCGGGCTCCTTCTCTTTATTCTTGCCCTTGCCTTTGGACCTGGATTCGTGCGGCGGTCGAACGGTCTCGAGCCAGGCCTGTTCGGCCCGGTGCCATTCCTCCTGCTCGCGCTCGACCACCTTGCCCTTTCCCTTTTTGTCTCGGGAGCCGAGTGCAGCCGTCAGGACAGCGTAGATGCTGTTTGTCGAAGGTTGCGGTACCGTCGTGATCAGAGTCGGAGGTGGCAGTGGTGTGGCGGCGTCTGCAGGCGGGCGAGGTTGAAATGCGACTTCGACGGTCCATTCGAGGCGATTGTGTCTAGCGCGACCGATGTCAGCGCATTCAGGTAGAATTTGTACTCGATATCGCGCACTCACTTTGGATCCCAGCGCGAACCGTTCTTGAGCCGTTTCGACATGCCTTTGGGGAGCAGCGTCAGCTCGACGCCTTCGTTCCGCGCCTCGCGCACGAGGCGTTCCTCCTTGTCGCTCCGCTCGTCGATCCTGACTCCCTGAGCGTCTCCCGGGCGAGCAGCCATACGTCCCTGGGGCAGGACCTTGTCGGCGACGAGTTGCTTCCCGACTCCCTCGACGGCTCGCCCGACGTGAGCGATGTACGACTGGTCGCGCATGAGGCTGCCCCAGCTGAGTTGGTTGGCCTGGATCGGTTTCGACCAGATTGGCGGCGCTACCCCGCTGCAGTCCTTTTCCAGCTTGTGGGCAGTCGAGCAAGCGAGCGAGCAAGTGGTGAGCTCGCAGCCGGGGCAGCGGTAGCGCGCAGGAGCGGCGTTGCACTGCTGGCAGGTGCCCATTCGAGAGCTGGTGCTGCTCTGTGGATCAGCCATAGCGGCACAGGTCGTCGCCAGCTTTCCTTTCGAGAGGTTGTCAGTAAGCGGTGCAGCAGCTCGTAGAGTCTTTTTTCGCGAAGTTCGCAATCACGCGGAAGAGCGCTCCGGTGACGTGTCTTGCAGCGGCGGAAGCGGTCCGACTCCGCCGCCGCCGTTCGGAGGCTCGTTCGGAGGCTCCTTCGGCTGCCCCACGATCACCAACTCGTTTCTCTCACACTCTCCTACACACCCAGGACTCTGACACAATGCCCAGCGTCTCATCTACCCGTGAGTAGACAGATGCCGGCGACTCCACCGCCCCGGGATGCTGACAAAAGTGACCGTCCCGCAGCCAAGTCTGGCCGCCTCGTGCCGAAAGGCGTCTACGCTCCGCTCATCACGCCCTTCAACGCCGACCAGTCCGTCGACGTCGATACCTTCAAGCGGCATGTTCAGTATGTTGCCGGCGCCGGAGGTGCGTTCCTCCATGACTGAAAAAGTAGCGCAGCCTTCAGTCGAAAGCTGACCGCGTGCCTCCATACTCGCAGTCGGAATCGTCGCTCTCGGCTCTATGGGCGAATGTAAGTGTGTGACGAACAAAGATCGAGGGCAAGTCGCCACGTTTGCTGACCGAGCCGAACCTCGTATCCCCAGCGGTGCACTTGACCCACTCGGAGCGAAACAAAGTCGTCGTTGCCGCTCGCGAAGCGCTCGATGCCGATTCTTCCCTCAAGGATGTTCCCCTCATCGTCGGTACGGGAGCCTGTTCGACATACGAGACCATCCAGCTTACGCAGGAGGCAGCCGAGCGCGGCGCAGACTTTGCCATGGTGATCGCGCCAGGTTCGTTCGCCGGATCTTCGTAGCCCCCCTACCGTCCCTTTGTTTCCACAGCTGACACGTGATGACACGCTACAGGATACTTTGCTGGCGCTCTCAACCCGAAAGCGCTCAAGCAGTTCTTTGTCGACGTGGCCGAGGCGAGCCCGATTCCGGTAAGCCCGGTTCCGTTCGCCATACCTCTGGATGCGGATAGCTGACAGGCGATTTTTTCGCAGATCATCGTGTACAACTGTATGTTCCGCCGGGCGCGACGTTGAGCCAGGTCTTCAATGCTGATCAAAGCTTCGAAATCGCTGCTCAGACCCGGGAGCGTCTGCCGGCCTTGACACCAACAGCGATTTGATGACCGAGAGTAAGCCAATCATGCTGACGTGCGGTTTCCATCCTGCGCTGACCCTCTTTCTCGTGCTGTAGTCGCTGCGGCATCGCCAAACATTGCCGGTTGCAAGCTCACGTGCGGAAGCGTCGGCAAGTGAGTACAGGCGCTTTGCACCCGGTCTTCGCTCAGCGCTGACCTGTCCAATTGCACAGACTCACCCGCTTGACCTACCTGCGTGACGACTTTGCCGTGCTTGGCGGATTCGTCGACTTCCTCGGTCCCTCTTTGCTCGCTGGCGCTGCCGGCGGCATCACCGGTACCGCTAATGTCGCTCCGGTTCGTCTCCTCTTCCATCGCTCGTGATGTCTACACTGAGTGCGGCCCAACTTACCCAGTTTCGCACGCAGAAAACTTGTCTCAAGCTCTACAAGGATACGTTGGCAGCCCTTTCGGGCGACGGGTCGGTCTCGCTCGCGTCGGCCCAGCAGCTGCAGGGAGTCGTGTCCCGAGCAGACTGGGTCCTCCAGAAGGTCGGTATCAATGGCACCAAGTACGCGCTCGAGCAACTCAAGGGCTACGGGGGCGTGCCGAGGAGGCCGTTGTTGCCGTTCGACGAGGCGGACGGCAAGGGCCAGAAATTGCTCGAGGATTTGCAGGAGATCCTCGCTATCGAGAAGAAGCTGTAAAGTGTATGTAGTTCTCCCCTCAGTAACGTCTGTACTTGCTTTGCGATGACTTTCTCTTTTATCCCTTTGTCTCGTTCCGGAGTTTGAGAAGGTCGCGTGGCTCACGCGCTTGTCGCCGCTCGAAGAGGCCGCGAGGGGGTACGTGCACGCTTTCGAGGTTGAATGACCCGCACGCGGAGACAGCCTCGAGCCACCCTGCTTTGTTCCTATTGTGGAGAGCCCTCCCAGTGCTCGAGCGCAACGCTGTGAAGCGAGTCCTTGCTTTCCGCCATCTTTCCTTCCAGCTTTGCCACTCTTGCCGTCCTTTGTGGCCACAGCTTCGCCTAGCTCCTCGAAACACATGGCTACCCTCATCGCGCAGGAATCCCTCGTGCGACACCCTTACGCGCAGCCGCCAGCGGGATATGTTGTTTCCCAGACCATGACCGTCGGCGCATCGACTCAGTCCACCACTGCCGCCTGCTCGCAAGGAACGACGCGCTCGGGAATGCACGAAGTGTCAAGTTCCCTGCACCAGGCACAGCTTCCCGTGGCACCGAGCGGCGCTGGACCAGACCTGGCATCCCTGCCCGGAGGGAATGCCGCAGTCGAGGCGGAAGCTCCCCAACGTCAGCAACACGAGCAACCCGCGCCGGCCGCCGACAATCCCAGAGAGCGTAGGCGGATCCGGTTCAGCGTCGGGGACAAGTACCGCGTGCTGGAAGTCATCGGCGAAGGAGCGTACGGCGTCGTCTGCTCGGCAATTCACAGGGCATCCGGGCAACGAGTCGCGATCAAAAAGATTGCCCCATTCGACCATTCAAGTACGCCCGGTTCTCCTGGCCCGAATCAGTTGCGACCTGCTCCCTGACTGTAACACCTGAATACAGTGTTTGCACTCCGGACCCTCCGCGAGCTCAAGCTGCTGCGCTTCTTTGCCGAGAACCAAGTCTCGGAAAACCTGATCACGGTCGTCGACATCATCAAGCCGCCATCTTTCGACTCTTTCCAAGAAGTAGGTCGACTATTGACTGTCGTAGAATTAGTCCGACGTGCTGATGTGCTCGTTGCGGACCCCCTTCGACGGAAGGTCTATCTCGTTCAGGAGTTGATGGAGACCGACTTGCATCGGGTCATTCGCACCCAAACCCTCTCGGATGACCAGTATGTCTGCACTCTCGTCCCTCTCCGCGTTGAGGCTGACTCACAGCTTTCTTTATGCTTGGCAGCGTCCAATACTTTGTGTATCAGTTGAGTTTGCTCGTGATCTTTTTCGCGGGAACAGAGCGCTCATGGAGTCAATCTCTAGGACCCTGCGCGCTCTGAAAGCGCTACACTCGGTCGACATCATCCACCGTGACCTCAAGCCGTCCAACCTTCTGCTCAACGCCAACTGCGACCTGAAGATCTGCGACTTTGGGCTCGCTCGCAGCGTCACCACCGCGGAACCCGCAGCCGGCTCTCAAACCGGCTTTATGACTGAATACGTCGCCACGAGGTGGTACCGCGCTCCAGAAATCATGCTCACGTATGTCTTTGTCGGTCACGGTTCCACAAGACGAAAGAGAAACTGTGGCTCATGCTCGCCATGCGCAACGCAGGTTTCGACAATACACAAAGGCCGTAGACATCTGTGCGTGATCGTTACCCTTTGCGACTGTATTGTCGTCACTGATTGGGTGCCCTCTACATCGGCAGGGTCTGTGGGCTGCATCTGCGCCGAAATGCTCGACAGCAGACCACTGTTCCCGGGACGCGACTGTGAGCTCGATCGCGCATCCCTTGCGGGACACCATTGTCAGCAAGCTGACAGGAACCTATCGGCAGACCACCACCAGCTGACACTGATTTTGAGCGTGACGGGTACACCCACGCCGGATGAGTGCGTTTCGCTCACCTTTCCTGCTCGTAAGAGTGACCACACTTTCCCACCGCTAACGGGTCGCGACCGCCACAGATTCTACCGAATCACGTCCCGGCGCTCGCGCGACTACCTCCGAGCCCTCCCGCTCCAGCAGCCTCGCGATTTTGCGCAAATCTATCCTCACGCGAGTCCGGAGGCGGTCGATTTCCTCCGAACAACGCTCGCTTTTGATCCGCTTAAGCGCATCACCGTTGAGCAAGCACTTGAGCACCCCTACATGGCCAATTATCGTACGTTACCGACCCGTGAGGACCTAAAGGCAAGCAGAGACAGCTGACCCTTTTTTCCCCACGACCTTCTCGTAGATGATCCGATCGACGAACCAGTCGCCCCGCCGCTCGAACCGGGCTTCTTCGACTTTGATCTGCAAAAGCCGGACAGGGAAGCACTACGAGCCTCGCTCTTTGAGGAGGTCATGGCTTTCCGACCTCTTGTTTGATGGAGCATTGGATGAGCGGGATGACTTGGCTATACCCTGTGCTCTTCCCACAAGCCGTCAATTATATACCCCTCGGGCTTAGCTTTGTTCAAGGAAAGAGAGTCTTGCAAACAGCGTTTCTACAAAATTGCGACCATGATCGTGGCCGTTGGTCGTCACGAGCTTTCGTCCTCGTCAGCCGGAGCATCAGGATGACCCTGAAGAACGCGTTTCACAGCAGCATCGCGCTGCGGGGAGTCGGCGAACAAGGCGCGCAAGAGGCGGACCAATTCTTGCGGGGTGAAATCGAGAAGGAAGCGGTTGTCGAAGAGGAACATGAAATCCGCCTGCAGGGTGACCGCAGAGTCAGTCGCGATGGGCGATCAAAATGAGAAGGTGCAATACGGACCATTGATGCCTCGAGGAGTTCGCTCAAGAAAGAGAATTTGTACCAGATCGGAACTTCCCGACCGACGTTGGTCTGTGGCGGGATGAGCTAGTCAGAAATCGGTGCAACGGAAATGCTCAGCGGGTCGCGAATCCTTACCTCGCTACCGTCGAAAAGACCCTCAAGGTCGTGGAGCATCTTTGACAGCTTGTTCAGGCGAATCGACTCCTCTTCGGAAATGTCGGTCTGCTCTTCGATCTCGTCGAGCACGCGAAGGAGGACCTCGTTGACCAGGCCGCCGAGGGTAGTGTACAGCGCCGTAGAAGTCATGATGGGCTGTTTAAAGTCTCTAGTGTCAGTAGTGTCATCGGACATCGAGAGTGAAGGGAAGCTGATCTGCGCACCTTCCACACGAGGGCGAGACGCTGCAATGTGTGTATGACTTGCTGCAGCGCTCGTTCACATGCCGCATAGCGGTGCTCGTTCGAGGTACCCAAGAAGCCGCCAGCTTCGTCGAGGCTCTCCATCAAAGCAGCTTGCTGGATGGACTGCAACACATCGAGTACCGGTCAGTGCTCCGGTTATCGTTTGAAGAACCGGCCGACAACATACGATCTGCTTCTGGCGCGTATCTCTGCCGAGCTGACGGGTCGACTGGATAGCGAGCTCGATTTCGCGGACCTGCGACTTCGGAACTTTCGCCGCCTTGTCGGAAGCGATCGAATGCCAGACCCGATCGGCTTCACGCCCAATCCATTCGGCGTCGTTGGCGAACTGCATAGCGATCGCGGGTACACTGGCGAGTAGATTCGAGTTGTGTACGGAAGCTGTCGCACGGTACAGGGAGAGGATCGACACGAAGGTCCGCAAGAGAGGTTCGGATGCGGCCGAGAACTGCGGCAGGCGGAAGCTGTTCGGCAGGCGAGCAGACGTCAGAAGAGGCAGCCTAGACAGTCTTAAGCTAGTGCCGTACCCTGGCGAAGAGACTTCGAAAGCCTCCAGCAGAACCTGCTCGGCGATTTCGATGATTTCGCGAGACTGCCGCGAGACCATCATCGTCTCGCACCGAGCCGTCGGGGCAGATGGCGCCGCCTCTTTCTCAGGCGAGGAATCTTGCGGCCCGGGAGTCGATGGAGCCTCTGCGGGTTGCGTCGGCGTCGGAGCTGGCGATGGCGCCACACCTGGAACGGTCGCGGGCGCCTCCGCATCATCGTCATTCCAGTCCCACGTCTCGTCTCCTCCATCTCCACCTAGCTCGGAGGGTGCACCTGCCCGAGTTGTGTCGCCTGCTGCAGGGTCCGGATCCTCGGCGAGAAGATCGACTCCTGACGGTGCAGGCGCGTGCACGGACGCTCCCGCCTCCTCCGAGTCGCGTTCGACTACGACTGGAGAGAGAGACACAGGAGAGAGTTGAGCTGGTGCCTGCGCTGCATCTGCGCGCGCGTCCGGCGAGTCGCGCACAGATGTTTCCTCCTTTCTCGAAGCGAGTTCTCCTGCTCTCGCGACAGCAGCCAGTGTCGTCGGCGCAGGATTGCCGACTTCAGCTGCATTAAAAGATGACTGTAAGCGACCTGTGAGTTCGAACGAGTTTGTGCGTGAACGCACCTGCAAAGTCTGCGACTGCCGCTTCTGGCTCCAGCGGATCAAGGTCCCAGGGATCGTCGAGATCGGCTTCCCCGCGCGCTGCCGTCAGACCAGGCGAGTCAACAGCGCCTGAGGGGTGTCGAAGAGTTGCCCCCGCCGTAAAGTCATCCGTCACCTCGTTCTCTTCGCTCGTCGGGGCAGACTCGACTTTGTGGGTTTGACGTGGCGACGACAAACTTTCGTTGCTTGTCTCGGTTGCCGCGGGCGCTTCAGTTGCTCCCGAACGCTGCGAGTGCGCAGAAGAAGCAGGCACAGCCGTGACAGGAGGAGAAGAGGTATGCTCCTCAGGCTGGACGAGTGACGCGGGTACGGGTTCTTGTGCCGGTTCGGTTTCCTCGACGGCAGGACGGTCGATCACGTGCTGTACTGTCGACTCGTCCGGAATCGGCGGAGGCGCGAGTTCGGCTTCGAAGGCAGGCTCTCCGAGCATCTCCGCGCCTTGATCCGTGTCATCGTTGTCGAAGTCCCATTCAGCCGCGTCGTCGTGGTGTGACGATGTGGACGATTTGTGCGCGTGCTGCCCGGAAGATGGCGACGAAGGCTCTTGCTTAGTCTCGCCTAAAGTGGAAGTCTCGGCGTCGATCGACGCAGATGGATCTGGCAGGGCGTTTCTCGGAGGCGAAAAAGTATGCTCCTGCGGCTGAGCGGTCGATACTGGCAGCGCCGCTCCTGCTCCATCAAGTGTCGAGCGTTCGGCAATGTGCTGCACAGTTGACTCGTCCGGAATGGACGACGGCGCAAGTTCGACCTCGAAGGCCGGCTCTGCGAGCAGTTCCGCGCCAGCATTCGCCTCCTCGTCCTCAAAGTTCCACTCAGCCACTTCGGCGTGTTGCGGCAATGTTGACGCGGACTGGGACGACGACAGCGTCGCTTGCTTCGTTTCGCCTGAGCTTGGAGATTTGGCGGCGATTGACTCAGAGGGATCGGGCACGGCGGATAGCGGAGGGGAAAAGGTATGTTGCTGCGGCTGAGCGGTCGATGCCGGCAGCACCGGTCCGGATGCATCAGTCGTCGAACGGTCAACTATGTGCTGTACCGTCGACTCGTCCGGAATGGACGATGGCGCGAGTTCGGCCTCGAAGGCAGGCTCTGCGAGAACCTCCGCGCCCGCATTCGCATCGTCGTCCAAGTCCCACTCGGCCGCATCGTCACCTTGCGGTAACGCGTTCAGAGGTGGCGTGAAAGTGCGCTGCTGCGGATGGACGTCTTGCGCTGGCAGTACAACGCCGGGCTGGATCACTTCGTCGGCGACGATCAATCGCTCAGACTCGTGCTGCACGGCGGACTCGTCGCGAGGAGCCGGGCGTAGCTCCTCGTGCTGAACGACAGAGTCGCGCTTGCCAAGCTGCGCTCCCTCACGTGGTTCCTCTTCGACCTCGAGTATCTCGGCGCCCACAGGACCCGGTTGCCCTTCCCACTCGCCGTTTCCGCCCACCATCTCCGGCGAAGACATCTCGGCCTCGCGGACCATGACGCCAGATCCCTCGCCAGATGTCGAAGGCGAAGGCTCCGATTCGGGAGGGCCTTGTTGAGAGCTGGTGGCGACGAAGTCGACGTCTTCGATCGAGCTTCGGCGCAGCACCTCGGGTACGTCGGAAGGTTCGGCAGAGAAGCCGTCTCGATCGTGCTCTGCCCTGCGGTCGTAGCCGTCGGCGGATGTCGGCGTGCTTTCTGGTTGTCCCGAAGGTTCCTCGAAAGGTTCCCACGTCGGTTGCGGTGTCTGCTTGACGTGTTCGGACGAATCGAAATCCGCAAAATCGTTGAAGTCATGCGGGAGTGAGGGTCCGAGATGAGCCGCTTCAGGATCCAAGAAGGATTCCTCCAGCGGCAGGTCGTTTTCGAGCCTCTCCGCCTCTGCTCGGTCTCCTGCAAAACTGTCGAGCGTGGTGAGACTGTCCTCAGGTGGTGCGCCGGTCGACTCTGCACCCTCCCCGATCTCGTTGTCGTCGAGGGACCACGGGTCCTCGGCGTCCTGATCGTGCTGCACGAGTAAGCCAGCGTCCACGATTTGCGCCGACGCATAAGCGGCAAGATGGGAGTCTTGCGGTCCTGCGATGGTGCCGGGCTGGAAATCATCGCTATGCGG
Organism: Rhodotorula sp. CC01; assembly: GCA_021654155.1. Classification (NCBI taxonomy): domain Eukaryota; kingdom Fungi; phylum Basidiomycota; class Microbotryomycetes; order Sporidiobolales; family Sporidiobolaceae; genus Rhodotorula; species Rhodotorula sp. CC01. The sequence continues at coordinate 370,424 of JAKEZK010000001.1, forward strand.
TAAAGGCTGGGCAATGAGGGGCGTGTCGACCGGCGGCGGTGTTGCATCATCTGGGAAGTCGTCTTGCAGTTGCTGCAAGAAAGGCAGCGCGTCAGCAGCAGCAGACTAAAGCGCACGCAAGTGAATTTACCTCGGCAGGAGCGTTGAGAGCCGAGAGCTCTGCGGCCGGCGCGCGGACTGTATCTGCGCCGGCATCGCTGCTCACATCAGCGGGCTTGGGTGGCGCAACGCCAGACAAGTCGTCGGAATCGGCATGCTCGGGATCGAATTCTCCCTCGCGGGCTGCTTCATGGGCCATCGTGCCTGCGGCGTCGGTCGAGACTTCGTGTCGGCGACCTTCCGCAAGTTCTTCGAAGGGCTGCAGAACGATAATAGAGCGCATAAGCAGGGCGGCTTTAATTCGCTTTTAAGCGCTGGACTCACTGCAGCGGTTACATCTTTTGCAGGCGAGAATGCGTCTTCGCGCTCGGCCTCGGACTTCGGAGGCACGGGAGCGGGCGGAACTGTTGTGGCGGCAGTCTCGTCGCGCGAGTGTGCTTGGTCTTCCTCGGGAGCAGGCGCGAGCAGCGCTTCGTCTTCGACTGGGTCAAGATCCCAAGCATCTTCGGGCTGTTCCTCGGGTGCCAAGCGACTCTCGTCGACTTCCGGTTCTGGCGCGGCGGGTACCTTTGGCGACTGCGTCGACAGCTTCTCGGATGGCGGCTGACTGCCGTCAACGAGCTGAGGCCCGTCCTGCGAAGCCTGATCTCCGTGTACCGACGATGCGAATGCTTGAGATGTCGAAGCAGGCAGAGGCTCGCTTGTGCCTGCATCTTCCGAAGTCGAGGAAGAACCGAGCAAGTCGACGAATTCGGCGGATGGTGCAGCCGCGATCGCCTCCGAGTGGTCCGGAGCCGCATCTTCGTCAACGCCGAAGCCCCAGTCATCGGTATCCGGAAGAATCTCGCTTGTGGCCGTCACATCGGGAACGTCCTGCTCTCCCTGGTCGGCGGATTCGAGAGCTGTCACTCCGACCTCGTCCCCAGTCCGTTGCGCCGCATATAGCTCATCACGTTCTCCCGTTCGCCTCAGCTCATCAGCCGCCGCCGTCTCAGCTTCATTCGGGTCCGCCATTCCTTCTTCGGCGGCGTCATTCTCGTCAAAGCCCCACGCGTCGTCGCCGAACTCTTCATTTTCGTCTTCGGTCGGTGCCGCCTCTGCGAGCGCGACTTCCAGGGACCTGCGCGGCAGGGGCGCCAAGCTCGGAGAGTAGACGAGGGATGTTGGGCGCGAGCGAATGATGGACGGAGTTGCTGAGGAGACATTCGAGGCGTTCGACAGCGAGGATGAGTGCACACGTCCCGGAGAAGCGAAATGAGGAGACTCGCGATCCGCTGTAGAAGCTGCCTTGGCCGGAGGTGAAGCCGGGATCGCACCTGATCTCGTCGACGACGGGACGGGAGCGGGTGTGCTGGCATCACCATCGTCAAAGCCCCAGGCATCCTCCTCGACATCGCCACTCGCGATCGGGTCGCTGCCGAATCCCCAGTCATCCGCGCTGTGGTTGCCGTCATCGTCCATGTCGCCAAGATCAGCTCCGCCGCGTAGACGCAAAGTGTCGACGTCCTCAACGATAGCGTCTTCGGGAATGGTGTCGGAGCTGAAGCCCCCGCGCATGCGCATGACCGGCTGCATCTGAGGAGGCGGTGCTCCATACTGAGGGAAGCCGTACTGCTGTCCCCCTTGCGGAGGCGCGGCGTACCCGTAAGAGCTCGGCGAAGCCGAGAACGCGCCGTACGGTTGCTGTTGAGGTACGGACGCGTTTGCAAAAGTCGCAGCTTGCGGAGCCGGAGACGGACCAGCGCGGGCGATCGATCCATAGCGGTCGGGGGAAAAATAGTTGGCGGAGGTCGACTTGGCCTTGCTCGCGGCCCCTCCGAGAAGGTCCGCCAGTAGCGGGTCGTTCGCGGGCAGGTACGAGGACGCCGACGCGACAGTCGGCGGCAGCGCCATGGGTACGTAGGGGTTCAGCATGCTTGGCGGCGGCGAGACGAAGCGCTGCTGGATATGGTTCTGGATGGGACCGTCCTGTCTGGGCGGGGTACCGCTCCGTGTCGGGCGAGACAAGTTCGTGAATGCAGAGCGCAGAGGCGCGATCACAGCACGAGGCGATTCGTGCGCGATGGGCAGATGAGGTTGTTCCGCAGTCGGTTGCGGCGGAATGGGCGACACGCCGACGCGCGAAGCTTCTGCGTTGCCACTTTCGTCCAGACCCACGATGCGGCGTTTCGGCGCTTTCGACCGCGCAGGAGGTGGCGCGTATGCGTTGCTCGCACGCGGCGGTGGCGGCGGAACGGACGAGGTAGTTGAAGACGCCTGGGGCGGCGGCGGTGGCATCGCTGTGCTCGCTTGCGGAGGCGGAGCGTATCGGGATGAAGATTGATGCGCTGGCTGGATCGACGGCGGCGGCAGCGGTGCCTGGGCAGCAGCAGGCGACATCTGCTGGTCTCGACTCTCTTCGCGGCGAGGCGGGGCATACGGATCGTCCGATTGTTGAGCGGGAGGTGACGGAACTCCAACGTACGCAGACTCGTCCTGAGACGGCGGCGAGAAGAAGTCGTCTCGGGTAGGTGCCGGGTAGTCCTCTTCAGCGAGGTCGGCAAACGAGTCGTCTGCATACGGATCGTCGTCGAAGGGCTGCAGAAGAGTCGTCTGTTTCGTCAGGCGGACAGGAAAACAGATTCCGCCGAAGCTTGAGACGCACCACATAAGCATGCTGCTCAGTCTCAGAAACAGCTCCCGGCACAGATGACGGTCCATGCAGGTCCGTCGGTGCTCTCGACTCGTCGTAGACAGCTTCGATTGAAGAGACCCCGGCGAAGTCGGCAACGGAGTCTGCCGCTTCGGCAAAGAGCAAGCTTGCATCTTCTTCGACGGCCGGTTGAGGAGCGTCGTGATCGTAGTACGACGGACCAGCGTCTTCGACGCCGCCAAGGTCGTCGTACTCTTCGAAGTCGGTCATCTCAATTGGGACGGGTTGCCAAGCTTGTTCCGGATTCGGTTCCGCCGCGTCGGGGTTCTCGACTTCACGCTCGCTCGGCGCCCACGACGTAGCTTGAACGTCACCTTCGGGTTGCTCGTGAGGCTCACTTCCTTCGAGGTCCGCATCGTGACTGAGCGTGGGAGACGAAGAAGCGTCCGCCTGAGAGACCCGCGGGAGTACCGGTTCGACGCTCTCCTCCTTGACACGCAGGTCGTCCTCGGGTGTGGAGGATTGCTCGTCGTGGTGCGAAGAGTTTGAAGCAGGGACTGCGTCCGGAGTCGGGTTTTGCATTCCTTCGGCAGCCTCGGAATGCGCCGCATCGAGAGTCGCCTCGGTGAGGGGAGTTGCCTCCCGTTGATCTTCCACCTCCGCTCCGATCTCGTCGTCAACTTCGGCTCGATACTCGTGCGGTCGCACTACATCCTCTTCGGGAGCAGTATCGGCCGTCGTCTCGATGCCCGCTGCGGTGGCTGCGGGCGCTTCGAACGGTGCGAATACCTCATCCTCGACGGGCTGCGGGACGATGATCTCGTCGGAATCGACATCTTGCGTTTTGACGAGTGCGATGGTGTCCTCCGAAACCGGAAGTGGCGCAACCGGCTCCTCGGCGAGAGCCAGCGTGCCAGTTTCGTCGGCGACCGGAAGCACGTCTTGCGAAACAATGGGCTTCGAGGTCGTCTCAGCGGGCATGGACGCCTCATCGTTCTGCGTCGGTGGCGATGGCGGGGAGGGACTGCGCGACGGCGGAACCTCGAGAGGGGCTATGCGAGCGGCGCCGAGTTTGCCTCGCCTGAGAGCACCACCTTGCGGAACCGACGACGGAAGCGCCTCTTCCTGCTCCACTGTTTCCGGTTCGTTCCGTACTGGTTTCTCAGGAGCAGCAGCTGCCGGGACGACGACGTCAGGCCGCCGCGGAGGACTCGGCGTCCGAGTGCGTCGGATCTTGGGCCGCAAGGCCTCCTCGACCGTCATCTCGCGTTTCGCGCTTTTGGGGACCGTCTGCAGCGCCAGCTCGCGCGGGAGGCGCCTCTTTCCATCAAAACTTGACCCGTGCGGTTGTTGCATGGACGAGGAGGTTTCGTTCTGGTTCCGGAGGTCGAGTTGCGAAGGGTCGCCCGCCGCGGCGGCCGAGACGGCTGCTTCGTCTTCGGGGTCGACGAGTCCGAGTCCGAGCAAGAGTCCGAGCATCTCTTCCTCTTCCTTGACTTCGACCTCGACCATCTCGCCGGCACCCCAGTCCCACGACTTGACCGAAGTGCGAACGCGCGCGAGTGCAACGTCGCCGACGTGTCGAGCCCAGTGGTGCGGGACTCGGGTCGCCCAGGAGCGGATCACGCGCTGCTCCTCGACTTCGCGACCTTCGCGGCGGAGCGAGGGCGGCAAGAAGGCAAAGAGGTGGTGCGCGACGAGGAACTCGGACTCGAAGGCGTTCGCTGTTGCCAAGGTCGCCATGTACTCGTCGAGGGACTCGATCGAGACCGGCAGAGACGGCGTCAGGTGCGAAGAGATGACATGCGACTGAAGAGACGGCGTCAAGTGGGCAGTAAAGACGGCGGCGTGCTTGCTCGTGGTGTCCGAGGGCGAAGTCGGGAAGAGCGAAGATCGCATCGTGACAAAGTCGAGGAAGATGGAGAGGCCCTCGATCGCTTCGGCGCCGTCTCCCTCGGCCGCCTGCAACGAGATTGAGTGCTCGCCTGTTCGTGACGGATCCGACGAGACGACAAAGTCAAGACGAGGCTTGCTCGCGCCGGCTGCTGATCGCGGAGGACCGTTCGCCTCGAGGAATGGCGCGATAAAGTGCCGCAAGAGCTGCTTGGCCACGCGGACGAGAATCGCGTCCGACTGGTCCTTGCGCCCCGTGATGACCGCAAGGTCTTCAAGGCCGCGCAGGAGCGCCTCGACCGGGATCTCGGGCCCGTTCGGCACCGCGGCGACGCGCTCGCACAACGTGAGCCGAGCGACGCGCCCGTTCTCGGTCGAAGCAGGTTGCACCTGGAAACACGACTCGACGGCACCCTGCAGAGCGGCCTCGAGGCGGCTCTCTTCCTCTGCCGCCCAGCGGATGAGCGATTTCCACACGTCCGTGTCCTCGATCCATTCGTCTGCGCCGACCTCGACGGCGCGCGTGACGGCACGCTGAGCCTGCACTGCCGCGACGAGGTCACCGGAGCCGGTGGCGTCGCTGAGGGTTGCGACGGTCGTGTTGAAGGCGAGCAGGGCCGCGAGGAGCGCGACAGACGTGGTCGTCAGGAGGTGAGCAGCTGCGAGTGCTTGCTGCTCCTCGAGGTGAGATACGAGCCCGGGCAGGAAGGCATCCTGTGGCGGCACTGGTCGTGTCAGCAGGCTGTACACGATTCGTTCCGTATGAGAGCCTCGTCTCACCGGTCCGTCCATCTCGTTCTCGAGCGATGCGATTTCGTCCTCTTCATCTTTGAGCTGGCTGACGAGCTGGTCGCCGAGTTTCAATTGCTGGGAAAAGTCGTCCCATCGATCCTTGAGCAGAGCGAGCGTCTTGTCCTGTAACGGTTTGCCCGCCGAGGCGAACGGGCAATTCGAGGTCAGCGGAGACTGTCGGGATGGCGGGACGGGGAAGGAACTCACGTCGTTGTGCTGGACCTCTTGTTGAATGCGCTGATAGATCTGGTCTGCCGGTCCGTGCGACTGTTGGTCGGCTACAGCGTCTTTGGGCGGCCACTCGATGACAGTCGACAGCGAGCCTGCGCCAATCTCGCCGAGAAAGTGCTCGAGCGTCGCCATGGCTGGGCGCAGTTCTGTAGAGATCGCTGTGCCCAAGCAGGTGCCTGTCTGCTCTGGTCCGGCAGATGGGCCGTTGCGGACGAAGCGACTCTGACGCGACGCCTCGCCTCTTTGCGCGGAGCCTCCAGCTTGTCCTCTCTACAGTGGTCCCGTCGGCCTTTCCTGCGCGATAGACTGCGTCGCTTCAGACTTCTCCACCTACCTACGGGACCGCAACGGTGCGCTCGGCGACTTGCGCATATCCCGGACAATGTTCCCCCCACCCGATCCAGCGGCACCTCTCTCTTCCTCGACTTCCAGCGCAGTCATCCAGTACACTAGGTCATCGCTCGGGTTGGGCGTCTACGACCGCTCTGGATCCTGCTCCCCTTCCCGAGCGCCGCCTTGCGGTGAGAGTCTCCACGCTTCCACCCACGCTGAGGAAAGGCCCTCTCGCTCCTGGCACAGCACGGCGCCGTGCTCATCCTTGTCCACTACGCAAGCTGCATCCTCTGCCGATCCGCAACGCCCGCGCAAACTCTCGCATGCGGCACTGCAGTGTCGGCAAAGCTTTCGAATTCCGTCGCCGTCAACCGGGTGCTCAACGCGACCCGAATCTCGGACAAGCCTCGGAGGTTCGGGCGCACGCGAACCGAGCGCCACTAGCTCCCACCTCCTCAACGAACACTGTCTTCTTCTCGCTCTCTCTTTCCTCTTGCCCTTCGACCGCGACGGCCCCTCTGGCGCGCGTTCTCTGCCCCTCCCTCGGCGACGCTCAGCATGGCGAGTCCTGGTGCCGCGCTCTTCCAACCGATGGAAACGAGCGACATCGATCCTGAGAATGTGGAAGCCAATTTTAAGCGACAAGTCACGATCGCCGATGACGAGCTCAAAGTAATGGAGGAGAAATGCTTCAGAGAGTGGATGGACACCATGATCGCCGGCATCGTCTCCTTCGCGGAGCGTTGCAACACTCAGATCCGCGACCAGCGGCTAGAGCTCAAGAATAATGGACGATATGCCATCCCGACGTACAATCGCAGGAAAAGGCATATATCCAAATGGCGCAAAGATTGGCTTACAGCCGAAATCCAAGAATGGATTGGCAAACTGAATGAAATTGGCAAAGTAAGATGCAAGTTTAACTTTGCCTATCTGGCGTCCTTGCTTATGAGGGATAAATGGGTTAACCTTGTGAGTATTGTAAAGAGTAGGGCAGAGGGGTGGAAGCGGTCGACGAATAGCTGACAGCCATTTCTGACTCAGCCAGTGCCCAAAGTGTTCCTCAAGAGAGTGCTTGAAGCGCGTAAAGCTGCCATTGACCGTGCCGTGGCGGCACGGAAGTCGAGGAAAACCGCCCCGCCCCCTGTGGTGTACGAACTGAATGCGCTGGGACGGGGTCGCGAGGCACGCTCGCCGAATGAACCGTTCGAGCCGAGTCCCCGAACCGCGAAGTCACCGCCCATTTTGATGCGTGCGACACGCTTCAACAATGTCTGACTGTATACGTCGCAAAGTCATTGTCAGGAAGTAGCGCCAACAGGCGCGTGGTGTGCACTTGCTCCACCCCGGCACTCCAAAGACGGGCTGAAATTCATTCACCATTTGGGAGTCACTAGAGCATGCGCGACGGGCGAGAGCTTCCGAAAATAGAGCGGGAAGCCCAACGAACACTTTGTCGAGAGGTGTGAAGAGCGGGAATTGCCTTTTCACTCATCCTCGGCTACAGCGCCAAAGAGCTTCTGGATACTCAACATAGCCTCCTGCGCAAACTCGTTGAGGTTGACCTCCTTGCCCTTGCCGTCTTTGCCGCCGTCGAATACCTCGAGGCTGAAGATGCCGCGGAAACCGGTCTGAAGCACCGCGCGCGTGACCTTCTCGACGGGCAAGTAGCCGCCGGCGTAAGGGAAAGGCCGATATGCTTTGCTCCACCGGCCGCGCGGACGCAGCTCATCGATGGTCTTGTCCTCCAGAGGCGGCTCGACCTTGTAAGCATCCGAGATCTGGTGAAAGTAGATCTTGTCGCCGGGGATCGTTCGCGCCATCTCGTCGAGCGAGCATTGGAACCGAGCGTCACGCTCCTTGTCCGAACTCGCTTCGACGAATCCGTCCTCGCGCGTCGGATCTGCCCATTCGGCGCCGGAGATTTGGAACGAATCGGGGTTGTAGCCGAGGTTGTCGCGGTCGACCGCCTCGATGAGCTGCCACGCCTGCTTCCAAGTAGGTGCGTGTGTCGACCCTGCAGTCATTGGTTGGTAGAGTCAGCACGCAGCCAGGGGCAGAAGGCTTTGGAGAGCGGAGCCAGAAGTGAAGCGGGCAGAAAGAAGAGCTCACAGCACCAGTTTTCGTACGCGACCCGGAAGCCCTCCTCCTTGAGACGGTCACAGAGTTTCCGGAGATCCTGCACCAGCTTGTCTTGCGACTTGTCGATGTTTTCGGCGTCGGAAGATCCGACCTGTGCGACGGAGAAGAGCATGAGTACCAGGTGTAACGGCCGGACGGACTCGGGACAACCCTTCCGAGATTCTGCTCCGGGCAAACGAAGGACGAACCTGCAACGTCGTCGTCCCGATCGCCTTCATGATCCGGATCCACCCTTCGACCTGCTTCCACACGGCGTCCCACTCCTTGCTCCCTTCCGACCAGCCTTCAAACTTGCCAAACGGTTGCAAGATGAACACCTTGAGGTGTTCCTTCTCGAGTACCGGCTTGATTTCCTTCTCTGCGACCTCACACAGCGTATCGAAATCGTCTTCGGCGACGTCCTTGCCCTTTGAGGCGCTCGCGTGCGCCAACAAGTCGGGAAACGAGAACTCGATGTGCGAGAAACCGGCGCGCGAAATGGCGTGCAGTCGAGCCGGCAGTGAGTCGGTCGATTTCCCGAGCGAACAGGTCGCGTAGCACAGCGGGATCGTCGCTAAGGACTCGCGCGTGATCTTGGAGGGTTGATCAGGCATCGCGGTCTGCGTTCAGAATTTCGGCGTGCACGTGAAAGCGACAGTCAGCATGCAGCAGAGGCAGATTGCGAGGGAGCTCGCCAAGTGAAGCCTGGACTAACTGGTTGTCGCGGATTCGAGACGGTAAGTGGCCCAACGTGAAGTAGCAGGGGCGGCAGACTACGATGGAGGCGAGGACTCGCGAGCGAGAACTCTCCATCTCCGAAAGTTGCGTCACCGGCCGGCGCAGAAAAGAAAAGCGGAAAGACGTCGGGATGTCAACAGAGAGAGAGAGCCGCACTATATTGATTCTACGACACGGTATTTTTTCAAGAGCATGACTTCAAAGTCCGTCGGCGGGGGGAAAAAGAGAGAGAGAGAGAGAGAGAGAGAGAGAGAGAGAGAGAGAGAGAGAGAGAGAAGAACAAAAGAGGCGACAACATCAAGCAGATCCGGCCACCATGCTTCAAGCAGCTCCAGCAGTCGGCGCTGGCCCTTCCTCCAGGAGGTCGTCCTGTACCGGCGCGACTCCGGCTGCGGCCATACCTTCCAAGCGCGGCCTCGCCTCCTTCTATAATAGCGGGACGAGGTTACAGAGTCAATACTTCGGATTTCGGGTCGACGTTGAGCACAGCTTACCTCGGCCTCCAGAGTAGCCCTGACGAGGGCCATACGGCGATCTCCTACGTAGATTCCACACTGTAGAACAGCAGAAGCAAGGGACAAAGGACACGGTCAGCACGCGCTACCGATGCATCCCGACGCAAAGCAACGAGAGGAAACATCCCCCCCCCCCCCCCCCCCCCCCTTGTGACGAGAATACTCACCCTGTTGAAAAGCTTGTACGCGGGACCGAGACCGGCGAGCAACATGGCGCGCATGTCACCGTCTATGACATCGTCCCCCGTGGACTGGTCCAAGCGCTCGAGCGTCTCGCGGATCTTGGCCGGCGAGTTGAGCTCTTTCGGCAACGGGTGGTACCGACCGGCGAGAAAGTCGATCGAGGTGTGCACTTGGTCGGTCGAGTTTGTCAGTCGGAACCAGTAGAAACCGGCAGGAGGCGGAGGCAAGTTCAGAGCTTCCGGGTCGAAAGTCGCCGTCGGGCTGACTTTCGCGGCGTAATCGCGGGCGGGGTCCTCCTCGGCGCCGGTGACGGCAGCAGCAGCAGCAGCAGCAGCAAAAGGAACGGCGCCCCTCGCAGGCGGCGTGTCGGGTGGCGTCGACGGCGTGCCGGCGATGACGGCGAGGGTGGTCGACGACGACGCCGGTCCGTTGACGCGCACCGGCGACGGGCGCTTCTCAAATATGCTCATCGCGCTCTGCCCATCCGCAGCCGTGACCGCGTCCCCGGCGACCGTGAGCTCGGCACCGTTCCCGCTCGTGTCAGTGTGAGGAGCAGCATCACCATCTCCAGCCTGCGCGATCGTCGGGGCCGTCGTCGTCGTCGTGGTCGAAGTCGAACCAAAGTCGCGCAGTTCCCACAATTCGCCGGCGAGCTTGATGAGGCCGGGTTCGTCGACGGCCGAGTTGACCTTGTAGATCGCAAACACCTTCATGAACAGGGCCCTCTGGCCCACCGACGTCGGCGGCGAGTCGTACTTGATCCCTTCGAACGCGTTCCCCTCCGGTTCAAAGAGCCGGACAAAGTCGCCGGTCCAGACGAGTTCGGCGCCAAAGTGGGTCGACTGGAACGCCCACGACCGGAGTTGCTTCTCGCGCTCTTGCAGGTGGACCGGATCCGTCGGGTCGACGGGCGTCAAGAAGCGAGCCGTGACGTTGTAGCGGTCGCTGCAACATGATCGCGCTCATCAGCAAACCATCTCATAAGAAACAAAATGAAGAACCACCTCCGTGACAAGACACCGCAGTCGCGCGGTGAACTCACTTGAGCGTGAACGTAGCCATCAACTCTGACGCGATCTGCATCGCCAACCCGAGCGGTATCAACGCCTCATCGAGCGTCTTGGGCGCGCCCACCACCGCCGCCGCCGCCCTGGACCCCGCATCCTGACCCTGACTCTCCTTCTCCGGCTCACCACCATCACCATCGTCACCATCATCAAACAGCAACGTATCGCGCACAAACCCCTTGCCATCCCAAATATGCTTGACCGCCTCCCGGTCCTGCAACACCTCGTCGAACCCTTCAAACAACGAGCGGGGCCCGGCGTGCCCTATCCAGGGCACGACTTGGTCCTCGCCGAGGTGGCGGATCGTATCGGCGACGGCGAGGAGGCGGACCGAGTACCGCGTCGAGGGGATGGTTTTGAGGCGAGGGGGAGGTGCGAGGCAGAACGCCGTGCCTGGACGGGCGGGGATCGCCACCGCTCCTGCTGCTGCTGCTGCTGTCGTCGTCGTGGTCGCCGTGGCGTTTTCGACACCACCCTCCTCGATTTCGACGCCGTCCATACCATCGACACCGCGTTCGCCTTCATCCACAGCAACTTTTCCCTTACCCGCCTCCGTCGCCTGCGCCTCGCCCACCACCACCATCACCGCCTCATTCCGAATCTCTCGACCCTCGACAATCCCCGGCCAATGCATCACCACCTTTCCGTCCAATCTACCCCCCTGGATCCCATAAAGGGGTCGGGGCAACTCGGCCCAGACGAGTTCTCCCCTCCTCGGAGCGGCGGCCCGTTCGAGGTCTTCATCCCGCATGCGGTTCGTGAACGCGCCGCGATACGAAGGGCCATATTCGCTGCCGTAGCCTCCTTCGTAGGCGGCGGCGTCGGGTCCTCCGACGATGTCGACGTCGTCGGTCGTGTCGCCCAAGTCGGACAAGTCGCTCGAGTCGCCGCCATATTCGTCCGACTCGGTCGAACCGATCCCCTGTCCACCCGACTTGAACAACCCTTTCAGCTTTTTCTGCTTCTTCTTTTCCTTCTTCTTCTCCTTTTCGCGCTCCTTGCCCTTGCCCTTGTTCCCCTTGTTCTTCTTCACGCCGCCGCAGCCCACCTCGTCCATCTCTTTCGCATGGCGACGTTTCGCCTTTGCGATCGCCGCGGGGGTCGCGTTCGGTCCCAACAACCTGTCCCCTCCCGGGTCGTTGAAGCTCGCGACGCGGGCGGCGTTCCCGTAACCGTAACCGGACGAGGAGGAAGTGGACGGAGGGCCCGACGACCCGCCTGCGAGGGCGAGCGGCGAAGGCCTATAATTGACGGGGTTCTTGACTCTGGGTCCCATCGAGGCGGGACTCGAGCCGCGCGCAGGCGACGATGAGGCTGCTGCGCCGGTTTGTTTCAGGGGCAAGCCGAGCTGGCGGTTGACGTCGCCTTGGGTCATCTTGGCGCAGTACTTGCACTGGCACGCGATGGTGTCGTTCGGACCGTGGACGAGCAACCAGTGAATGTGAGGGGTCATCTCGTTGGCCGTGCGGAACTTGAGCACTTTCGGGCAGCCTGCGTGGGATTTTTTTTTTTTTTTTGGGGGGGGGGGGGGGGATGCGATCCAGGACGGTTGATTAGCGTAAGGCGACTCTTTTTTATCCCCGAGGCAAGAGGGAGGAGGAGACGCACCCCATACGTAGACGTCGGTTCGAGGCTTGCCACCGCCCATCGTGTGATGGACGGTGAAGAGGTAGTTGTCCGGCAAGGCGTCGAGAGTCCAGAATTCGTTCGGGGCTACGGACGGGGTGCGCGCGTGTCAACTCGGGAGGGTAGAAACTTGTACGAGTGCAGTGTGCGGCCTGGCTCACGCTGCGAGAGTTTGAGAGTCTTTGCGAGTTCCTCTCCGACCTTGTCCCTGAAGGCCTTGTGTCGGCCCGTGTCTTTCGGGGTTCGCTCGTACCAGTTTTCCTTGCCGTCGAGTTTGCGACTGGGCGAGTACTCTTCCTCTGGGGGCCATCGGTCGGGGTTGGCGTCCGAGACGCCCTGGTTGATGATGATGCGGTGGGGGGATTGTTTCGAGTTGTGGGACGAGCGGACGACGGTGTAGTGCGGCAGGGGAGGGGGCAGGTAGGTAGTACTCCCGCTGGCGGCTGAGGATCCGGATGGGCGTGCTTGTTTGTGCTTCTTTGCGGAGGATCGAGGAGGACGAGGAGGTGGGGAAGCGGTGCGTTTGTGACCTCTGTTGGCCAAGGTGGCGGGACCTGGACCAGGGGCTGCGGGCTGGTGGTGCTGGAGGTCGATGTCATCGTCTAGCATGTCGTAGTTCGAGTCGTTGTCTGCGTAGAGGTCTGCTGCGGTGGCCGCGGTGGGCGTGGTTGCGGTGCTCGGCGGGGCAAAGAGGGGCGACCGGGCTCGGCCGAGGTCGCCCGAGTCGCTGTGGTGGCTCACAGGCGACGACATGCCTCGACTCTGACTGGACTGCGACTCGCCCCGACTGGACTGGACTGGCGCAAGAGCAAGAGTGGGAGGGAGAGCCAACGAGGGGCGACTCCTTCGACTCGACGCTGGCATCTCTACTCCCTTCGGCTACTGTAGAGCCAGGATGTCGGACTGTGATCCAGCTGTACTCGCAGAGATTGCTCGTCTAGAACGCAAGCCTCCTCCCCCTTTGCCACCCCGTCTGCTCCCGCTCGCTGACTCTTGACTCTCTCTCTCACAAAGGCGCCATCAACGACCACAAGCACTCCAACACCGACTCGTATAGAGGCAGGGGCAGAGGCAGAGGAAGAGGAGCACCACGGACACGTGGCGCACCTGCTATGCACGCCAGCTACAAGAACGCCACTTGGGTCGCTCCACCTCGATCAGCCACCGCCTCGGACGCAACAACCACTCCCACTACTGCTGCACCCTCTGCACCCTCTGCATCTGCACCCGCGCCTGAACCGCGACAGGTCATCATCGACGGCGTCGTCTTTGTCGCAGACCCGAGGGGGAACAAACTCGTCAGGGAACCGAACCGTAACACGCTTTCTTCTCCCCCCAGTTACCGTCGCCCATCCTCAGGCTGATCATGTTCCCGTACCCCCCGTCTTCAAGAAGAAGCAGACCCGACGACTGCCGCTCCGCCAGCCTCGGAGGGAGCAGGCGCAACTCCCGCACCCGCACCCGCACCCGCACCCGGCCCCTTGACGCCCCGCCGACTCTCTCACCTCGGCACAACCTACATCCGCACAAAGACCGGCAACCTCGTCAGCCTCGCCTTTGCCCGCAAGCAGAAAGAGCAAGCAGACGCCCGCCGCGCAGAGATGGACCAGAAACGCGAAAGGCTCGATCGACTCGTCGGAATCGTCAAAACCGTACAGGGCGCGAGGAACAGCGCTGCCGCAACTGCTCGGGGAGGAGGAGGCGGCCGCCGAGGCAAAAGAGGGTGCGTCCGTCTTCCCAGTGAACGCGGCATCTTCCGCCCGCCTCTTTTTCCCTCGATTTGACACAAACTTTCTCTTTTAAAATCCCAGCAGAGGTTATGGCGGCAAAGCAGGAGGCGCATCTTCGCGCCGGGTCCCGAAACCGAAATCCGACAAGCTGTGCCGCTTCTTCCAGCGAACAGGTGCGTGTTGTGTGGTTCTCACGGAGAAAGAGACTCCTCTCCAAGAGACGTCGTCCAACAGGTCATCATCCACAACTGACTAGATTCTCCCAATGGACCCCTCGAAAAAATGATCGCGTGCACAACACCTCTTCGCAGGCCAGTGCTCTCGCGCCCACACGTGCCCGTACGTGCACGACTCGCACAAGATTGCCATCTGCCCGCTCTTCCTCCGCTCGGCGTGCCCCCGCGCCGCCTCCCAATGCCCCCTCTCGCACTCCCCCAACGCCCACCGATCCCCTCACTGCGTCCACTTCCCCAACTGCACTCGCGGCAGCGCGTGCCCGTACGCTCACATCAAAGTCTCGCCGGATGCCGTCCCCTGTCGCGAGTTTGTCGAAGTCGGGTGGTGCGAACGCGGCGAGGAATGCGATAAGCGGCACGTCAGGGAGTGTTGGAGGTTTGCAGAGACGGGGAAATGTGACAAGGTTGGATGTAGGGAACCGCATATTTTGCGGAGGACGCATACTGCCAGTGAAGAAGAGGAGGAGGAGGAGGGTCGGGAGGAGAACGACGACGAGGAAGAGGAGGAGGACGACAACGACGACGAGGCGATCAACGAACTGATCGAGGACGCCGTCGAGAAGGACGAAGCCGATCGCGTCTTTGGCAGCACCGCGACGTCGACCACTTCCACGACGGCATCGAAGGGGAAGAAACGCTCCCGGCGCGACTCCTCGGACGCAACACCCGGTCTGGTTGGCATCTCGGGCGCAGCGGGTCGACAACTCAAACGCCTCAAGGATCAACAAGATGCCGAAGCGGCGGCGGCGGCGGAGGCGAGGAGGAGGAGGAGGAAACGAGTGTTTGCGGGACAGGACGACTTTGTCACCCTCGAGATGCCGCTCTCGTCGGATGAAGACGAGGAGGAGGAAGCTTCCAGCGTCGATTCGGAGGATCTCGCCGAAGAAGAAGGGGAAGAGGACGACTTGGCAGACGAGCAGCCACTCTCGCCGGCAGATGCTCCTGCTCCGGATGCTGCAGCAGCAACAACTGCAACTGCAACTGCAACTGCAACAGCGGCAGCGCTGACCAAACCTGGATTTGCGCGTCCACGAGCTACTGACCTTCTCGACCAAGACGCGCTCGACTATGGAGACCAAGGCGACGACGACTAAGCGTCTCGATCCCGTGCCGTGCCATGCCTCACGACCGACCGACCGACCGACCGACCGACCGACCGCAGTTTGGTTCATGGGATTGACGTAAGGATCTTCTCTCCTACTCTTTTCGCGGCGCGATGCCAGAGCTTTCCTGTTTGTTTTTCTAGCTACGATGGTAGTCCGAGAAACCTCATCAAAAGTGGACAGACTGTCCCACGGCTGGGCTGCCTGATCCGCGCATCTCCGATCTCTGCCCGCGAGCTTCTAGCTGAAGTTCAACTCTCTTTTTCTTTTGCAATGGTCAACAGTCGAATACTTACTGGACAGAAAGTTGGGATGATGCGTTTGTACAAGACGGAGCGTGCTGCGAGTCAAACAGAGACAGAGAGAGGGAGAGGGAGAGAGAGAGAGCTGAATCTACTCGTCCTTCCAGTGCAGCAAGATCTTCTTGCCGCGTCCCTCCTCGATACGCTTCATGACCCCGCTCATCTTCTCGGCGACTTCGTCGTCGCTGCCCGCGAGTTCGACCACCTCAGTCTCGGGTTCCTTGAGCTTGCCTTGGGCCGTCAGTTCCGCGAGCGAGCGCATCATCGTTTGTCGCTCTTCGGGGTGCGTCTGGACCCAGTTCGAGAGCCAGAAGCCGACGCTGTCGTGTGGACGGACGTGGGCAAAAAAGGTTCAGCGCTACTCGGGAAAGTGTTTTATTCGCCGCAAAAGAGCGCGCGCGAGTAGCCACGACACGACGCACGCTGTCAACTTGCGGAAGATGAAGAGCGAGGGCGGAAGTGCCAGTGCAGTCTTGGCCATACCGCCGTAGGTCACTGTGGAGCTGATGACTATGAGTATGATAGCTCGCAAGAACGGCGGGGGGGGGGAAGGAACGGCAAAACAACTCACCGAGCTTGCCATCCATCGACAACAGCTTGGCCATCTCTGCCGTCTCTTTGCCTCCGACGCAGTTCAACGCGAGTCGCATCTCCCCGTCCCGACCGATCCACTCCTTGATCTTGGTCCGCGTGTTGTTCTCGCGCGAGAGGAACTCGTCGTATGTAAGGACGTGGTCGGCGCCGAGCGATTGCAGGTGCGACTTGAGCTCGTCGATGGATGGCCTGCAGTCCGATCACAAGTGTCAGTCCCCACCATCAGCACTCTTCGACGAAACGATTTCTTCGTGGTCGATGGGACAATAGAAGGATCAGGACTGACCGACTCCTGACGAGATTGATGGTCCCGACACCCCACTCCCTCGCCAGCTGGATGACAGCTTGCCCGACCGCGCTGTTCGCGCCGTTCTGGATTACCCACTGCTTCTTCTTCCCCTTCGAGACCGAATTCGGGTCTTCCGGGTTGAGCGGGACAAAGTCGGACAGCATGCGCCAAGCGGTCGGCGGGTTGATGGCGAGCGTCGCGGCCTGTCGCAAGTGGAGATGCGCGTCGGACGGCAGGGGGATCAGAGAGGAATGGGGCAAGTTTGCGTGTGACTGCCACGTTCCTGTACACGGGAGAGGCGCGCAAGTAAGCAGATGCCCCTGACCCACACCGAGAAATTGGCACAAACCGAGTTGCGGAACGCCCATCACGACTGCAGCATTAGAAGGCAAGGATTAGCAATAGGTCTGGGATGCTGTAAGGGATCTCGACATACCTCTGTCGCCGACTTTGAACCTGTGCTCGACTTGACCGTCCTCTTCGAAGCCCTCGATGGTCGCGACTCCTTCGTTCCCCATGATGCTGAGCGGTTCGGGTCCAATGTCCTCCCGGACCTGCGGCTTTGAGGGATAGACGCCCTGGATGACATTCTGCGAGCGTCCGTTCACACTCTGTAAGCGTTGGATTACCCTCTTGCATGGACTCTCAAGTGGGGCGGCTCACAATGTCGGCGGGGTCTGTTGGAAGAGGACAGGGCATCAGCCGGGGCGTACTTGTCCGTTTGCAGCTTGGGAAAATAGCTCACTGATTGCGCCCAGCTCGAAGCGGAGGCGGACTTGGCCCTTGTCCAGCTTGTCGAGGCGATAGCGATGCGCCTTGAGGACCTTGGCCGGGTCGCCATGCTCGGCAAACACGACAGCGCGCGATTCGACGGGGCCGGTCAGCCCGGCTAACGCTCGGCAAGAAGTAGCAAAGCCTCGGCGGTGATGTGGAGCGGCAAACATGGCGGGTTGTTGGTTCCGAACAAGAGGCAAGATGATGCATTCCCGCGGACTCGAGAGCATTTCGAAATATTTTCCTCGCAAGCATAACCAACGATGGTGATACTTTCCTTCGTGCACTTGTATGGCACATAAGTCGGGGTGAGGAAGCTCAAGAAAAGTTCTTTCCCGACCACTCCTCTGCCGCGGCTCGAGAAGTAGCTGATGCTCGCCGGGCCACACCAACTTATGACGGCAACATGTATGACTGCAGTGAATCTGTCTTCGAGATCAAGGGTACGCTCAGGCGCGCAGAGTGTAGTAGAGAATGTACGCCGATTTGGCCTGTCGCGGACGCCAGAGTCAGCATCCAGCCGCGACGAGTGTACGGAGAGACTGCACTCACTGATTCGACTACTTTTGGGTTACATGGCGTCACCTTGGAGTCGCCGATGTTGAACCATTCCTTCCCGCTCCGTACGAACGCGGTGCTGCATGGCAAAGAACCAGGTGAGTTAAGGGCGGATGGGGAGACCAGAGAGAATGGGGACGTACTAGTGCCCGCTGCTCAGATTGCCGTAATGATTTGTCACGCCAAACAGGTCGTAGACATAGCCGTTGGGCGGTCCGCCGCCGATCGCCTGACCACGATTGTCGTAGAGCGGCGGGGGCAAGAAGGGCGTCAAGTCGAGGCCGATGAGCGGATACTGCACTTGCGTCTCGAGCTGCGGATCGGTCATCTCTCGTCAGCACGCGAGGTCTACTTTGGCTACAGAGGATTGGACTCGCCTTGTCGCTGAACGGGCCGTGGAAGGAGAAGCGCTTGAGGTGAATGACAAGAATCGGCGGAAGCTTCGAGAGCGACAGCTTTTTGACCGACTTTCGCTCCTTTTTGCAGCGAGGGCAGTGCCTGCGAAGCCGGCAGTGTCAGTGGTATAGCTCAATGTCAGGAAGAGCGGAAGATGGACGCACCAAGCGTCGTCTCGATCAAGAATCTCGTCGCGGACGAACGTCTCGAGGCACGCCATGAGGCTGACTTTGCCGATCCCTCTTCCACCGGGTATCGGCACCGACAGGGGCATGAAGGTGTTGTATGTCGTCGAGGTCTGTGCAGAGTCAAACTGCTCAGTCAGCGCATGCGAAGGACGGGTCATTCCCAGAACGCACCTTCTGGCAAGTCAGGCACCGCATCTGATTCCGGAATTGGCCCTGGAAGCACTGCACGATGAAGCTGTCGTTCCGCATCTTGTAGATCTGCCATTCCCGCTCGCTCATGATCTGAGGCGGCAACGTCTCGAGGTCGTGCTCGCGTTCGGGCGTCATCTCGATCGGTGGCGGCTTGTGCACGACGTAGTTGCAGTCTTCGTGCAAGCCGTCCAGGAGGAAACCGAGGAACTCTTGCGCGTCGTGTTGCTCGGAGCCGCGGAACTGCGGCGCGACGCGGCAGATCGCCTCGCGGAACGTAACGGGCGAAAGGAAGTGATACTGCTGGGCCCACAGCATCCGAATGAGCTCGGCGACCGCGTTTGCCAACGCGCCCTTGGTGCCAAGAGGGTTGACGACGTTGATGTCCTTGCGGTAAGCGCCCCCTGGATGTCCGTGAACAAGTGTCAGTCAGAGCTTGTTCAGAGCATGGATGGAAAGTGCAATCGTACCCGTGAAGTATCGAGCAAACGGGACTGCTGCGCTGAGGCACTGGATCGTCGAGTTCATGTAGCAGGTATTTCCGAGGTTCTTGAGTCCACTCAGTCCGATGACTCCTTCGTTGAAGCTCAAGAGACTCGTCGGGAAATTCGAGTGCGCCGCGGAATACTGCGCCGGCTGCATGCTGGAGAAGGAGGAGTTGAGTCGCGGTGGCGCTGGCCGAGCCGGAGGTGGTCGCGCTAGTGTACCAACAGATTGAGCCGCATCGTAGGACGATTTACGAGGCGGAGGACGACTCGCCTCGGCGATCGGCGGTGGCGATCTTGCCTGCAGCAGGGGGTAGTCGATGGAAGGTCGGGAGTAGTCGGCAGATCCAGCTCGCGCAGGGGAAAGTTCCCCGTGGACATACGCCGTCATGTTGTTCGAGCCGGAGGCGTAGAGATCTGAGCTGTAGGCGCTTGACGGCCCGGACGGAGGTGGGGGCGCGGGTTGGCCGTAACCGTACCCGTTGAGTTGCGGTTGCGGATAGGATGGTCTTGACGAGGCCGGAGGAGGCGAAGCCGCTGCCGTGAAAGGGTCGTACTCTGGTGCAGGACCATACCTCTGCGCGGCGACAGGCGGCATGGCGAGCCGTGGAGACATGACGGAGGCGGCGACCGGTGACGGCTGGTAAGGGGAAGCAGGTCTCGTCATGGATGAAGCCTGTCTCGCAGCACAAGCATCAGCTCAGAGCGCCAAGAACACAGGTTACGATGAACGCTGCGCACCTGGCTATACCCATTGACAATGTGCCCGCTCTCGCCCGGGTACGACACGACCGTCGCGCGACGATTCGCCTTCTTCGCATCCGAAGGATCGGACTCGGGTGCCACGTGCGTGCCGACACAGCCTCTGGGTCCGACTTGCTTCTCCCAGGCTTCCCAACCTCCGCGAAGGAGGATCGGCTGCCTCGCGAGGTGCTTCGAAAACTCGCGCTCGTAGATCGCATTGACGAGGTTCCACAGGGTTCGCTGCGCGTCCGAGGAAGTTGAGGTCGGTGCAGTGGTAGGTAGTGCGGCAGAGGATCGGTCGTAGATGACGACAATGTCGTAGCGATTCCGTGCGTTGAAGAGCGCCGCTTCTTGGGGCGGCGAGAGACTCAAAGCATCCTCGATATCGGCGCTTCGGACCCTGCGAGCAGCCCTTCCAGTCAGTCGCGAGAAGCCGGGGATGTGAAGAAGCAGCTTACCCATTCCGCAACACGATCGGCTCGAGGCAAACAGTCTCGCCTCGGACCCGACCTCGCTCGTACTCTTCTCTGCTTCTCACGTCGAGCAGCAAGACTCGAGGGCCTTCGCCGCTTTCCGCCTTCGAAGTCTGGATGTACTGCCAGAGCTCGAGCGGTCGCACGTCGGTCGCGAACGGGATCTTGAGACCGTGACGCGGTCCCGCCGGCAAAGGCAGCGCGACGACGCCAGCGCCGCCTGATGGCGATTGAGCGTTCGCAGACGATCTTCTCCCGGGTACGAGAGCCGAAGGTAAATCCATCCGACCCTGAGTCGAGGCATAAGTCGCGGGAGGCGTGTGGCCGCGGCCAGCCGCGTGCTTGGCCATCGCGTCGGCGCGCTCTTGCTGTTCTCGACGGAAAGTCTGTTCGTCCAGGTGTTGTGGTTTCGGTGGATGGGGAGGAGGAGCGCGCCGAGGAGGCTTAGCGATACTGGAAGACGAGGCTGGTGTAGGAGCAGAGCCAGGATCCGAGGTGGGGACGGAAGGCAGCTGAAAGAAGTCGGACGAGGCGGTCGACGATCGTGTTCGAGTCGGGGCCAGGTTCCCCAGATCTGCCGGATCTATCCGTTTCTCAAAGTCGTCGAGACTCGGAAAGGCATCCTCGAACCGCGTGGAGGAGTCCGGCTCTTCCTCCTGCACTTGTGTTCGGGTCGGACCGACGTCGACCCCTCCTGCGGGTCCGCGATCGCTGACCCCGTTCTCGCGCTGTCCGATCGGTGCTCCTCCGTCTGGGCGGAACTGCAAGGCTGATTCCTCCCACACTTTGGCCGGTTCCTGCACTCTCGAGTAGGGTAGGATCGGAGGGGCGCTGCCGGACCTCTCGACTGCGTCGTCTGCAACGAGGTCTCCCTTTTGTACCCGTGGACTGGTGGACGGAGAGACTGGAGTCGCCGACTGACGCAGTGTACGAGACGGCCTAGATGAAAGCTGAGGGCTGGGCGGACGCTTCGGAGAAGCTGGTGGCGAGGCGGTGGTGGGGTGTCGTGCAGCTCCTAGAGAGCCGCTGGTCGTTGCTCCTGACAGTCCGGACGCTCGTAGAGCAGCCATACGCTCAGCGAGAGACGTCGTAGGAAACGACGGCGTTTTGTGCGGTTCTGGCCGAGAAGGCTGCGGGTCGGAGCGGTGACTGCGCTAGAGCTGGTCAGTGCTACGCCTCGATTTGTCTCCTATAGCTCGTCTACGCACAAACCATTCGATGTCGATGTCGACGACGCACTCGGCGCGTTCGACGGAACGTGCGACGCATCGTCGGAAGAGACGGCGGTGCTGCTCGACCGCGCGCTTGGAGTCACGGCTTCCCGCTGTTCGAGCCAGCGAACCACTGCTTCATTCGGCTCTCTCGCCGCTGTGGCCATCTGTAATTCCGAACGGGTCAGCAATCGTACTGTCCGCAGTACCGAAGGCTGCGAAAAGGCGCACCTTTCGCAAGTCGACGAATGTGTGGTACTCTGGCGGCTTTGTCGCGAGCATCGAATGGTAGTGCGGGTGGTTCATAATAATCTGCATGATTCTGTTTGTCACTCGTGGCTGTCAGTACAAGGTCTTGAAGACCAAGCCAGCCCTTGACGTCCGCTCGAAGGTGGGGGGATGGAGAGAGACTCTGAGGGCGCGACAGGAGCGAGATGGACCGAAAGCCGGGTCTTGCGCAGGCCGTGCTGGGACTACGGCGTCTCTGCCTCGAGTCTCGAGCCCTCGCGTCCACTCTTGCTGACGCGCCGCTCTCTGCGAGGTTGGATGACACGATCCGGAGGACTCACCCGGCCGCCCGCTTGTACTCGAGGAATGCCTCTTCGACCTTGCGGACGTCGTTGTCCGCCTTGCCCTGTGTCCAGTGCCTCTCTGCCGTCTCGAATGCGACGCGGGCCTTGTTGATCCAGCTGCGAATCGAGTACTCGTTCGGTCGGAAGTTGGCCAACTTGGCTTGGCTCTGCCGCCGCAGCTCGTCGAGCCGGGAGCTGGCAGCCGACATGGGGGCCTTTTTAGCTGCGAATACTTCTCGTGCGTCCAGTTCAGGTGGCGTAGACAGCGAGATGTCGCTCGTGAGGCGGTGCTCCTCGTCCGGGTCGTCATTTCTGCCGCTCGCGCAACTTCACGCACAAATTTGTATCATTATGCAAGGGGAGCAGTAAGCAAGAGCGGTACCTTTTCAAGTCACATACACCAGCAGGTCTCCGAAATGCTCGAAGACGCGGATAAAAATATCCGCCGAATCGCGTTCCTCGTTCTCTTCTCAAGGCCCTCCTGAGCCGCGGTCCCGTCGCCCTAGGCGCTGATAAGATGATCAGGAGACAGTGCACTCCCTCCCGGCGCTAAGGTCGCCAGATATGCGGAGAGCAGGACCGCAAAAAGCGAACCTCAACGGTCTTCCCTGGTTTCCGCCACCTCGGCTACGGGGTATAGCCGATCACCCGAGTCGGAGTCGTTATGCACGTGCACCTCTTCGTTTTTACCGAACTTCGTCTGTGGTGGGTCTGCCCCCGCTCCAGGTGGCGGGAAGCTGCAACCTGGCGCACAATGTCGAGTGAGCGCAGCAACGCCAAGCAACGTCCCGCCACATTTACACTCGCTCGGAGTTGGCCTAGAGGTGATCCTTTCATCTGAGTATACACCATGTGCGGGAGAGCTGGAACACCTGGGCCGACCCGGCTTATGCTTCCAAGCCAGCGCTGGGTGGCGGGAAAACGGAATCCAGACGGACGTGCGAAGGGCAGGCCGCCGAGCATCAGAGGTACGGATCCATCCGCCGTGCGCGGCCCATCTGAAGCGGGCTCTTGTGTTGTAGAAGCGATCATCTCGCAACCTCCGAAGCAGGCGTGCTTCTGAAAACCACTCGGCAGTTTAGATGTTATCGAGGTTGTCCCTCAAACCGGAATGACACGCAAGACCTGCTCTAACAGGTGGAGCTCCTCCTTCCCTCGTGCCTCTTGAAAGGCGCCACGACTGCCCAGATCACCCTGCTCCGAGCTTGCGTTGTCCCTCTTTGGGCCACGCCCTTGAACCCCGCACTCGCTGCTTGCTCAATCACTGCCTCTGTGCTGCCAGTTCAGTTTGGCCAGTTTAAACGCAACACAGCTTTCTGAAGCAGGCACTGCACTGTGTGAAATATGGACATTGCGCAGATTGACTGCATCCTCGTGCTTCTGGAGGATAAGAAGGTCAATCTCGCACAAAACCGATTCTTTTGCTCGCTTGAGCCGCAGAGGACCACCTCAGTATATCATGTGTCCGCGAACCGAGGGTAACAAAAAGACTTTGTGTGTCCATCCAGCAAACGGAAACAACAAAGAAAAAAAAGTGGGCCGCTTCCGAATCTTCGGAGGTTGTTGCTCGAAGTCCCCTGAGCGATTTGAACGCCCGGCCTGACGATGAATCCGAATAAACTGGAGTCGCCCGCTCTGCCCCTGAGCTAAGGGAACCGCTTGACAACACACCAATTTTTGACAAATATAACGGACTACTTCGCATAAGTACGCCAGGGTTGGGCTAACTGGACCCTACAAAGCTCAGAGGCCCACCTTTGACACGCAGCGGAGAGATATTGGGAGGGACCTCGATATGCGCCGGTGCATGTCACTTGCCAGGCTGAGCACCGCGGCTTCTCTGAGCAAAAAGAACCAGGCGTTCCTGTCACCCGAGGGCGTATCCCTCGACCGCGCGACGCTGCACGGGGCACAGCCTCCCCTACCGCGGAGCACCCTGTTCGCAACGGTCGGCCAAGGCGTGACTCGCTAGGCCAAGGCGAACATGGAGTCCTGGGCACCCACGCGATGTCGGACAAGCCGCGGTGGTTCGAGCGCCCCCGGACCATACGCCGCCATCTCGCCAAAGTCGCTGTCTCCTTCTCTCTCTTCCTTTCCTCTTGCCGTTCAAACGCGACAGTCTCTCCGACGCGCGTTCTTTAACCCTCGCTTGGTAGCGCTCAAATGGCGAATCCTGGTCCCGAGCCAAACCAGCTCATGGAGCAGAGCGAACTCGATCCCAAAGTCGCCATACCCAAATTTGGGAATGAAGTCAAGATCACCGACAAAGATCTGAAAGACCTGTACGCTGCCAGATTCCAAGCTTGGATGGGACCATGATCAGCGGCATAGTCTGTCTCGCAAGGGACTGCAACGCCAAGATCTGTAAGAGGGAGACTTCGCGTGATTACATCTCAAGCCATCGATGTGCCGCCAGGAGAACGTTCGCTAGAAGGCAGGATATTCTCAAGAAGTGGCGCAAGTATTGGGAAAGTGACGAGTTTCGACGCTGGATATCCGAGCTAACACCTCAGAACAGGATCACACGCAGGAGCAATTTTCTCGATCTAGCGGATCACTACAAAGGGGAAAGTGGATTAAGCCCGTGAGTGTTGCAGACGTGGCACCCTGACGTGGGATCCAATTTCCAGGGGATAGCTGACAGCCATGTTTGACTCTAGCCAACGCCGAGTTCGTTCGTCGAGAGGGATTCCGTGAAGCACAGAGCAGTTCGTCGTAAGCACGCGAATGCAAGGGCTGGGAATTCAAGACCCCGCAAACGCGAAGCTGGAGAGGCAGGTTCTGCGTCGCAGGGCGGTGGCGAGCCAGGTTCCTCACACAACGCCTACGAGCCAGGACGCCGTACTTCGAGAGCAGCTGATGTTTTTGCTCTGTTTTGACCTTTCCGCCCTCCCAAACCCGCGGTCTCCGTCGTGTGAAACCGTAAACAGACCCAACCGAGCGGGTTGAGCACACACTCCAGGATCAGTTTTTTGATTGTTCCTTTCAACGGCCTTTGCACTGTGGTATTCTCTGAGATAGACACTAGGTCTGCGTGCCTGCTGACGTCTTCAGGAGACAAAGCGATACACTGAGAGCTGTTCGCAAAGGAGAAACTTTGTCTGAAACTTTTGCTCTTCCTCGGCTATCGCGCCAAAGGGCCTGCGGAGACTCGACATCACCTGGAAACCTATTCGGTTATAGATGTGGGTACCCTTGACGACTTTGCGGCCGTCAACGCTGTCAAGGCTGAAGATGTCGCGGGAAGTTCGTCACGGAGCACGGCCCGTCAGACCTTTTCGAGGTTTAGTGGCCTGCCCCTCGTACTCCTCAGGGGTAATACAACGCCGTGTAGTACAGGACAGACTGCCCAGGTGCGCGACAGCCTTCGAGCCTGAGCTGCGCTTTTCCCTATCTCCTCCAGTTGCTGACAATCATGCAGAACAAGAAGAGGAAAGGAGGGTATCTCGTAGTACGTAGTTCGGCAGGGTCAGCAAGGCTGAACGACCCCGCATCTCTCTCAGGTGCGGGTATAAAGCCCTACTGACTCCGAGGTGCGACCGTTGGCTCTGGCAGAGTGTGGTCGATCCGATAGCGAGCAAGATGGTGTCTGTCGTCGGCAGAGCTGCGGCCATGCCGCTCTCCTTGCATGTTGCTCGGGAAAAGAGGAAATGATAGTAGTACAACAAGCAGTGCGACAAACGAGAGAGCCGCCACGGGAACGTTACGCCTGCCCTTCGCGGTAGTTGCCGTCATTCTCGTCTTGGTCGTCCTCGAGCCCTCGATCTGCGACCTCTTCGTCGTCGATGCCTTCGCTGCCAGCATCCTCCATCTCGTCGTCCTCGCCTTCGTCGACATACTCTTCCACGCCCTCCAAGTCGTCCTCTTCGAGGTCTTCCTCACCCGGGTACAGGTCTGCCTCGTCTGCGTTCGGACGTTCGTTCCGCAGGACGGGCGTCGCGGCCTCGCCTCCGCCCTCGCTTGCAGCCATGGAAGTTGACGCTTCCGCCACGACGGCGGCAGTACCATCGGATGCAGAATCGACGGTTGCCGGCGCCGACACGGTTGGTTTGGGCGCTTTCGGAGGAGGGGCAGGCGGGGGAACTCCTTTCTTCTTGGCCTCATTCGCCGCGCGGAACCCTGTAGACACCGCTCTCATCAGCGTCTAAGTCCTCCTAGCGCCCCAGAGATGACCGGTGAGAGAGAGGTGAGCCCGTGCGCCGCACCTGCGAGATCCTTCTTCAGCTGCCGGTGCAGTTCGCCGCCGTCGTCCCAACCGAGTTGCTTGACGGCATCGAGGACGTGAGCGGCCGAGATGGTCTTGTGGTTCTTCTCCGCTGCGAGATCATGGCTCCTGTCGGCGAAGGCATCAGCGACGAGGAATCGTTCAAAGGGTCGAGAGTCAGACGCGAGGAGGGACGGACAGCGCTGCGAGGTAGTTGATAAAGACCGTCGAACCCTTGACGAGCGCGAGCGGCACCTCCTTCTGCAGTTTGATATCGTCTGGGAGCTGCAGGATCGGGCGCGGAAAGGCAGGTCAGCGTGCTAGGGCCATGACAGGACGAGCCGAAGGAGGTGGTGCGCCGTGAGAGCAAGGTCTTTCAGACTCACGGCGCCTCGTGCTATCCGCGCGACTGCAGAGAGCGTGTCTTCCATCAGCTCGGCCGTCCCTACAAGCCACACGCTCGCCGGAGCGCCTGCACGAGGCGACAGCAGCGAGTTTAGCAGGGCGAGACGCAAGACGAACGCACCGACACTCTTTGGCAGTTCGAACGCCTCGAGACCGCCGTCCTCTTCGTGGACAGGATCTGACTGCGCCGGTGCTACTTTCTTGCGCGGCATCGTCGCTCTCGAGTGAGGTGACGAGAAGTCGGGTCGTCGACCAACAACTTCGCGTCGCAAAGTGCCGTTCCGCGCGACAGTCGCTCAGGAAGACCTAGGACCTATAGAGCTACTCTCGGAGCTGTTGCTATGCTCGCGTAGTCGCCCAAACAGTGTATCCCAAGGCGAGAAACTCTGCACGCGAGAGAACATTGCGTATGGTTACACAGCTGATGGTACAAGCAGGTGAGGGCACCTCGACTGCCGCCTCGGCCGGAACTCAGAAAGAGGAGGCGGGAGCTCTCATCGCTCCGCCTTGACCGCAGCTTTGCCGCCCCTCTTGCCGGCCGTGCCGTCCGCCTTGGCCGCCGCCGCCGCCTGCTGCTTGCGCTTCTCCTCGAGAAACTCGGCTTCGGTCCCCCGTCCCTCGGCCTCCTTCTGCGCCCACAGTCGCCGGTTGACGCTCTCAAAGTCGACCTTCTCGTCCTCTTCGATCTTTTCAAAGTCGCCCTCTGCGAGCGAGGCGTTGTACTTTTCGAGGAGGACGCCGGCCATCGCTTCGAGGTTGTCGAGCGCTTCGTTCATCGCGTCGACCGCCGACTTGCCATCTGTTGGGCCGTCTCAAGTAGTCAGCGTTCACTCTTACGTGTCGCCTGGAAAGGAGAGCGGCCCAGTACGGACCATACATCTGGACTCGGATGTGGATTTTGGCTTCTGACGGATGAGGTGCGCTGTGATGAGGGACGAAATCGAGGATCAGGGGCGGAGCCGCACCGTCGCCGGAACACTGTAGCGTACCTGTAACCGCAGAACTCGACCGAAGGGCTGCAGGGAAAGGGGTTCAAGTCAGCCGAAAAGTATCGGAAGGGTGCTGATCAGGAGCGACGCACTTTTTCATGAGCATCCACCGCAGCAAGTTTCCGAGGGTGTGGTCCTCCTCCAAAATACAGAACGTGGCCTGCGTGTAGCCTTCAGTCGCACCAGGAAGCTGTCGCCACGAGAAAGATGAAGAAACCGGTGCGGTCAGCTTCGTCTCTTGAGATGGGGGAGCATAGCAGGCGAGGCAAGAGGGAGGGGGAGCGCAGACTCACGATGCTGACTTTGTCGCCGCTCACGGGCGCAATCTCGTGCCTATTCGGTAATGCTGCCATGTCGAGTGTGTGTGGTCGGATCCGAGCCGTCTCTCTCTCGCGAGCGATGAGGTTGACATTCGGCCTACTCGCCCCCCTCACGGCTAGAGGACAATCGATGAGCTAGATCACATCCGAATCGCTACAAGAGATGACTCAAGCCCTGCGCTATATCCTCCGCGAGGTCCGTGATCCGCTCGGATCCCTTTGTTCCCTCCTCGCTGACGACGAGAGCCAGGTGCTTGTTCCCTCGAGGCCTTGTCCTCCCCTGCTGGATGCCTCGGTCTATTGTGCAAAGTCAAACAAAGCCAGCGCAAAACGCGCGTCTCACCCATGTCAATGTCATGTCATGTCGGGGAGGACCTGGCGCTCATAAAGTCGTCGAGACCTTGTCCCCTCTGGACGCTCTGATTCAGCTTTTGCTTCTTCTTGACGCGAAAGGCGACGCTGCGCTTCGTCCATAGGAGGACTCACGACTTTCACGACTGGGATTGTCCCCCTCTCGGACTACCGCTTCTCTCGCAAGTCCTCGCAGCTCTGCATCATGTCGTCGCGACTGCAACCTCATACGCATCAACGCCCAGCTCATTCCATGCTTTCATCCGCCGGAAGCGCTATCGGTACGTCCCGAGTTCCATCAGGATCTCGTTGGCAGCGGACGAACGCCACTCAGACGCTTCTTCCGCACAGATTCGGGCGCCGCTTCCTTTGTTACAACGTCCTCGCTCGCGCCACCATCTCATTCCAGCTCGTCACTCACAACTTCTACCACCACCACCTCGCTGGCGAACGATCGCGCGCGCCATCTCGCTCGAACCCGCCGCGCCGCCGATCAGGTTCGACTCTCGTACCTCGCCAAGGGGTTGTTGTCTGTGTCGCCCGACCCGCCGCGATCGGACACGGACAACTCGCGGACAGATCAAAAGCTACAGCTGCTGCGGTATACTCTGGAAGTGGAGGCATCGGATTGCGGCAAGAATGTACAGAAGCGGATCTCGGTCATCTTCCCGATTCAACCTCCAGCCGCGACTGCGCAACAGGTGAGCTGCCCTACTTCGATACTGAACGCCTCGATAAAACACTCACTGATGATACTGTGACAGACTTTCCCCAATACCACCGTTTGTCCTCGCAAGGCGCGCAACATTGTCCGCCTTCCCCCGATCCACCATCTCTCTCTACTTCCTCCCGCGCCCAAAGTCCCCCGTTTCCGGAGTCTCGGGCCCGCAGCTGCTCCTGAGCTGCGCGTCGAGCCAGAGTCTGCCACCGCTGATGCGAACGATGCCCGAACGGTGGCGGCAGCTCTCGCGCAATCAACCGCAGAGGTTGGATTCGCGCCCAAACCGGACGGTCGCACTGCCGCCTGGGCGCACGACCAGCAGCAGCGGCTGCGAAAGCGAGTCTATCCCTTCCTGACTACCGCAAATGTCGAGGATCCATTGACCAACGGCGCTGCACCGAACGGTGGCGGGCCTTTGTGCGGGAACAAACGGGCCCGGGAGACTTTGCTGTGTGAACGGCGGGGCAAGTGTGTCGAAGTGCTCAACATCGGATAGCGAGGAACGCGCACTCCATCATGTAAAGCCATCCTATTTAGCCGTTCTTTCTTTCGCATCGAGAGAGGGGGAAGCTCGACTCTTTGCCTTCGCTCTCGAGGTTGACCGAGAATCGGCTCCTCCTCTCGCTCTACACTGCCTCGCCCAATAGGCAAGGCGTGAGCAGTAGAGCGAGTGCTATGACTACCCTCAGAGGCTCCGGCGAGTCCTCCGCCTCTGGATCCTCGCTCCCGGCGCCGATGCAGCTTCACTCAACTTCTCATGCGCTGTCGTCGCTCGTCGTCCTCGCGCACGATTCGCTCCGAGACCACGTCAGCGACTATGCAGACGCTCATCGATGGATCGACAGCTTCTTCGACAAACTCGAATCCCGCGCGACGTCGTCGAACGGCGGTCCTCGGTCAGTTACTCTCCTTGTTGTTGACCCATCAACCTACGCGCTGCCACTCCGAGGCATACAGCTGACTAGGGACTGCACAATCGACAGACCTGCACTGTCTGAACTCATGAAGACCCCCGGCCGGAAGCGCACCGTCGGAGCCAACGCGACGAACCAAGCGGCTGCTGGTCACTCTCTCGCCTCGGCCAAGGAGGATCCGCTCGCGACCCTCCTCTTTGCGGACGCAGGATCGGCCAGATCCCGATCGCCCCACGACAAGGAGAATAGCACCTTCTCCCCGACCGGGACCGGGAGCGGGACTCGCACTTCACCGCGCAAACTCTTGTCCCCACTCGCTGCCGCCGCCACGGCTAGTTCTCGGATGGGCAAACCCGCCGCTTCTCCCATCCGTCTGTCGCCTCGCCCTGCTTCCGCTTCCGCTGCTGCGACGAAGGAGAAGGCAAAGACAAAGTCAGTTCCAGTACCGGAACCTGCCCC
This sequence comes from Rhodotorula sp. CC01, assembly GCA_021654155.1. Taxonomy (NCBI): domain Eukaryota; kingdom Fungi; phylum Basidiomycota; class Microbotryomycetes; order Sporidiobolales; family Sporidiobolaceae; genus Rhodotorula; species Rhodotorula sp. CC01. Next base: position 400,861 of record JAKEZK010000001.1, read on the forward strand.
CGCCCAAGAGCCCATCGTCGAGGCAGCATCGGTCGAACCAGAACAGCCGGCTCGACCTGTCGCTGAGCCGCCCGTGCAAGAGCAACCGGAACCGACGACGGCCGTTCTGGACGCAACCGAAGAGGAGGTCAAAGCTGACCTTTCGATCATCGGAGAAGAGGAGGAAGAAGATGCCGCCGCCGACGCGTCCTCTTCTCGAGCGAGCGAGGCCGCCACGAGCCTTGTCACGGAGACCCAGCTCAGCCAATTCGTCGCCAACACCTCCGCCCAGCTGCCTCCCCGGTCGATCTTGTCCTCAGTACGCAACGTCTCGAACGCGTCGTCCGTTGCCCCCGAGGCCGACGCCGAGGAGGACCACACCGTCCCGCTCAACGACGCCCCCTCGACTTTGCGATCCGCCGACCTCTCCTCTTCCCTTTCGGCTTCGACGACTCGCACCCCCGGATCGTCCACTTCCCGTTTCACGCTCGGGACCTACTCTGCTGGAAAGCTGGGCGGTCTCGGGATCGGATCGAGCCCACCTCCGGCTGGCACGGCACCGGCGACTGCAGCAGGTGGCCGCCTCGCCAACCCGCGCATCAGCTCTGGTGGTCCCGCTCCTCGGCAGCTCAACTTTGTCGGTTTGCCGAAGAAGAGTCTCGGACATGGCCTCGGTCTCGGACGCGGTTGGAACAACCAGTCTGCCAGTAACGTCGGCGACAGTCAGGCCAGCACCAGCACGTCCAACAAGAGCATTACGTTGTCCGACTCGACCCCAGCCACCGATGTCGAGATCGAGCAAGTGACGACCGTCACCGCTTCCGGATCGACCAAACGCAAGTCTCTCACCGGCCCGGACCTCGCCAACAAGACGCCGAAGCTCGCGGAGCCAGCTTTCACGGAGCAGGAACTCAAGCGGAAGCGCTATGAAGAGCTCAACAACCGGATGCAGAGTCTCCAGGCGCGACAGAGCGTTCTCGGTGGTCGAGCCAGCAACGTCGCCGGACCGTTCGGCGCGAACGCCATCTTTGGCGCCAACAAGCCGTTCAGTGGCTCGTCGGCGTCGCTGTTCCAGTCTACCGTTCCTCTCGCCAACCCGAAGGCGACTGTCGGCGCCACGCAGTCGACGGCCGCCCCGGCAAGCGCTCCGGCTCCGGAGGCTCCTCAAGGCACGAACGCTCGTCGGCCGTCCGTCATGGAGCGCGTCCGGTCGTTCGAGTCCAACACGACTGGAACGGAGAACATGCACCCACCCTCTCCTTCCAAGATCCCCGCAGCGCTCGCAGCCAATTCGCACCACGTCGCACGACCGACCTCTCCGCCCCTCTCGCCGCGGCGGCTCGCCTCCCCGGGACCCGCTTCGCCGAGGCTCATGGGCCGTTCCGCCACTTCTGCGCTGCCGCTCGCGAACTTTGGCAGTCCAAGATCGGCGCAATCGGCTACGGCGTCTCCGCGCCTCGCTGCGATGACTCGTTCGCCAACCTCTCAGGCTTCGGTGTCGATCTCGTCGATGCTCGAGTCGGCGCCAAAGGCTCCCCTCGCGAAGCTGCAAAGCCCGAGCAAATCGCCCGTGCGACCCGACGTCACCACGAACGCGACTCGTTCCAGTACGCCGATCGGCTCTCCGCCGGCGCTGAACCTCCAGGTGAATCTTGCAGAGTCGAAAGCTCGTCAGCAAGTCGGTGCAGAGCCGCGCGCGACCGAAGTGCCGGTCGCCGAGAAAGTGGTCTACGAGGAGGAAGAAGAAGAGGAGGAGGAGCCGACAATGTCGATTCGAGCCGTCAACGCTTCGGTCGATCCCGCCACAGTCGCAGCGGCCGAGACGAAGAAACGCGCTGAAGCTGACGCTGCCGCTGCCGCCGCCGCTGAGGCCGAACGCGTGCGGAACGAACGGGAAGCTAGCGCTCGTCGCGCTGCGGAACAAGCCGCGCGTGCACTCGAGGAGCAAGAGGCGCAGCGGGAGCGGGAAGAGCTGCTCAAAAAGCGGTTGCCGTCTCTGCCCGAGCCGAAGGCGCCGACTGACGATGAGGCGTCTTCTTCGGACGAGGAAAGAGAAGACAAGGTCGCCAAGGTTGTGCAGAATGCTGCTCCTCCGAAGAGCATGCCGGGCTCGTTTGCCGCCGAAGATGCCGCGGACGAGATGGAGCAGGACGACGACGACTTTACGTCCATGTCGGTCATGTCGACGGCCACTGCTTCTTCGACGCTCAACCTCACCCAGCACCAGCCCTTCAAGCCCGTCGTCGCTCACAAAGCTACGGGGGTGCAGAAACATGCGGCCAAGAGCAGCATTGCCTCGAGCGTGTCGACCACTTCGACCCTCAGCCGATCGGTCAGCAACAATGCTCTGGCGACCTCGATCTCCAAGAAGCCCAAAATTGAAGTGAACGCGGTCAAGCGTGCAGCAGCGGCAGCCAAAAAGGTATGTGGACCTTTCTCGGATCGAGCGGAATGCGTTTGTGATACCTGACGTCCTTTGCTCGCCCCTCGCTGCAGGAGAAGGAGGAGCGAGAACGGCAAGCCGCTCTGCGGGAGGAAAAGCGCGCAGCTTTGCTCAAGAGGAAGCAGGAGGAGGAACGGAAAGCGAAGGTGGAGGGGCTCGAAAAGAAGCGCAAGGAGCGGGAGGAAGCCGCGAACAAAGCGACCAAGGGATCGGTGGTTCGGGGCGTCAAGCCCAAGGTGCGTCGTTCGCTCCTGATCAACCGTTTCGTGAGCTTACATTCAGCTTGTATATCGCCGCAGACCGACGAAGAACCCGCGAAGAAGCGCAAGATCGAAGCGGATGGCCGCTCGGCGCAACCTTCCCTTGCCGCGTCTCAGGGTCGTGCGGGAGGAATGGGCCCACCGCAGTCGGCACTCAACAAGTCGACCGGTGCTTCTTCGGTGCCGAACAAGTCGGCGGGTGCTTCTTCGGCGCTCAACAAGTCGACGGGCGCGACGGCCATGATCGGCCACAGCTTCATGTCGAGTAAGATCAACCTCGCCGGTGGAGCTCCTGCACAACCTCGTCCGCCCGCCCCGACTGCATCAAAGCCTCTCGGACTGAGCAGTGGCAGTCTCGCACCACCGCGCGCCGCCGTCGAGCAGCAACAACGAGCTCCTGCGCCGGCGCCGGAACCCGAGGTTTATCAAGAGTTGCCCGACATCGATTCGGAGTACTCGGATTCGGATGACGAAGCCGCGCAGGAGCAGAAGCAGGCGGCGCTGCCCGGATGGGCCAAGTCTCCTAACCTGGTTCGCGCGCTGCAGCGGCAGCAGGAGATCAACCCGGACGACATCTTTGGACCCATCCCGAAGCTCTCGATCGGAGGTTCGTTTCTACTTTCTTCTTCCCGCCTGTGCTTTGCGTCATCCCGAACCAGGTGCTGACACGCCACGGCGCTTTGTAGAGATGTTCCGCAACGCGAACAGCACGGCCCGGCTGCGGCTCCGAACGTCGTCCGCTCGGTGGGAAGGCACCGACGACTTGACGCAGGCCGACATTGCTCGCTATCACCGCGCGATGGGCTTCCGGTCCACTTCGCAGCAGCCAGGACCTTCCAACAATCAACAGTAGACGTAACCTTTTGCGTTGCAGTCGGAGATTCCGCTCCTCGGTTCGCTCTCACCCCTTTTCGTCCTTTTCTTCCCCTTTGCACACGTGCGCATGTGCCTTTCTTTCTTCTGCCAGCATCTTTGCGGCTGTATTGCGAACTTTTGTACTCTACGTTATCTCGGTCGCGAATGATAAGATGTGGTGGCCGGGCATCGGGTGCGCGGGCCGCGTGGACAGTCGGCACGCGCCGAAAGATTGATCGATAACTTGCAGCGAACACCGCCTCAACTTAGAGCAAACCCATTGGGCTGAGTCAGCACCCGCGTGTGTGTGTATTCCGTCAAGCTGGACAACCTCTCGTTGCTCGCGTCTGTGACGCAGGCAGCGCCGATGCAGCACCCTTTGACCGGGGTCGGCCATGCCAACTACTCCCCAGCTGCGACTTCATCATCATCAGCAGCGAACGGAGCGTCTGCAGCCAGCGTGCGGCATGCCTCGTCATCGCATGCGGGATTCGGGTCGAGTCACCTGCACGCTCTCTCGCTGAGCCGCTCACCCGCCTCGTCCGATGCTGGAGAAGTCGGCGGCTTCAGGCAACCCAATCTGGCGGCGACGGCGGCGCCCAAGAAGGCGCGCAAGTTTGCCGACGGTCACCACGACGAGGACGGTGCCGACGGCGAAGATGGACATTCTCGGAAACGATCAAAGCAGTCTCTATCATGTGCAGAGTGCAAGGTGCGGTTCCAGGTTGACATGCTGTTGAGGCAAAACGCGCTGACCCTGGCTCGTCGTATGGCAGCGCCGCAAAATCAAGGTAGATTGATGTCCGATTCATGCTGAGAAAATAGAGTATGTAGAGAAGCTGACCGCTTGAACTCCAAAGTGCGATCGGAGGGTGCCCTGTTCGAGCTGCATCAAGGTCTGCTCTCGCCGCTCGTCCTGCGTGCTGATCGCGCATGCTGACGCACCATCTTGCAGCGCGGCCAACCCGACAGCTGCTCCTGGGAGGACGCCAAGATCGAGCCCGAACGTCAGCCGTTTGCGCTTGCGGACGACGTCGACGATCTCCGCGCCCGGTTGCAGCTCGTCGAGCGGTTCATCAACACGCTCCCGCCCGCGCTCAAGACTTCCTTCGTCGAATTGGGGATCAAGTCGATGGGTCAACGACCCGTGAACGATATCAATGCCGCCGACCACGAGTTCGAGCCGTCCGTCTTGACGAGCGCGTACGTCAAGCCGGAAGGCTGCAGGGACGAAGCGCCGCCCGACTCGCTCAACGTGCTCGACAGCATCATCTTCGATGCCTCGACCACCATGACGGCAGACGGCTTGCGCCGAGAGGCGGCCAACTTTGACCCAGACATGACAGCATGGAGGACGTCGATCCGCCGAAAAGCGCCCGTCTACGTCAACCCGGCGAGCGGAGTCAACATCGGTCTCGACTTGTGCTACAGCCAGGCCGATCTCGATCAACAAGTGCGACAGTGCTACGACCGAGTTTACAAGCTGTTGCCGGAGAAGGAGAAATGCGTTCGACTCGTCCACCATGTAAGGCGATGCGATGATATTTCTCCGTTGCCGTGCTGACTTCTGTCACCAAACAGTACTTCCATCAGTACGAATGGTTCTTTGCAGTCCTGCACAAGGAGACGTTCCTGTGCGAAGTCGACCGCTTCTGGCAGATGTATCCTGCTAGGCGGTACGAAGTAGATCCGGCATGGCTCGCCGTCCTCTTCAGCGTACGTGGTCTGTCTAGTGACGCGTGTCACTCTCAAAAATGAAGCTGACGGCGCCGAATGCCTCGACAGGTTCTGGCTCTCGCGAGCGATGAGGCGGGTCAGGCGCCGGACGCGCAGAGCCCGGATACGGATCAAGTCCTGGCCGACCACGGCACTCCGCTGCATGCTGCAGCCCAGCGCATGTTCTTGCTCTCCGATCCGGGAGGGAAGGCGCAGATTCGGACCATCCTGTGCGCGCCCCGACTTTTTACCTCGCTACTCCCGAGCAAAACCACTTGCTGACTGTCTTCTGACTGGCTAGTACGATCACCCTTTTCGCTTGCGTGCGTGGTCTGATCGTTCTATGAACGAGTATTTCGCTCACTGCCGACTAATCTCTATTCATGCGCCCAGTGGACGATCATCTCGGCGTACGGTGGCGGCGATTTCGCCCGCTTCGCGTCTTGGCTCGCCCAAGGTATCCGGACGGGCCACAAGCTCGGGCTCCATACTCTCACGTCTGATCCGGAAACCATGCCCCCGGACGACCCGGCATTGCCGCCTGGTAAAAACTCGATGAAGCGTGAAATGGCTCTGAAGCTTTGGGGCTTTATGATCTTCTTCGAGTGCGTGTTGATTGCTCCGCTTCCCCCTTAGTCCTTCGACATGTCCGCTGATCTACAATGCTACACGCAGTCATCTCGGTGGGAGTGGTCGCTATCGCTCATATGTGCGTCTTCCCTTTGTCCCGGGCACGGTCAAAGCGCACCTGCTAACGGAGAGCGTACCCGCAGCTCATTCACCCAGCACAAAACAGCGCCCCACCTCTCTCCAACTTGAACTGGAGCGATCTTTCCATCACCGAGTGGAAGGTCAACCCCGCACCTCAGTCTGTCCTGACCGTACGTGATTGTGCCGGGAGAGCGGTTTGGATGTCGACTCTCTGCTGACTTACGCGCCACTTCCTGCACAGGATGCGACCCTCGAGCGGCACAAGTACCAGATGGCCCTCTTGGCGCGCAAGACTTTCGACATGCTTGTCGTCAGCCCCGAGCCCTTCAACTACGGCATGATTCATGAGCTCGATCGCGAATATCGCGAGATGCTTGACGCCATGCCGGACGCTTTCCAGCACGAGTACGCCACCTTGGAGGCGCAGGATCCGTACATCCGCAGTCGACGCTATATCGCGATGCAGGGAGTTCACGTACGTACGAATCGCTTCATCAGGCGAGGTAAACAGACCTGCTGGGGAAGAGAACTTACACCGCGCCGTCTTGTTGCGCGCGCAGAATCGCATCGTACGCCTGCATCGTCCTTTCCTGGTCAAAGGCTGGGAGCCGAATTCTCGCTTTGCGTACAGGTTAGTCTGAACTTGTCTTCCGTCTTTCCGCAGACGCACCACTGACGATCCTCCCTCTCCAAAAGCTCCGAAGCCTGCGTGCGATCGGCCAAGGTGGTCGTTCTCAGTCATCACAACAACCTGAAGCTCGACTTTGGCCTGAGTCGGAATTTGCGCATGCTCTATTCGGTGTGTGCACGAGCCCGGCTGAGCTTGAGTCGCGTTTGCGCGGTTTCTCACTCCTAGTCTCCCTCACTGCAGCATTCCCTCACCGCTGCCACTGTCCTGGCCGCCGACCTCTTCCAGTCAGTCCAGGACCAGCTATTCATCGGTTCTCTCCCTATACTGATCGTAATTCGCCTTGCAGCTCGACCGATACTGATGCCACCGACGCCGAGATTGCCTCGAAGAGGCGAGTTCTCTTCTTTTCTTACGTGAGACTCTACTCAAACTGAAGCTAACGCCCAACCTTTGTGACCCTTCCAGGGACAACTTCCAGCTCGCCTTGGACGTGTTCTCCGAGAGCGTCCAGCAGAAACTCGGCTCCAAGACCTTGCGCCGCATCGTCGCAGCCGCTCGACATGTCCTTTCGTGCGTCTATCTTGCCCGAGGAAAGAAGCCTGGAGGCCGATTTTGACGCTCCCGCGTACACAGAGGTCTGTACGAGGAACAGAAGAAACGGCGGACGCGCCACATGGTGCGGAAAGCGACCGGACAGAAAGATTCGTCCGAGCCGACCTTCGCTGAAGTACGCTCAGTCGATGTTTTCGCGTCTTGCGAGTCGAACTAACACTCATCGCGCATCAGCTGCTGCTCGCGTTGTCGTCCGAGATCGATGGTCGCCCGGGCCGGGCGACTCCGGAAGCTCCGCAGAGCACCTCCTCGGCAGCCGTCCTCGCTGCCCCTTCGAATGGGTCCCTGGCCGCGCCGACTTCCATGACGACCAACGGCTATTCCAACAACAACAACAAGAACATGGGCAATCCAACTCCGACAATCCCGAACGGTGTCGACACCGCCTTCTCGAGCCTGACCGTCCATCCGGACCCGAAACCGATCTCGTCGAACCTGATGCAGGATATCGGTCTGATTGACTTTAACGGCCAGACCTGGGATTTCTGGACACAGCCGCCGCCGAGCGCGGCGAACGTCGGCTCGGCGTTCGGCGGCAACGCACAGTCGTCGGACTTGAGCCACTTGCCGTACTCGAACCCGGCCGATGCGCTCGTGTCCGATACGGGAGACTTGTCGAGTTGGTTCGGCGGCGGCACCTCGACGGAGCAAGCGGACCAAGCGACTCAGGCTCTGCTGAGTCAGCTGACGAGCGGGTGGTGAACGGGTGGGGACTCGATACTTTCGGTGCTTTCGAGAAGGACTGCGTGTGTGTTGATTTCTCTGGGAGTAGAAATGTTGTCAAACGCTTGTTGCCATGTACAAGACCCTCTTCTCCAATCTCCGCACGCTTGAGAGTACTGGCGAGCTCTGGGAAGGAATACGCGGTGGCGAAGGGGGGAAAAGCCAGGCTGAGAGGAAGAGAAGATGGTCGGCGTCACCGAGCGGGTAAAGGGGGAGGCGTCCTTCTCCGCGCCGTCGTCCTCGCCGAGACACTGCTACTCGTCCCCATGTCGCTGAGCTCGTACGCTTCGCCAGCGACCTGATCCCGACCCCGTCGGTCTTGACCGAGGGGCTGCCGGCTTGACGACGACGACGACGCGGTGGCGGTCTTTGCTCCGCGCTTGTTCCGCCGGCGGACAAGTTCCCTGCCGATGCTAGTCTGCTCGAAACTCTCTAGGACGCGCTCGGCGACAGCGTCCATCCTGGCTTCGCGCGTGAACCTGCGTGCGCGCCGGAGTGCGTCCGGACCTTCATCCGGCGTGGCATCACCGACGAGCCGGCCCGTTCGTGCAGTCCCGGCGCCCGTTGACGACGGTGGTGGGACTTGTCCGAGCCAGAATCGTCTGTAGGCCTTTTCGGCGACGAGGGCGACGACGAGTGCGCCTGCGAGGACGAGGCCGAACGCGGTGACGTAGAGGATCGAGGTGACGAGGGCGGCTACGCTGCCGACGAAGGGCTGGACGTAGGACGGGACGAGGAAGTAGACTGGCAGGAGGAACAGGGCGCAGAGCACCACGGCCACGGCCGCCTCTTGCGCGAGCGAAGCCACTTTGGGGTCGATTCTCGTGGACGAGGTCTACGGGGCGGTGGAGGGCTGACTGAGAGCCGGGGGCAGCCTCGATATACGCTCTGTGCCTCTTTCGAAAAGAATCCTTGCACGGACGAATAGCGAGAGCGAGAGAGAGCGGCGGCAAGCTGCGCCGAGGCTTCCACTGCGCCCCTTTTCACGTGGAACATCGCCATTGCTCAAATCGAGACACGTATATTCACATTCAGCACTGCTGCAATATCGGATCACCCCCGCGCTACTTTCCACTTCCCGGTTGTGCTTTCGCATCATTGCACGGCGGCGGGATCGGACTCGAAGGGTCAATGGGAGGGTGAACTATCGTGCCGATGTGGCGATACTTGGCTGCACAAGGAAGCAGGAGAGCGGGTCAGCGATGACACTCTCTATCCGTCCCCGCATCCGCAAATGTAGGGGAGATTGGCAGCCGGAGGGGGGAAGCTCGCTCCGGGTTGGTCTTGAGAAGTCGACCTTGCAGCGAGGGACTCTTGCTTCGCACGACTCACCATGATTCCGGTAAAACTTCTTCCAGTTGTCGACGATCTGATGAGCACGGGCGTCGATGGGGTACGTTCGGTCAATTTGCTGCTTCGAGGAGACGCAGATACAGACAAAAGACGGTCCGACGTTCTGGGACTCACCGCGAGTTGATCTTGCGTGAGACCGCGCAGGTCGTGCGTCAAGTGCGTCTTGAAGCAGCCGGTCACAAAGGCTGTTCAAGGTGAAGCGTCAGCAACGCAAGCGCAACAGGCATCTTGCTGGCGACTAGCGCCCCGGACCAGCGCCCTGTGCAGATTCTGAACGGCGGGGAGTTGCTCACCTCGAGCTGCGTCTTTCCCCGCAAATTGATGGTACGCTCCTCCCGGTCCATAGTTGCGCATCCCCCCGTCCGAGATATCGTATACGTCGCCGTCGAACGCCAGGTAGAGCGGGTAGCGGTCCGGGCGGGTTCCGTCGTGCAGCGCGAGCTGGGCTTCGGAGAGCACGACCGGAGCGGATGGGCGGACGAGCTCGCGGTACTAGTGAATCGGATTCCCAAAGATGTCAGTACGGAGCTTGTGTGCTGCAGGAGAAAGACCGTTTCCCGTCGGTGCCTTCGCATCAACCGGGGGAAGGTGCCGGTCCAGCTGTGGAGTTCGCTACCGCTCCTCGGGTGCGCTCTTTGCTCCTTTGCACCGAGGAGATCCCTCGACTCGACAAGAAGCATGACTGACCGTCCTCGCCTGGATCCACCTGCCGTCGTAGCCCCATGTCCAACTCTGGGTGAGCGCCCGACTGAGCGCGACGTTGGTGACCAGCGCGAGCAAGATGCACCTTGCAAGCTGCGCAAACGCCGACGGCTTGCGCTGCTTGGCTGCTACTGGAGGCGCTGTCTTGCGGCGTGACGAAGCGGCAGCAGCTGATCGTGTGGGGCTTGCCATCGGGGTGGGTCACGGCGTGTCTAGCGAGACGGGGAGGGACAGCGTGGGTCGTCAGATGCTGCTGAGAAAGGTATCGCTCGCTCTAGGCGCAAGTCCGAAGCGAGAGCAAGACGGTGAAAAGGGAGAAGGAGGAGAGCACGAGAGGGACTTTTGGGAAAGAGTGCACAGCGAAAGAGCACCGCGAGAATGCACACAGGCTAAGTAATGGAGCAACTTACTCTGCAACGACGACTCGTCTATACCGGCATAGGAAACCAAGATAATTCAGAGAAGTGGCAGAGCAGCTGAGCAGCTAGAATCAAGCGGAGTCACGACGGACGCTGCTCTCATCAGCCCGCAGGACTTTCGCGCCACTCTCGAGATCCGTGGCACGCAAGCGGCATTACGACGAGAACACGTTGGATGCGAGTGTACGGAAAAGCGAGCGAAACCGACGGGGGGGAAAAAGCTGTACAACAAGTCATGGGAGGGGGACTTAGGGTTTTCTCACGCCAACTCTGGGAGAACCTTTTCCTAGTCGAGTTCCTCCATAGCCGAGGCGCCGGCCGACTCGAGAGGAGGAGGCGCGTCGCCCGAGGACTCGGTGGCGGCCGGCTCGGACGTGGACGACGACTGCGGGAGCTCGTCCTGGTCGATCGAGAGACCGAGCGCGATCATCGAGTAGATGCGCTGGCAGTACGTCTGCGGCGACTCGAGCGAGAAGCCCGACGTGAGCAGCGCCGTCTCAAACAGGAGGACGACCAGGTCGCGGACGGCCTTGTCGGCGGCGTCGGCCTGGACCTTGTTCTTGAGCTCGCGGATGATCGGGTTGCTGGGGTTGATCTCGAGCGTCTTCTTCGACTGCATGTCTGTTGACGGAGAAACACGTCAGCGAAAGTGAGCGAAAGGGGGGGAGAGGGAAGGATGACCCTACAAGACGACATGGACGAGTCGCGGAGAGCCTGGGCCTTCATGATGCGCTCCATGTTGGCGGACCAGCCGAACTGGCCGGTGACGAGGACACAGGGCGAGTCGGCAATACGGTTCGAGACGGCGACCTTCTCGACGCGGTCGCCGAGGATCTCCTTCATCGTGCGGGTGAGGTCCTCGAACTGCTTCGACTCCTCCTCGCGCGCGGCCTTCTCCTCGTCCGTCTCCTCGAGCTCGAGGCCCTCCTTCGAGACGCAGACGAGCTTCTTGTCCTCAAACTCCTTGAGCTGAGTCGTCGCGTACTCGTCGATCGGGTCGACCATGAGGAGGACCTCGAAGCCCTTCTTCTTGAAGATCTCGAGGAACGGAGAGTCGCGGACCTGCGAGAGCGACTCGCCGGTGAGGTAGTAGATGTTCTTCTGGTGCTCCGGCATGCGCGTGATGTAGTCCTTGAGAGACGTCATCTCGTCGCCCGACTTGGTCGAGTGGAAGCGGAGGAATTCGGCGAGCTTCGAGCGGTTCTGAGCGTCCTCGTGGATGCCGAGCTTGAGGTTCTTGCCGAACGCCTCGTAGAACTGCCAGACGAACTGAGGTCAGCGAAAACAAGACGACCTCGACGGGGAAGAAGAGAACGCACCTTGGCAAAGTTGTCCTTGTCCTCGGCAATGTCCTGGATCATCTCCAAGGACTTCTTGACCAAGTTCTTGCGGATGACCTTGAGGATCTTGTTCTGCTGGAGCGTCTCACGCGAGATGTTGAGCGGGAGATCCTCCGAGTCGACGATACCCTTAATAAAGTTGAGGTATTCGGGGATGAGGTCCTCGCAGTCGTCCATGATGAAGACGCGGCGGACGTAGAGCTTGATGTTGTTGCGCTTCTTCTTCGACTCGAAGAGGTCGAACGGAGCACTATCGACGCGCGGGATCGTCAGTAAAGGGTCGATGAAGAACCAGTCGTCATCGGGACTCACCGCTTCGGAATGAAGAGGATGGCCTTGAACTCGAGCTGACCCTCGACAGAGAAGTGCTTGACAGCGAGGTGGTCTTCCCAGTCGTTGGTGAGCGACTTGTAGAACGAGCTGTACTCCTCCGGAGTAATGTCCTGCGGGTTGCGAGTCCACAGCGGCTTGGTCTTGTTGAGTTCGACCTGCTCGGTGACGTTCTCCTTGACCGTCTGAGGGAGAATGAGTGTCAGTACTGTGTGCGACGAGGGGGCCGGAGGAAACGAAGCCAACCTTCTTCTTCTTCTCCTTCTTCGAGTCCTCGTCCTCGACCTCCTCGATCTTGGGCTTGTCGGCGTCCTCGGCGGTCTCCTCCTCCTCCTCCTCGACCTCCTTCTCGACCTCCTTGGTGGTGACGAGCTGGATCGGGTACGAAATGAACTCGGAGTGCTTCTTGACAATGTCTTTGATGCGCTTCTCCTCGAGGTACTCGAGCTGGTCCTCCTTCATGTGGAGGATCATGACGGTACCGCGGCCGATGGGGGGGTTGACCGTGTCCTGGGTGATGGTGAAGGTGCCGCCGGCGGACGACTCCCAGATGTACTGCTCGTCGTCGTTGTGCTTGGTGATGACGGTGACCTTGTCGGCGACGAGGTAGGCCGAGTAGAACCCGACACCGAACTGACCGATCATCGAGATGTCGGCGCCGGACGAGAGGGCCTCCATGAACGCCTTGGTGCCCGACTTGGCGATGGTACCGAGGTTGTTGACGAGGTCGGCCTTGGTCATGCCGATACCCGAATCGCGGATGGTCAACGTCTTGTTGGCCTTGTCGGGCGTGATCCGGATGAAGAGCTCCTTCTCCGAGTCGAGCTGGGTCGGGTCGGTCAGGGCGGCGTAGCGGATCTTGTCGAGGGCATCGGACGAGTTGGAAATCAGCTCGCGGAGGAAGATCTCCTTGTTCGAGTAGAACGTGTTGATGATCAAGTCGAGGAGCTGGGTGATCTCGGCCTGGAACGAGAAGGTCTCGCCCGAGTTGGCGGAAGTGGACGCCATGCTATGCAAGAGTAGATGTCTGTGGACCGGCCGGAAGGGGTTAAGGTCAGTCAGTCTGTGGCGTAGGGGAGGTGACCGAGCGAGGTCCGTGGGAGTGGAGTGAAGTTCCACAGGTTCCTCGTGCGTGCGTGCGTGCGAGTGCGTGGGCAAGGAGGCGAACGCAGGCTTACTTGGGTCGCGGCGAGTGCGTGCGCGGACAAGGAGAGTGCCAGTGAAAGTGAACACGGCAGAGTGGAACAAGAAGGAGCAGGAAGCGCGACTCTTTTCGAGGTTGGTGGGCGCGCTCTCGGAACAGAGAAGGCGATGGAACCTCGACCTCGGTTCTCGCGACATTCTTCCTCTTTCCACCAGAGACCAGCACACACCGGTTCTAATACCTCTCCGCTATGCTTACCCCTCCAGGCTCCCTCCCTCCGAGCCCTCCTGCGCCTGCTGTACGACCGCACCTCCACTCGCTTCTCGCCTCGTGACGATGCCCATCGCACCTCGTTTCTTGCTCTTGGAACCCAAAGCTCAGCCTCCTTTCTGTTTGCTGCAGACCCACCCAGGTGTACAGGGCTTACAGTACAGGCTGCAAGACTCGAGCTACTTACCCTTCGTCATAGTATGCAAACATTCTGTCCTTGCTACTGCAGAATTCGGACATTGCTTTCGTCTCTTCCGTCACCTCGGAATCGCTGTCTGACTATTGGTCCGGCGCTCCCACGATACGCACTGTGTAGCTGCTTACTCTCAAGTGAGGTCCGAAGCGAAGATGCTCAACAACGGCGGCTGCTCCCTGGACAGCGGCAGATATCTGACGGGGAATCTGCCGCTTACGCAGAAACTCGGGTCCTCTCCCTGCAGGACGGATACAACTTTTCTGTGCTTTATTATGCAATTCGCAGCACCAGCAACAAGGTCCGAGCCGACGAGGCTGGTTGTCCTCCTGTTTGAGACGGCGCTGCTCACGTCTGGCTTCTCGCTCGAGTCGCCGCAGACGTACTGCCAGCGCATCTACTCGATGATCGCGCTCGGTCTCTCGATCGACCAGGACGAGCTCCCGCAGTCGTCGTCCACGTCCGAGCCGGCCGCCACCGAGTCCTCGGGCGACGCGCCTCCTCCTCTCGAGTCGGCCGGCGCCTCGGCTATGGAGGAACTCGACTAGGAAAAGGTTCTCCCAGAGTTGGTGTGAGAAAACCCTAAGTCCCCCTCCCATGACTTGTTGTACAGCTTTTTCCCCCCCATCGGTCTCGCTCGCTTTTCCGTACACTCGCATCCAACGTGTTCTCGTCGTAATGCCGCTTGCGTCCCAACAGATCTCGAGAGTGGCGCGGAAGTCCTGCGGGCTTATGAAGAAGCTGTCTCTACCCCCTATGATCCCCCTCCGACCTGATGTGTAGCTTGCCGCCCCTTTCCTCGATCCGTATACACTTGCATTCAGTCTGCCCCTCGTAACAGGCTTTCCTTTTGCAGTCTTCCGAACTGGTGCAAGCATGAGAAGCTGAGACTGGACTATAGCGAGTACCCGTCCGAGACTATAGCTTGCCAGTAATCTCGTTTGTATTGCTGATTACGATGCCTTACAAATAGACGCAATTTGAACTTGACGTTGTCGCAGTCAGATTCTCAGCTTAGAGGCCACACGCGAGTGAGGTCTCATTCGCCGAGCGGACTATAGCGAGACAGATTCTGCGTCTGTGCGCCCTTCCCTTCCCGTACGACAGCGAACGGCCATTCCCTCGCCTCCTGGTGGCGCCTCTTTTCGCCTCTTCGCACACACGTGAATCGACTTAAGGCGACCTCGAGCACGTCTCGCTACGCCAAGAAAGCACTGCCGAACCACAGCAGCTAGCTGGAGCGGACGCCCTCCAGGCCAAGACTCCCCCAACGCGTGCCCGTCGACGACATCGCAACCGCCTCGACATACCTCGTCCCGACTCACCCATCCTCACCATGGCCGAAGGTTCAGGCTGGAAGGAGTCGCTCTCGCTCGAGGAGACAAACAAGATCCGTGTCTCGCTCGGCCTGAAACCGATCGCAGACCCGGCCGCTTCGTCTTCGACTCCGGCCGCTCTCGAAGGGGACGCGCTCGCAGAGGCCAACTACGCCAAGCGACGCGAGGCAGAGCAGAAGGAGAAGGAGGCCAAAGAGCTGAAGGAACGGATCGACAAGGCGCGAAACCAGAAAGAGCGCTTGCGGAAATTGGGAGGTCGAGGACTCGGCGAGGCGGACGAGGACGAGGCCCAGGTGAAGCAGGAAGAGGGCGCCGCCGCCGCGTCGGCAGGCGATGATGCGAAAGCCTGGGTTCGGCGGCAGAAGAAGAGGGCCAAGGAGCTCGCTGCCAAGCGGGCAAAGGAACAGGAGGAGGCGGACCGGTTGGCCGAGCAGGAAGAAAACGAACGCACGACCAAGTACGGCGAGCGAGACCTCGCCGGGCTCAAAGTCGCGCACGGCGCCGACGACTTTGGCGAGGGCGAGGACACGGTCTTGACGCTCAAGGACTCGCGCATCCTCGATGACGAAGGTGAGTATTCCCGCAACTTTTTCCGATCAAACGGGAAGCTGACTTGTGATCAATCTATACACCAGATGACGAGTTGCACAATGTCAACATCAGCGAGAACGCCAAGACCAAGCATGCTCTCGATCTGAAAAAGAAGGGCAAGCAGGCAGGACAGTACACCGGTCTCGACGACGACGAGTTTGAAGGCGGTGCGGGATCTTCGCGCGGCGTACTCAGCAAGTACGACGAAGACTTTGACGCCATCAAAGTCGACGGGTTCAGGCTCGGCGCGGCCCCGTCTGCCGCCAAGGGCAAAGCTCGCGCGACGGACGACGGTTCCGCTGTGGAAGGAGGCGAGCGAGAGAAAGTCAAGCTCTCGATGGATTACACCAGTAAGCTCTTGACGCCCTCATTCTACGAGTTGCCGAGTGATGAATGGCTAACTTTATGACCCTTTGCCGTCAGAATCTTTCAACACGGACTATCTCCAGGAGGGCGAGGCCGGGTTCAAGAAGCCCAAGGTATGTCGTTTCCCCTTTCGCGTTTCACTGGTTCTCCCTCTGCATCCGACTGACTCGAATGCTTCTTCCCGCTCTTCCCGCTTTGCAGAAGAAGAAGCGACGAGCCGTCCGGACTACCACGCTCGGAGACGAGCCCGAAGACACCGCAGACGCGAATGGGATGGACATCGACGGCACTCAAGCTCCTCCTCGGCAGATCGAGCGTGCCTCGATGGACGAAGCAAACTTGGTCGACGATGACGATCTCCAGCTCTCGTTGGCTCGGCAGCGGCGAGCGGCGGCGAAGCAGAAAATCAAAGACCTCAAGGCTCGGTCAGCGACTGCGCCGCCGGTCTCGACGGACGGCGACAGTGTCATGGTCAAGAAGGAGGAAGACGACGAGGATGCGACGACGAGCTTGTCGCGACCTGCCGCGGCGAATCAGGACGAAGACGACGATGGCGATGTGCTGGTCCTGGACGACACGTCCGAGTTCGTGCGCAACATCTCGCTCGCCGCCACGGCTGCGCAGGAGCGAGCCCAGCGCGAAGCGGAACGGGCGCGGCAGAAGAGTGTCGAAGCGGCTCAGAAGCGGGATCAAGCCGGATCCGCTTCGGTGTTGCCGCGGGTCAAGGCGGAGGAGGAGCAGGATGTCCCGCTGTCAGAGATTGGTGGTGAGAACGGTGTCGGAGGAGGTAGTGGTGGATGGGGTCCGGCTCGGGAAGACGGCGAGGAGGATGATCAGATGTACAACGTCGACGCGGCGCCTTATGGTCAAGAGGCCGCGGCGGGCGGCGCCGAGCCGGAGCACGCAGACAAGAAGCCGAACGTCAAGGCCGAGGACGATGAGCTCGCGACGACCGGTCACGAACAGCTCGTCTCGCACGGTCTCGCGTCGACGCTCTCTCTGCTGCGACACCAGGGCCTGATCAAGCCGCGGACTCCGGAGGAGCTCGCGCGCGAAAAGGAGCTCAAGCAGCGCGAAGCGTGGCTCGCGCAGCAGCGGCGGCGGGCCGAGGAGCGCGAGCGCGAGCGGATCGCGAGTCGCAAGATGGGCGACAAGAAGGATCAGCAGCAGCGCGAGTACGAGAACCGGTTGCGCGAGCAGCGCGACGCGCAGGCGACACTCGAAGCGTTTGCCAACTACAAGCCGGCGGTCAACTTGACGTACCATGACAAGTTTGGCCGGGACCTGACGCCGAAAGAGGTATGTCCCGCCTGCCACCTCCCGCCTGCCACCTCCCGCCTGCCACCTCCCGCCTGCCACCGTTTAGCGTGACCTGAGCTGACTTGGGTCCCCTCTCTGCCGGCCGACGACAGGCTTGGAAGCAGCTCAACTACGACTTCCACGGCTATGGTTCCGGTGCCAAGAAGACGGACAAGCGCTTGCAGAAGATTGAGAACGAACGGAAGCAGGCGGCAATGGCGGCGGGCGACACGCCGCTATCGACCGCCGCTGCGTTCGCTGCGCGCGCGGAAAAGACCGGTTCGGCGACCATGATTCTCGGTGTCGGCAACAACAAGTACGTCCTTCGACAGTGTACCCTCCATCGCTCCAAGAGAGCTGTGGTGCTGATCAAAGGTGTCCGCCCCCCTCTAGCTCTGCCCCGGTTCAGGACAGTACTCTCGGCGGCATCTCCAAACTCGAGAAGAACATCAAGGGCAAGGGCAAGCCCGTCGTTGCACCCTCCTCTACGTCTCGCAACGGTGGTCGCTCCGTCACTCCCGGCTCGAGCGGCAGCGCCCAACCCGTCTTTGCCGACATCCCAATGCGCTCGCTCCCCTTGCCGTCGGGTTCGCCTCGCGAGATGAGCGGTACGCCCGAACCGTCGTCCCGCAAGGCCGGCTTTGCGCCCGTTCGGAGTTTCTCGCCTGCCACGACGGCGGCGGCGGGGACTTCTGCTGCTGATGAGGGGGCTCCTGGGGGACCCAAGTTGTCGATTGCGGTCAAGCGGAAGGCGGTCGGAGAAGGCGAGGACAGTCCGGCGAGCAAACGGCGTGCGTAGGAAGGAAGGTGTCCCCCGGCCCCGGCTCTATAGTACACGTACACACATTCGTCCTGCAACGCGAGCTTTGAACGTACCACCCATTGGCGCCGCGTATATTCACCGGTCGCGAGCGCAGGCAGCGGTGGCGCGGAGAGCGATTCTGAGTTTTATTCCTCTCTTGCTTCTGCCGCCGCGAGGTCTGCGATCTCGGCGTGCAACTCCTGCATCTGCTCCTGGATCGAGCCGGCAAGGGCGGTCCGACTGGGGGAAAACGACGGCGGCGGGAAAAAGAGGTTCAGGACACTTGCTTCTCATGCGGGTCACTTAGTTCCGACACGGGACGCACGCTGCGTCTTTTTCTTGGATCGACGAGGCAAATTCGAGCTCTGGCTGTAGAGTCTGCAGTCGCCGCAACTGGTCCCGCTCGAGAGTCTGCAGAAACATTGGACGAGTCAGCAACGGGTGCGCTGCGCCTGGGAACCGGTTGAGCGGCCGCCTGCGGTGACGACCCCGAGCAAGAGCACCACGAGTGAAAGACATGGAAACTTTCTGGCGGAACACATTAAGGGGACTGACCGCTTTGATCCGCGCACTCTCGTCCACTTCGATCCCACGAACGATCCTCGCGAGTTCGGGACGGTGCCACCGTTCCTCGAGCGCCTCGACGACGAGCCTCGCTTGCTCTTTCACTTGGACCAATCCGCCGAACGCGATCTGCAAGACTTGTTGCAGTTCCGGCTCGGTCGGAGGCCGGATCGCTTCGGCCGCGCAGGGAGACCTCGTCGTTGTCGTCTCGTCGTCGCCGTTGGCTGCGAGCGGATCGGGACCGTTCGAGAGCGGAGCAGGAGTGGCGGTCAGGAAGGACGAGAGGGCTTGCTCCATCTCGGCTTGGAGGGAGCGCCGGGTCTCGATCAGCTGGACGTAAGACTTGAGCGAACCGAGGACCGAAGTCGCAGGAGCGGGCATAGGTGCAGCAGCAGGGTCGACAGAGATGGACATCGCTGTTTCTCGGAACAGGGGCTATCTGGCTCCTTTGCGTAAGTTCGAAAGGGAACTGGAGAAGGCGAGAGGCAAACGACGCGAACGACGTCGAAGGAGTTGTGACGATTCAGAAGTTGCAAAAAGTGATGCGAATGGCGAGATTATGATCATGACTAGAAAGAGTACCCGTTCCCCGAGTAGGGACACGACTACCCCCCGAAACCCCCAGGACTACCAAGAACAAGGTAAGCGGACGCGACGGCTCGTCCCGGGCTTGAAAGCGACCGGTGCGAGGCCGAGGTGTTTTGCGCGCGCCGATCGATTAGTACGGGGCAGCGGCCGCCTGGCACTGCTTGAGCATGTCAAGCTGCAATGAGAGGAGGAGTCCGAGGTCAGCCACGCCACAAGAACGCGATGCGTCCCCGGGGGAGCAAGGGAAAAATAAAGGGGACGCACGTAGTACCGGCACGACTCGGTGTCGTTACCGGTGGCGTTCAGGCACGAGACAAAGTCTGTACACGTGGGGTCGGTCGTGAGTATCCCTTGATCACGAGAAGGCAGGAGCTTGAAAAACGGCTCACCCTTGGCCTGCAACTCGCAGGCGCCGCCCATCCGAGCCTGCTGAAACGACTGCTGCTCGACGGGTGCGGCCGGGGCGGCCTCGACGGGCTGGCTCGATCCGCCACCGCCGCCGAAGAGCATGCTACTGAGACCGTGGCCGACCGTGGAACCGACGGCGACACCGGCAGCCGTGGAAGCCATCTGAGCACACGGGAGAGCGGAAACAAGGTATCAGCTCTCGCCTGTGGGCGCAAGCGTCCACACCACGAAGAACGTACCTGGCCAAAGAGACCGGGTCCCTGGGAGGGAGCGGCAGCCGCGGGAACGGGCGCCGGGTGATGCGGCGCATGAGCAGGAGGCGGTGCGGCCCTGTTGCCGGCAAACACGAGGAGCGGATGTCAGCGCTGGCAGGGAGGGGAGGTGAGTCAGATCGTGAGACTTGCATGGTGTGGGCACCGCGCTGCTGCTGGTGCGCTGCAGGGGCGGGTGCAGCCGGGCGAGCGGCGGGTCGGCTGGATCGGGTTTGGCGAGGCATGTTGTAGAGAGGAGCTGCTCGGCGGGCGCAACGAGGTGCGGTCAATATGCGGTTCTCTAGCCCTGTCCCTTGCTCGCAAACGCACTCACTGGACTGGCAAGCGAGTGGACGGCAAAGGTGCAAAGGTGGCGCAAGTCAAGTCGAGGAGAACGTTGCCGAAACTCGCAAAGTCGGACGCGTCAGCTCTTCACACTCGAGGAATAACATTATTAAGCTTCTAGGCCGTATGCGAGGTATCAATATACTCTAGCAATGAGGACCGGCGGCTAGACTATATGGCACTGCTAAAGCCGCGGCTCTCCGTGGGCTTTGTCCGAATCGAATTCCGCTCTTGGCTCGCTCTCCTCCCCGTTGACGCACCGGCTGTAGCTGTAGACCGAGAGGAACAAGCTCCATACACGCTCTTTGCTGTTGCCTCGTAGCTGGTGACCGAGCACGAAGCGTGTGCCGGAGCTACCAGCTCTTCGCAGCTCCACCTCGCTCGCTCGGCGGAGTCTCCGCTGGAGCAGTCTCTAGACTCGCCGTACAACCGACAACAGTACCAGACGGCCAACTTCATGCGATCGGACCGAGCCGAATTCTCGCTGGTCCCGCAAGCAAATCTGAATCTCGCCTGGAACGAAAAAACGCACCGTCGACCAAAGAATGAGCGAACATCCCGTCGCAGGACCGAGCGGCACACAAGGAGGCACGCTCGACCCTACGGACGACTGGGCGTATGCTTCCCGGGGACACAGAAGGGCCAGCGAGCGAGGGGACCTCGTTGATGAACCGCTCTCGGTCCGCGGACACGAACAGGACGACGAGGTGTCGCCGCCGCGAGGTTGGATGGAGTTTCGGTCTACCACGCCGACCAGGTCATCGACATTCGATACGACCTCGAGGCGGTCAGACACGATCGAGCTGCGGGATGGAACGGTTGTACGTCGACTTCCGTCGCCGCCCTTGCGACCAACTGCACTTTCAACTGTCGGCGCCGGCGCCGACGCCTTTGAGCCGCTTCGTCCCGCCGACGATCCTTTCCGTGCCTCGAGCGACTTGTCCATGCGTGGATCGCTCTTTACAGACGAGGGGAACGTGCGGACCGCGCGCCGACTCCCGACACGTTCGGATTCCGATCCTCAATCGCTCGCGTCGACGACGGGGACACTCGGTCCGGCAGAAAGCGCCTATGACTTGTCCGCATTCGGGACTCGAGCCGTCGCTGACGAATTTGACGAGAACGACGAAGAGAGCGCGGCACGTTCGCCTCTCCGTCCGACGACAAACGTTTCGCCGTGGTTGTCGACGACGACGAGTCACGCGCAGCGATTGTCTGCGCGACCTTACCTGGCGCCGATCTCGACTTCGCCGACGGAACTCTACCGCGGCAGCAGGAAGAGCGTCGACGTCACGCAGGCGGACGCTGCGGACGCCGGCGGCTGGACGCAGTTGACTCCGACTCGGTCGTCGACTGAAGCTGAAGCAGCGAACCCTCAAGGGTTGTCACCGCTGGCTCATCTTAGTCGGAAGGATACCCTGAATGCCGCGATGAAGCGAATACGACGGGTATCAGTTCGAGTGGTGAATCTGCACGAGAATGACGACAGCGATGACCGGGTCAAAGAGGAGGACGAACGACCGGCCGAGCAGGACCCTCGTGCCCGTTCCCCCGACTCTTCGCGACCGCCGTCAACTTCAGAGAGCCTTCCGAGTAAGGAGCACGATGACCAGTCGACCATTGCGCTCGATCACGGCCACGAACCCCCGCCGGCACAGCAATCTTTCCGGCACTTGCGAGGCAAGACCCTCGGCATCTTTGGTCCCGAACACAGCCTCAGGAAGGCCTGTGCGGCAGTCTTGACTGCCAAGTGAGTCGCCCTTTTCGGTTGGCGTCCGCCGTCTGGGCAGATTGCAAACTGACTGAGGTTCACGGCGGCGGCCTGCCCTTATCAAAGGTGGACCGAACCTGTCATTCTCCTCCTCATTATCCTGCAGGTTGTCGTCCAGACTATCCGATCGTCTTACAACGTTTACGAGCATCCACGACCTACGAAAGGTTTTTTCCACTCGTGGGAAGACGTCGTGTTGTTTGTCGTTTTTTGCGCCTTCACGGTCGAGATCTTTGCGCGCATCATCGTGACCGGCCTCGTCATCAACCCGCCTCGACCCATAGCGCCTCTCGATGTGAAGACGAACCCGTACGGGACTCCGAGCCGGACCCCGTCGATCGTGACTCGCATCCAGTCGCACCTTTCGCCGATGAAGTCGAACTCGTCCGTGCAGAGATCTGCGTCGCCGACGCCGTCCCGCTCGACCGCCGGCGAGTCGCAAGGGGGCTTGGCTGTGCCGACTACGCCCGAGCGACCGAGCCCTGCACTGGCATTCCGTCCTTCCGCCGCGACCTATCCCCCGTCAGCGCCTCCTCCTCCTCCCGAGATCACTGCTGTCGATTACGGCGATCCGACAACACCGATCACTCGTACGAAAGATCCGTTTGCCGATGATACACATTCTGCGGGGCATCTTACAACACCGATTGAACGCTCGCCCGCCTTTTCGGTCAAGACCGGCTTGGCCTCGTCACTCTCGGTCGCGACTGCGCCGGCCGAAGGCAACTACGCCGCATCGTCCATACACGGCTCGACTAGTACCGGTCCCGGCCCGTTCGTTTACACCTACGCGCCCTACGCTCTCTCGATCAAACGCCAACGACAGACGTACCAGCAAGCGTTCCTCCGCCACTCGTTCAACCGGATCGACCTCGTCGCGGTCGTCAGCTTCTGGATCTCATTCATCCTGTCCATGACGGGCGCCGAAGCGGCTCATAACTTGTGGTTCTTCCGAGCGCTGAGTGTTCTGCGCGCGACGCGACTCCTCGCCGTCACGGCGGGAACGCAGACGATCCTGCACTCGCTCAAGAAGGCGAGCCCGCTCCTGGTCAACGTCGGCTTCTTCACGATCTTTGCCATGCTCCTCTTTGCGTGAGTTAATCTCGCTAAACTCCATAAGACCCTGATTGCTGATCATCGTCATCTGCAGCATCGTCGGAGTTCAAGCGTTCAGCGACTCTTACAAGCGCTACTGCGTCTGGATCGGCAAGTGCATCGCTTACACCGCTTATCTCTCTTTGCGACGAGACTAACTCTGAATTTTCACAGATCCCGAGGGCCTGCTGCCGAACGTGACGTCGAGCCAGAACTGCGGGGGCTACTTCGTGGCAGGCTCGGACGACCCGCTGCCGTACTTGATCGAAGGTGGATTTCCGTCAGCCGAGTCTCCAAAAGGGTACTTGTGTGGAGCTCCCAGCATCTGCATCGTAACTCACGCATCCATTTCGCTCGTGTTCGAATGTAGCTTTCTGACTGGATGGTCTGCAGGAAACGGGCAACCCGGTCGACGGCACGTGGTCTTTCGACAACGTACTCGCCGCGCTCTTCCAGGTTGTGATCATCGCATCTGGTGAGCTCGAGGAGCACCATCGAGGTTTCTCTTCGCTGACTGACTCGTGGTGATTGCAGCAAACACCTGGACCGGCAGTGCGTGGCGTTCTTACTCCGGACGCGCTTAGCGATGTACTCAAGTTGATCTCATCTCGGTACCACGCGCAGACATGTACCAGATGATGAATGCGGACTATTTCGTATCGTGCCTTTACTTCATCGCCGGCATCATCGTGCTCAATTACTGGTCAGTCTTCGTGAAACCGAGGAGCTTTGCCTCACCCCGCTCACCTTTCGTGTTGCCTTAGGATGCTCAATCTGCTGGTAGCGGTGATTACGAGGTACGTTGAGCTCGTTCATGCTGCACATTCTCGGAGTAACTTGCTGACTTGTGATCCGATGACTTAGCACTTTTGCCGATATCCGCGAGCAAACAAAGCACTCGGCATTCGCCGCCGCTTCGTGAGTTTCGCCACGGTGTTGGAGTTTGAGAGTGAATGCTGATGCTAATGCGGAGTCTCTAGAGTTCGCCACGGACAACAACAATTCGACGACGATCGGAAACCACCACGAGGCTGGAGCCGGACTGCCAACATCATTCGACTCGGGTACCGCAAAACCCGCCTGATATGGGTCGCGTTGATCCTCGTCTCGATCTGCTTCCAAGCGAATCGCTCCTACAATATGAGCGAGCGGGCCGACAGACTCGCCGACTGGATGGAGTTCTCGATCACTCTCGCCCTCGACGCCGAGATCCTGATCCGCATCTGCTCTTACCTGCCGGACTGGCGACGATTTTTCTCCGGCAACGCGAACCGAGTCGACCTCCTCTTGGCTGTCGTCACGACGATCCTGATCCTTCCCGGGATCTTCGAGACTGCAGCGTACGCATGGTTGACGATCTTCCAGATCGCTCGGTTCTACCGAGTAATTCTCGCAATTCCGCGGACCCGACGACTCTTGGTACGTGCTGCGACTCTTGGTACGTGCTGCGACTCAGTCGGAGAGACCTGTAATCTGACGTGACCGCAAACAGCTCCGTGTACTCGGGACCATCATGGGACTCGCCAACATGGTCCTCTTCCTCCTGCTGATGACCTTCATCGCGGCGCTCGTCGCTGTCGAGTTTTTCCGAGGCATCCCCGACCCCAGCAACGACGACACCGGCGCGCTCTCGTTCTACCAGATCTTTGACGCTTTTCTGGCGATGTATCAGGTAAGCGCAGACATGCAAGGGCCGACGCGGGCCTGCCGCTGATGCCAGATGCCGACGCTCTGCGCAGATCCTGTCAAGCGAGAATTGGACCGATGTCACAAACACCGTCATGGGCAACGAGAAGGGGACATTCCAGGCCGTCCTGGCTGGTTTCTTCCTTTCAGTCTGGATGCTCTTCGCCTACTTGTGAGTCATCGCCTCTTCTCCGCTAAAAGTCGTGAAAGCGCTCGTGCAAGCCTTCCTGCTGGGACTGACGAGTTCCACGCCCAAACAGCATTATGTGCAACATGTTCATTGCTGTCATCAACGAAGTGAGGCTAGAAGGCACGTTTCCGGAGTCTCTGTGTGTGCTGATGTTTTGCGTCGTGCAGAACTTCGCGATCGCCGACGAGGAGAAACGGGCTCGACAAATCGCCGCATTCGTTGGACGGTCCCAGTCAGCGACAGACACTTCAATCGCTAGCTGGTTCCGTCGCTTCGACCCGTACACTTACGCGACAACTCGCTCCAGGAAACGAGCCCAAGAGCAGGCTGAAGTCTCGGAGGGGATGATCGACCGGAAACTTACGGCTTCGCCCGACGCTATGGGAAATTCCGACTCTGAAGCGCCTCCGCCTCCTCGAGACTCGTTCGGGACGCGGCTGCGCCGACGGTTCCGTCGCATCTTGCGGCCGACCGGCCTTCACCTTCTCCTCGAGTACTTCGCCGCCCCCGTACCGCGGGCTGAACCGGTGTCGGCGAGTACCCACGATCGAGACGTGACGTACGACCCCGAGGCGGAAGCTCTCGTCCTCTCCTCGCGACATCAGAGACAGCAAACTGTCGCAGACTTTATCGTCGAGCATCCGTCCTACGACAAGCCTCTGTATATCTTCAAACAAAGCTCTCGTCTGCGACGGCTTTGTCAGAAGCTCGTCGATCCCTGCAGCGGAGGCGTACGGCTGCACGGGCAGGCGCCGAACAAGTACGCCAAGTGGGCCTTCCAAGGTCTCGTGTTCGCTGCCATCATCGCCTCGATCGGTGTGGCCGCAGCTGCGACACCTGCGTACCGTCGCAAGTATTATCTAGAGCACGGCAAAGTACTTGTCGCCTGGTACAACCTCACCGAGGTCGTCCTGGCCAGCGTCTTCATCGTCGAGTTCATGGTGAAGGTGATCGCCGACGGCTTCCTCTTTACGCCGAATGCATACTTGCTGTCCATCGCGAACGACATCGACTTCTTTGTGAGTGTGCGCCCGTGTGTGTTGGCTCCCGAATGTTTGCTGAATTTGCTCGATTCTACTCCGATCAGGTCCTGCTCACGATCATCGTCAACATCAGCACGCTCCTTGTCGACGACCGGTTCACGCGCTCGCTCAAAGCCTTTCGGGCTCTGCGTTTGATCAACATCTGGCCGAGCGTGCGCGAGACGTTTTACAGCGTGAGTATGCGCCGGATTGCTTTGCGCAGTTCGCAGCTGACCATAGTTCGACGGGTGCTTGCAGGTCTTGATTCTCGGTGCGAGCCGCATTCTCGACGTGAGCACGTTGTCACTCACCGCTGAGAGAGCCCTCGAGCTAACCCGGATCTTCGCGTTCAGGCTTCGATCCTTGCGGTGCTCTACATCGTCCCGTACGCGATCTGGGCTGCGAACGTTTTTCGCGGACTTCTCTACTCCTGCAACGATACCAGCGTCTCGACCAAGGCGGAATGCGTCGGAGACTACCTGGCCAGCCCGGTCGCCGACTGGACCTTCCTGGCTCCGCGTGTGTGGGCCAATCCCTCCGTCTGGTCCTTCGATACTTTTCGGTCGAGTCTGTTGATTCTCTTCGAGATCGTCTCCCTCGAAGGTGCGCCCACTTTACTCGCCTCGTGCTCCGGGAATTTTTGCTCACCCGTTCTCGTTTGAGCTCAGGCTGGATCGATGTGATGGAGTCGGTCATGAACATCAAGGGACGCGATCTGCAGCCGGAAGAGAACGCCTCGCAGTTCAACGCGCTGCTCATCGTCATCTACAACCTGATCGGAGCCCTCTTCATGTAAGCGTCCCATCTTTTCCGCCTGCGCGGTGCTACGCTGACAACGCGTTTTCCGCCGTCCAGCCTCACCATCTTTGTCTCCGTCATCATCGAGAGCTTTGTACGAAGATCCGGCAATTCGCTCTTGACGACTGAACAGCGCCAGTGGCAAGACATGCGGAGATTGATCGGACGGCAGCGACCGGCAAGGCAGCCGGCCCATCGTCCGGACAACGGTGCGTTGTTCATTCGACCTTGCTGTGAATCGTCTGCTGAATCTCATCCGCTTTCGCCAGCCTTCCGCGCATGGTGTTACGAACGCGCAGTGCACAAGCATGGGTGGTGGTCTCGCGGCGTGACTGCTCTCTACGTCGCCAACGTCGCAGTGTTGCTCACTCAAGCTACTACGACGGCGCGAGCCCACGATGTCTACAGTCAGTACACGGTCTTTGCTTCTTCAAATCTGCGCGCTTCGAAAGTAACCAAAACCTTCACGCAGACTGGCTGTTCCTCGGCTTCGTTGCGGCGTACACGGTCGATGTCGTCGTCCGCTTGGTCGGTCTCGGGTTCAAATACTTCTTCACGAACCTGTGGAACACCTACGACTTGGTCGTCATCATCGGTGTCAACATTTCCACGTTCCCGATCCTCGCCGACGTCAACAGTAGCGCGTTCATACAGCTGCAGAAGGTTTTCCTCGTCGGCCTCGTCTTCAAGCTGGTCCAGAGGAACGACTCGCTGAATCAGCTTTTCAAGACTGCGACGTGAGTCCGTGGTTCCGAGTCCAATTTGTGCGGCGGCAGCTGACCCAGGCGATAACGTCGTCGAAACAGCGCCGCGCTTCCGACAATTCTCAACATCTTTGCGCTCTGGCTCATCCTCTTCCTCACCTTCGCCATATTCTACACCGAGGTGTTTGGCCTGACGCGCTGGGGTTCCCACGGCACCTCGCTGGCGAACTATTACTCGTTCGCCTCGACCCTGGTCCTGCTCGCCCTCCAGTCTACGGGGTGATTCTTGCTGCCTTGAACACCGTCCATATCTTGCGGAAAGTCGCAGAATGGTACTGACCCACGAGTGCACATCACAGGGAAGGATGGAACCAGTTCATGCACGATTACACCGTCCAGTGGCCGGCTTGCACTTATTCGCCTTTCTACCTGCTGTCCGACTGCGGCTCGTCGCCGTGGGCTTACACGCTCTTTATCGTCTGGAACATCCTCTCGATGTGTAAGTACCACGATTTTACATGCTGGAAAGTTTGCGCTTGCTGATCATGGCGCGCAACAGACCTCTTTGTGAACCTCGTGCTCGGTGCGGTCGTCGAGTCGTTTTCGTTTGCATTCCAGGACTACGGCAAAGTCACGCGGATCAGAAGGAGCGACATGCGTGATTTTAAGCGCGTGTGGGCGAACTTTGATACCGAACGGACCGGCTACATCCAGCCGCGAGATGTTGGCAGATTCCTCGGCGTGAGTCGTCGACTGGTTTTGGTCTAGCTCCAGTCACGCTGACCCGCGGCCGGACCGGCGCGATGTCTGACAGCGACTCCACGGCGTCTTCGAACTCAAGATCTACCGCGAGGAATGGTCGCTGTCGCGCTTGCTCGGTGCGTCGTACCGCAGCGAGCGCGACCAGCACAATTCGCCTGCGTTCATCCACTACCTCGACGACCGCGATGCCCTCTCGCTTCGTCGCATCGATCTCGTCACACTCGGTCACCTTATCGACGCGATCGACGTGCGGGAGGTCGCAGTTCGCCGCCGCAACTTTACGCTGGCGTACCACGAAGCGATGCACGACGCCGAGGAATCGCACAAGGGTCTCTCGTTTAGCAAGATGTTGCTCCTGATCGCGCACTACCGATTGATCAACGACGAGAGCGCCCTGCAGATGGACGAGCTGGCCAAGCGGCGGCGGAAGCGGCAGCTGATCCAGCGCCGCGTCGATAACGACCGGGTCAGCTCATTCCTGCGGATGGTGGTGCTCCGGCGTCGCTTCCTCGCGCACCTCGAAGAGGTCCGCCGACGCGAGTACGGGCAGGTCCCGGACATCCATGTCGAAGCGGCTTCCTCGGTTGGCGCGACTCCGACGACAACGCCGCCAGCTGACGCGGTGGCGGCTTAGACTCCCCTTCCCTCTTTCGACTCCGTGTAGCCATATTCTTTGCGTCTCTCACCTTTCACTGTACGTATGCCCGCTCACAGACACTGCATGATGAAGCAAGTTTGGACACGTCATGCTGTTTGTATCTCTGAGCTGAGGGGAGGCTTCGGAGCGGCTTCTACCCCACCTGCCTCGCTTGGGGATCGCCATCTTTCTCGGCGTACAGACCTCGCACAGCCTGACACGCTCACAGAGTCTCGCCGTAATCTCCGATCTTATCCTCCCCGTACCGAACCGACTAGACCGCGACCTCTTGGGCGCGCGGACGCGAGGGCGATCTGACGCGAGTCACCGCCGTCCTTATGCAAAGCAGGCGAAAGAGACCAGCAGCAGGATCGGCAGCGACTCTGACCGGACATATCGTACAGCCGGGACTTGTAAGGTGCGTCCCCCGCCGCTCGCAAGGAGCGCTTGCACCGCGCCGAGTCGCGCCCCACTTACCGCTGACCGATCCTCGTCCGGTGGCCCTTGTATAGGGACCCGACCGCGCTTGAAACCATCACTTCTACTCTGCAGACTTGGTCGCCGTTCAACGGACCCGAGCCGCGCCGAGCTGCGTTGACCTCTCCTGCTCCGGCGTCTCTCGCCACCGCCGGGGCAGTCGGGTATGCGTCGGACGATTCGTCGGATGAAGAGGACAGCGGTACGGCATATCACCTCGGTCGACATTCGGACGATGACGCGACTGCAGCCGCTAGACATGCCGTGGGCAGCGGTGCAGCGGAACCGATCGCGTGGGCGAAATGGGACGACCTGGTCGGGCAAGACCACGTCCGGTACGGAACCCTTACCCGCATGCACGACCTGCAACAAGACTACTGATACACTCACCTGGTACAGGCGTTTGCTGCTAATCGGTTATCGCAGCGGGGGCGTTGCACTGTGGGACTGCTCAGACCTCGACAATTTCGTCGAACTGCTCAACTTGTCCTCGCTCCCTCTTCCATCCGAAGCCACGCCGAGTTCAGCGTCCAAGAGGCGAAAGCTCCACGTGGTCGACGGCGCACTCCTCGCGACACCAAAGACAGCTGCCGAATCCGCAGTCCTCGTGCTGCTGAGCCGCGTGCCGTCTACGACCTCGACCTCAGTCCGGTCTCACCTCGTCTTTTACTCGCTTCGGACGCACGAGGTCCTCGCTCGGGTCGCTGTGCCCGGTGTCGCCCATCACCTGCGCATCAACCGCCGCTTCCTCGTCGTTTCCACCTCCTCGCCCCTCGCCTTGCACGTTTTCCACGTCCCTCGCTTTGACTCGTCCGAAGTCAAGCTCGTGCCGGCGTCCTTTTCACCAATCCGCGACGTCGCGCCATCGTCCTTTGATGGAGCACCCGTCTTCTCCCTCGGAACTGGGGGACGACTGCTCGCGTACGCCTCTACGACGCCTTTGTACTCGTCTCGCCTCGGCAGGCTGCCGGCGAAGCCTGGTCACGGCATCCTGGCGCAACCTGGAGTTTTCGACTCGAAGTCGACTTCTGACGACGGTCGTGGGTCTCTCGGCTTGAGTGACGCGCCCGAGGTGGCAAGGAGAGTCAGCGAAGGCGTGCTGGGCGGAGTCAGTGCCCTGAAGGAAGCCGGCATGTCCTACTGGGCGCAGGCGAGTGGTCGGAGCTCCCGCGACGCATCTCCGCAGACGTATACTCGACCGCAAAGCTCGCGAGGGAGCCCGACTGCCTACCCGAGGAGCGCACCCGCCAGCAGGACCGTCGCCATGAATCCTCGCCCGGCATCCAGTACAGTGGTCGTCCTGGATCTCTTGAGTACACCGAGGGGTTGCGAGGGTATCCCGCACGGCACAACTGGACGAGGCGCATCGATCGGTCCGAAGATTATCGCCTCTTTCGTCCCCTCCGCTGACCCGATCTCGCAACTCTCGTTCTCGCCCGCTTCGACGCACCTCCTTGTCGCTGCCGACGGTGCACACTCGTTCGACGTCTTCGAGCTGAAGCCGGCTGCGGCGATCGGTCAAAGTGCTACTTCGACCGGACCGGCCGCCGATTCCGGCGCGAATGCGTGGCACCGATACCGACTCGAGCGCGGCATCACCTCGGCCCATGCGCGAGAAGTGAGCTGGTCCTCTGACGGACGATTCGTTGCCGTGTCGACCGCCAAGGGCACATCGCACATCTACACCATTCATCCAGCGGGCGGCCTCCCGCTGCTCGAAAACCACTTTAGCCCGCACGTGGTCAACAGCGACACTCTGCCTCCGTTGAGCCTTTCTTTGCGGGCATCGGCGCGAGTTCGCTCGCCTGCAAATCTTGGTGACCAATTCGGCAGCCCTGCATCAACGACGTCGGGTGCTTCGCTCTCAGCCCGGGTCGCCTTCATACCACATCTGGTCACCGCCGCCTCCAGTCTCGTCGAGGAAGAAGGTTCCGCAAAGCGGCGGTCCACAGCGAGTCGGGACCCACCGCCCCCCCTCCTTGCTCAGGATTTCCTCGTCTTCCACCCCGAGAGCGGCAACGCCACGCTGCATCGTCTCAGCCCGCAGGAAGTCGTCGCATCGCCCTCACTCTCGACGACCACTACGAATGCTGTCGCTGCTGCCTCTCGCGGCGAGATTGGCAAGCTGGCGACAACGGCGGTCAGCGGCTTGACGCAGCTCATGCGGTCTCGCGGCGCTAACCTGGTCGGCGGGCAGACTTTGAGCCCTCGTTTCGAGCGCGGCGAGGTTGCGTCCGGCTCGACTGCAGGCATGGAGAAGACATGGAAGGTTCGATGCCGCTCACTCGCCGGATGGGATCTGCGCAAGGGGCAAGACTGGCCCGAGGTGCGCGAGAGCATCCCCGCGCGGACGAGCGAGCCGCCGGCGGTCGTCAAGCGTGAAGGGCAGTTGTAAGCTTGATCCACAAACACGAATGAGTCATGCTGCGGGTCGCTCGTTCCTGATGTCCACCGCCCACAGGTACGCTGCGTCAGCAGAAATCGAGACTTCGAGCCGCGCGCCTCGGGTCATGCCAAGGTCTATCTACGCTTCGCGTCAGTTCGACTTCTTCGCCCTGCCGCCTCGGCACGAGGAGCTGAGCTCGGCGGGGAACCTTGAAGTCAGCGGGCGCGAGATTCACTTCCGGCCGGAGGTGCGGATCCGCCAAGGGACCTCTGCACCCGGCATCGACTCGGCAGCGCCCAGAACGTCGATCAACAAGCAGACCTTGAGGATACCGTCCGAGTTCGCGCCTGCCTCCTTCGATCAGCCGATTAAGTCGGCGATGCACGCGTTTCTGGATCCGCAAACCATTCTCGCCCCCGGTTCACCACAACTTCGCACTCCGACTTTCCCGAACGGCGTACCGGGCAGGCACGGATCCTGGCGCGATTCGATTCAAGTCCCGCGTGGCGTTGCACCGGCGGCGAGGGGAGGGATTGAACGCGTGCGGCAGAGCTTGGGCCAAATTCGGGTGCCGAAAGGGATGATTCCAGTCACCGGACGTCGCAGGAACACGGCGGGAGAGTCTGCCTCCGACGTACAGGTGGCGTACAGCACCTCAATCTCGTTCGAGGACGAAGACGCCGTGTTTGCCGACCGCGAATTGGAACCTTCCCAAAGCGCCAGCACCGCTTGCACGACCGATCTCGACGAAGGGCGCGCCAACGTCAAGTCGCAGCATCCCACTTCCCGCGACAATGACTACGGCGACTTCGATCGCGCTCTCAGCGAGGATTGGGACGACCACTTTGCCGACGAGGTTCCGCTGCAACAGCATCCGACGGTCGGCGAATCACCGGAATCCGCTCTCGAGCCCATCATTGGCGATTTTGAACACTTTGACCTTGAGTTGCCGTCCGGCGTCCCGGCGTTAGTGCCGACCCTTGCGATCCCTTCGCCGTTCGCGCTGGACCCGGTCGACGATCGCGAGGAGAGCCCGCCGACGCACACGCACAACGGCATAACGTTCGCGAGCACGCCGAAGGACCTGGCCGGACTCTCGGAACCTACCGTCTATGTGCCCGATCTACTCGCGCAGTCCTCCGCCGCCCTCCCCGCCGCGATTCCGACCCTGACGGTACCGACCAATGTCGCTCTCAGCTCATCTCCTGCTTCCTCAGTATCTTCCTCGCCTTCGTCACGGTCATCCGGCAAGCGGAAGAAGGGCCGACGTTGACTTCAGCAGCACCGTTTCTTGATTCCCGTATCCATGTTGGCGCAAATCTTGTACTTTCTCAATCGCACATCTCCCCCAATTCGAAATCGGAATCTTGCATATAAAGCCCGTGTAATACAAGACGTGGCCTTTCGGATCTATCGACGATTTCGAGACTCGGTTCCGAGACCGGCGCGAGCACCTGCTCGAGCGGAAGCGGCGTCGATGCCAGCTTGCTCCTGCATGCGCACAATCTCCTCAAGGATCGGCTTGTACTCGTCTGTACGAACGGAGTGCGACAGGTCAGATGTGTGTGAAGAGGAAAAGAGGCGACTCGGTCACGGAAAATTTTCGACGCACCGTAGCGCTGTTCCGCCATCGCGAACCCGTCGCGACGCAGCTCTTTCCCGCGGTTCGCACTGCCACCCTGCTCGTGCGCCTTCCCTGTCCAGTACTCTTTGGAGCGAGCGAAGAACTGTGCGAGTGACTCGCCGGCTTGCGGAGTCGAGAGAATCTCCTCCGCGGTCCGAGCCGAGTCGGCGGAAATGCCCATGAAGGTCGTCGCCTTCTTTCGCAGCTCTTCTTGCTGCATGTGCGAGCTTAGTATCAGCATCGGACGAATACTCCTTGGTGCAGAGAATATACGCACCTCCAGTCGTGCCTTCTCGGCTTTCTTGGCCGCAAGCTCCGCTTCTGTCAGGACCAGTTCGTCGATTTCGACTTGCATCGGCTCGACCTCAACGGGAGCCTGCCCGTCGTCCTCCTCGTCCATTTCGTTGGCACTGTCGCCAGACTGTGAAGCCTCGTCGTCATCCGAGTCCGAGTCGTCGTCGTTCTCGGAGTCGCTACCATGCCATTCGGCAGCATCGCTGCGGGGTTGAAGAGCAAACGTCAGCCAAAAGTCAGACGAGGGACGAAAGAGCAAGATGCGGCAAACTGACATCTTGTCTTCTCGGAGGCAGCTGAAGCGGTCGAGCTTGTCCAAGTTGAGGGAGTGAAAGTCGGCCAACGTGTATTCGCGGTTGCCCGCCTCCAAGATCCCGCCGTATCTGCCGAAGCGCCCCAAGATCCCGATCAGCAAGGTAGCCGACCGCGCGGTCAGCAGAGGAAGGATGAGGGCGCACAGATAAAGCGTGTTGCGCTGGACGCAGGCCATGACGTTGTAACGCTGACCGGGAATGGTCTTCTCCGGATCGTCATCTTCGTCGTCCTCGGCCCGGTTGATCGCAAAGTCGGCAGACTCTCCCTCTGTTGGGCCAGAAGGACCTCCGTCTTGCTTGGTTTCGTTTTGCAAGGCAGCCTGCTTGGCGGCGCGTTCCATCTCGAGCTCGATCTCGCGACGAGCGCGAGCAATTTCCCACGGTTTCGGCTCGTCGTCGCTCTCGTATTCGTCATTGCTGCCGTACTCCTCCTGCATCTTCTGATCGGCGGCGTCGTTTTCGTTCGCGCCGTCCCGAACCTCGCCGCCGCCGTCCGGGTTCGCAGCGTGGGCAGCCGCGGCGATAGCAGCTGCTGCTGCGGCACGCTTCTTCTTCTTCGCAGCTGCGCTGGCTCCTCCCGCCTTCTTCTTCCGCCGCAGTAGCAACTGGATCCATCGACCATTCCCGGCGGTGTTGTATCCGTACCTAAACACGCCGGGGCGGGCGACATTTTTCGCGTGAGCTTCATTTTTGAGGCGCTGGTGGCGGAGCGGACACGCACAGGTCATTGTAGAAGGTCGAGTCGAGGGTCTCTTCGTCCTTGTCGTCGTCGCTCACGCCTCCGAACAGGATGCCCATCCTGCAAGTAAATTCGTCGTCAGCATGAGATCTCCCCCGATTATCCAACACTGAGCGCCACACTCACCCCTTGTTCGCCCAGTAGGTCATCGTGCAGCCTATTGAGAGCCACATCATCGTCAGCAAGCGCTACGTGTTCAAGGTCGATCTCTCGCGAATACGCACCCGAACGAACTGGATTTGGAGGATTTCCCGGATTCTTGCGCTTCTCCCACTTGAACTTTTTGAAGTCGCAAGAACCGTCTTCCCCGATCGGCGGCACCTTGAGCAGCCAGGTATCACTCAAAGCCACTCCGGTTACGCGCTTGCCTTCGTAGTTCTTGGTGTAGCCGCCTGCAGTCCGATACGAGCGACCGTCAACAACCGGTAAGCATCACGCTACGGTGACGGGGTCTACTCACCGTGCAGGACAAGTCCGTCGGCAGACGGCAGGAAAGAGCAGCCGCTTCGAGCTCTGTGCATGGGCGCGGAAAGAGTGTCAAGACTCGCCCTCAGATACAGCTCGCCCAACATGCAAAACTCACTGCGGTTTTCGGTCGAGGTCGCTGAACTCGACTTTGTGCCATCGGAAGCTAAGAAGTAAACAGCGAGTCAACAAGTGCACGGGGGAAGAGGCATCTCCGAACTGAAAATAAGACTGACTCGGTGAGGGACCACGCCCACAAATCGTTCAGGTAAGTGGTTCGGATACCCGTGTCTTGGAAGCCCTGCAAACGCGGACATGGGGGCGATCAATCAGCTTCCAGTCGCCTTGTGTAGCGCAAAAACTCGAATCCCACTCACGCCAAAGAGAAAGATAAAGTTCTTGTAGACGGCCATCCGGTGCCCGGATCGCGCCGACGGTCGCACTTTCGTCTCCCAGCGTTCCCAGCTCTGGGACTCGATCGAGTAACTCCATAGGTCGTGGTAATGGTAGAAGGATCTGTGTGCCGCAAAAGGCGGAAATGAGCGCTGTCTCGGCAGGGCTTGCGAAGAGAGGAGAAGCGAGAGCGTACGTTTGATTCGGCGCAGCTAGTGCGGGACACAGAAAAAACGTTCAGCGCTCAGCAGAAACAGATCTGTGCCCCGGGAATTTTGACCACGTGTGGTGCCACTCACAGTATTCACCGCCGTGAACCCACAGCCTTCCACCGCCGGCGACGGTGCCCACCATTTGATGCGCCGCCCGCGGTCCAGGCTGAGTCGGCGACGAGAACTTTCGCCACTCGTTCTTGGACGGGTCGTAGCGGTACATCTGCACGGGGTCCTCTCCCGTGAGGTTAGCCGCCGCGCTCTTTCTTGGTTGGAGCGGAAGAGGGAAATGTGGACGCCATGCGTTTTCGGTCTCCCGTGAAGCTGACTGAAGATGCCGCCATTGAGCTGAAAGCGGGAAGAAATGACTCACGTCGGCGTACATCTCGACTCGCTGGCCGTCATAGTTCTCCCCACCGAAGAGGAACAGATGATCCGAGACGGGCGACGCGACGAGCGTTGCATTCGCACGCCGAGACGGCGGTCCCTCGACCGTTTCCTCTGCCACGTTTGTTCAACATGTCAGATTGGTAGGGACGCAAGATAAGAGGAGGAGGAAGAGGGGGACGGTAAGCGGACCTGTGACTTTGTGGTCCTCTGCCCATTTTTGTCGGAACTGCTCGAGCGAAGTGAGGAAATCGTCCTCTTCCCACGTTTCTTCCTTTTCCTTGCCTGCGGAGCACAAGAATCGGGTCAGCTTATCTACTGGCTAGATATATCCCAGCGCCATGCGAAGGCACTCCAGGCGCAGGGACTGCTGCAGCTGAAGCGAGCCGACCCGACCGACGCACCCTTCTTCTTCTTGATCGCTTTCGTGTCCGTCTTGGCCCGCTTGCTCTCCTGCTTCAGCTTCTTGGCCGCTTTGGCCTATCGCATCCCGAAAGGAGGGGTGTCAGCCTCCCAAAATGCGACTCGACTGCACTGAGCAGCGATGAGAGAGAATTGGGAGCGAGGGAGGGTGCTCACCGCCGCTTTTGCATCGACTGCGCCCTTTTTAGACTTGTTCTTGCCCATCTCTGTGTAGGATTGCCGCTCAGTCCTGCAGCAACAGAGTCGGAGAGAGCCGGATGCGAAGAGCTGTTCGCGCGGAAGCAAGCGATGATGAGCACAGCCTCGCTCGCTTGATCGGTGAGAACCGACTATGCAGCTACTAATCGAAAGCGAACTGCATTTCTCGCGGTTCAACACGTGCCACAAGTTGGGGGCGAAAGCTCAGCATGGCCCTTGATCAACTCTGAACGTAACACAGATGTAACTCGGACCTTTTCCCTAGCTCCGCAGCACAGCGGTTGCTCTCTCGATCGGAGCGCTCGCCGTGTTCCGCGGGGTACTGATGCGGAATGTATTGCGTGCGGGCAGAGAAGAGAGGACGGAATAGGGGCCATATACAGGATGTGATTGTGGCGCTTGTTTGTGCAAGTTGCCTTACTCGACGACCCGGCCGACGATGTTGTACCGCTTCTGAAAGTACTTCTCCTGCGCACATGCAGCGACACATGCAGGTCAGTTCTCGGCACTTGCCGTGCGAGAGCTCAAGACGGGCAGAGCAAACGGCTGCGCGCACCCAGTCGTCGAGGACTTGCTTCTCGTCCGCGGTCAGGGTCGAGTAGTCCGAGACGGCATCTTCCGGCTTGAGAGAAGACTTGCCGAGTCCTCTGATTGGACGTGGGGGCAGTGCGTCAGCGACTCAATCTGGACCTCAAGATAGACAAGCCTGTTGCGCCGGCCGACAGGCGCACCGCGAGCGAGCTGTCATGGCGAGGGAGGAGAGCCTGACGCACCGAGAGGCGTCTTTTCCGACAAAGACGTGGTAGCCGCAGCCCGGACCATACATGTCGCGCTTTGCCGAGACTGTCAGGGGTCACCAGTCGCCAAGTTCAGTTAAATGCCGACTTTGCCGGCAGCTGACCCTTGTGCACCCGAGACTGACCGTCATAGATGCGGCCCTTGATGGCGACATAGATCGGAGTGTTTTCTTCCCTTCCGTCGTTCTTGGCGAGTTCCTCTTTGGTGAAGGGCGTGTCCTTGGGCGGGTCGAGCTGCTTGACGTCGCCGGCAGGAGCCGAGACGGTGGCGTCTGCGGCCTTGACCGCGAGGTCTGCTGCTTTCGTCTTGAGCGCGTCCATTCTCGGGTCTGCTTGCTGGAGTTGGGTCTGGGTCGGGGTTGGGAAGGCGAGTTGGAGGTACCAGAAGAAGAGCGACGAGAGGATCTGTCCGAGTGGGGGGGGAGGTGAGTGACCCCGCGGTTGGCAGACTCAAACGGAGTGACTTACCACGAGTTGGAATGCGACGAATATGTAGTGGTCTCTGACAAACGAGTCTATAGCGTCTCGGATTGAGACGGCGAGTGCGGTCGGCGAACTGGTGAACCGGTCGAGGTGCGGAGAGTTGGACAGTCTAGAGAGGGCGAGGTGCGAGAGGTCAGCCTGCCATGCCCTGGTCTGAATGTGCTCTCTGCCTGTGCATACTCACCGTGACATGCACGGCGAGGCGAAAAGGTCAGCGTCACATGCGACGGCTCGATTCGCCTCTCGCCCTTGCTCGAGATCCAGAAGTCGGCGAAAGTCTCGAGGCGAATCTGAGCTGAGCGACAGCTGCAGCTGGAATACGCGCACGCTCTGCTGTGCTCGACCTCGCTACGCACCTTGACGCGACCCGACGAGCGAACACCGCTTACACCGCTCACCGCTGTCCTGGCGGCCATCGGCTCCTCCGCCTGCTTTCTCGCGGTTTGCGATCTGCAGTACACGGCCTCCGAAGGCGACCACGCTCAGCTGTCCCGACGGCAGTCCCCGAGGGCATGCTCGACTGCCAACTCGACAAGGCTCGCCATGACGCAGACGTCGCAAAGCCAACAACGACAACGGGGACGCCCGGCACGAAACCCAAGCGCGAGCGCGTCAAGTTGATGGGGATCCGTCAGCACCTCGAAGTGCAGCGCGTCAGGCAGCAGGAGAAACACGAACCCGACCACTGGTTCGTCCGAAAAGTGCGCGCCGTCTCCTCCCTCTCTCTCTGCCTGATCCCGACCCCGAAGCTGACCTGGCGTGTAACACCGCAGTTCATCATCGGCATCGTCGTAGGAGTTTTCGGGTACAGCTACTATGTCTACGTCGTCCGGCTCTGCGTTCCCATGATCCGCATGCAGGACAACCGCTTGGGCGGCAGAGCCCAGGGACGTGCGTTGTTCGCCCTTCCCCGGACATGAACACGGACCAGTCCGCACAGACTGAAACCAATCCAACACCCAGTCGTGTACCTCGTCATCTACCACCTCCTCTTTGTCATGTTCGTCTGGACCTACCTCGTCGCGGTGGCAACTCCGCCAGGTTTCGCTCGGGACGTGAGTGAACCCCTCTCTCCCTATTCGGCTATACGCCAGGACCAGCACTCTTGCTGAGAATCATTCTCTGGAAGACAGTACGTGCCAGAGAGCGAACCGCCGCAAGCTGAAGAAGAGTACATCACCGTCGCCGGTCAAGCGTTCGAGGACCAGCTGCAACCGATCCAGCCCTCCAAGCTCGCTCCGGCCGACTTGTACAAGCCAACATCAAAAGGTCATGGCTCAGACCTGCGACGATCGAGCTCGAGCTTGCGGTCCGCGTCGTTGTCGCCGCCTGAGGAGGACGAAGAGGCTGCTGCCGGTACGGAGCAAGGAGAAGACACGATCGAGATGCGACAAACGTACAATGGGCGTGTGACGGTGCCTCTCGCAGCTACATACACCAATGATGAAGACGCTGTTGCCGAAAATGCGCCCACGGCAGGCGCTCTCGGACCCGCCTTGGGAACGGTACTCGCTTCCGCCTCCTCCGCTACGCCCAGTCCGCCTCGCGAAGACAGAAGCTTGCAAATGCCGGAAGACCGTCCGCGCTGCCGATCTACGGGGTCGACGACGCTCGCTCCTTCTGAGGAAGCGACGGCGACGGCGGCGACGGCGCCAACACCCGTCACGCGCCCCGAGACAGCTCACGTCCCGGAACAGCTTCCCGCCTCGAACTTGCCAGCGAACGGTCACGTCGTCGACGTGCCACCACGGCCATGGAGGCACGCGCCCCTTTCAGCGCGGTCTCGACGATCGTTCCTCGACTTCCCGGACCCGCCGCCCGAGTTGGAACCGCCGAAACCGCTCGCGGTCGAGCGGATCCCGCGCAGCTTGCCGATCTTGACGGAGCAGTACCGCTACGATCCGCGCGAACGGATAGTGAGACCGTATCGGAGTCATCGGTGCAAGCACTGCGCCAAGGTCGTGCTCAGTGAGTGGCCTTCTTGCTTGCTTTCTTTCGGACAAAGTGCGGCAGGGAGGCTCACGGCCCTTCTCACGCTCTGCGCAGAGATGGATCACCACTGTCCTTGGGTTGGATCATGCGTTGGCGCCCGCAACTACAAGTACTGTGCGTGTATCCTTCCGGGCCGTTTCTGAATCAAGGGAAAGAGTCATGTGTCTGATCTAAGAGCACGATCCACAGTCTACAACTTCTTGCAGTGGTCCTCGGCGTACCTCTTTTTCGTCTTCCTCACCCTCCTGATCGCGCAAACCCTCCCGCTCGGCACCTTCCCGGCGACGCGACCCTACCCCGGCGTCGACGGCCAACAAATCGCCATCATCGCGCTGTCATTCTTCTTCCTCTTCTTCACGGGATCACTCCTCGTCCAGCATACGGGGTTGATCCTCCGCAACATGACGACGATCGAGCAGATCGGACTCGCAAGGATGCGCCAGCGAGAGCGGGCGGCACTCGCGAGCGAGTATGGCTTCTTTGGCTTTAGGCAAGTCTCGTCGTCGCCGCAGTCTCGCCTTCTTGCTGCACGGGCGCTTACCTGTGCATGTCACTGACCGGTACATTCGGGCGGTCTCCTTGCAGAGCGAAGAAGGCGACTCGGCGAGAATGGGACAAGCGATGGGGTCGCCCGGACCGCGAAGGCAACATCTGGTGGCTCGGCTCGTCTCGCGCCAACTGGGAGATGGTCTTTGGGAAAGCCAAACTCGGATGGTTCTGTAAGTGCTCGTCCGCGATCAAAGGCGAACGAATCGCAGAAAAACCTTGACTCAATTCGCTGACCCGCACCTCGGCCCCCCCTCCGTCAGTGCCGATTCCGTCGAAACCGACCATGGACGACGGGTTGCATTATGTGCCGAATCCGCGATTCAGTCCGGAAGGATACTGGCGCGAGCGACGATTCTGGCCTGCAGACCTGCGATGATGCACAGCATATAATTTTCCACGCTCCCAGTTCCGATGGAACTCGCTACCGAATATTTGTTGTACTCCTCTTGCAAACTCACTTTAGATCCCTTACGAGTATATCCGGGAGGCGAGCGAGTTGAGTGCATGCCGACCGCGGTCGCTGTCACCTTCCAGCCATTTTGCTCGACACGGACGCATACACAGACGCTCATCTTGTTCTCTCTCGGGGTACTGACTTGCGATCGGCTTCCTCGCATTCAAGGACCCGCCGCACAAGACGGTCCAGCGCCCTCTGCTAAGCGGGACTGGACTGCTCTCGCTCGCCTCGGCAGCGTCCGCTCTCGGCGGTCGATCCGACGTTCAACATGTCGACTCCGGTTGCGCGCAGCTTCCTCGACGACGACATAGACCCGCTCAAGTCGCCTGCGCGTCCCGAGACCGAGCCTCTTGCAGCGCGAAACGAGCCAGACGCGCTCGTTTCCCCACTTGGCGGCCCTTCACCATCGCCCATCTCGTTCAAACGCAAGCCACAGCCGGCGCGGAGGACTGCGAGCAGTGCGAGTGCCGTCAGAGACAAGGCGGCGAGCATCATCGGCGGGATCCTGCGGCACGGCAGCGCGAGGCAGGCGGATCACGAAGCGGCGGCGTCTTCTGCCTCTCCCGCTTTCCGTCGAGTCGACCCGCGGCCTCAGCACATCACGCTTCCAAACAACACTCTCAAGCATAAACCATCGCTGTCCGAGTTCTCGCAGGCGGTCGCGAGCGACGACGATGACGAGCTCGAGGAGGACGAGGGCGAGACCACGGCAGGCGAGTCGCCACAACGGAGGGTTTCGAGCGCCGCCATCCTCCCCCGCGGGGACGAGGCAGACCGGCATCGTCAGAGGAGACTCTCGAGCAGTAATAAGCGCGCAGTATCTAAACTCGGCACCGCCATGATCGGTCAGCGCTCGCGAAGACCGACGGGTTCGGGCGGGTACGGCTCTCCGGTCAAGGAACCCGGCGCGCTGTCTCCCCTGTGGGCGGACCATGCGTACGGAGGCGGAGACGACGATCGACCTTCGGACGGAACGCTGTTCGGCGCGGACGCTGGGCCGTTGGAGGTGACGCCGCTACCCAAGATTCCGATCTTTGTTCTCAGCATTTGCATGCTCGGCGAGTTCTTGTCGGCCAGCGTATGCTCGCCCTTCCTCTTCTTGTACGCGACTTCTTCTTTCTCTCTCTGCTTCGTAGGGTCATCGAAGGCTAATGCGTGGAGTTCGCAGCATGGTGGAGAGCTTTGGCGTCGGTGAAAATGGCGGTGGCGAGTCTGCCGTTAGTGCCTGGACTGGGGTAGTCTCTGCAGTCTTGTGCGTGAAGCCCTTTCCCGCATCACCTCTCACATAGCAGCTGACACTTCCGGCCGCGCAAACTCTTTGCAGCTTCCTGTCGCAGTTCGCTACGGCGATGCTCTGGGTTTCGATCGCCGAAAAACATGGTCGCCGAGCCGTCCTCTGCGCGTCCCTCGTCGGGAACGGCCTCACCGTTGTCGCGTTCGGTACCTCCCAAAACCTGGGAACGGCGATCTGTACCCGACTCGCAATGGGCTTGTTCAACGGTGAGAGAGCAGGGTTCATTTGCCCACTCTGAATGGAAGCAGCACTGACATCTTGCACGTCAACCGCAGGCGCTGTTGGCGTGGCGCGCAGTGCTGTACAAGACGTCACGGACGAGACGAATCGTTCCACAGCGTACACCGTGAGGTTTTCGGTCTTTTGTCTACTGTCAGAATGAACGCTAATCCTGTGAACACCCAGATTCTCGGCTTGCTCTGGGGCATGGGCGGCATCGTTGGTTCGGTCCTAGGCGGAACGCTAGAACACCCTGTAAGCACTCCTTGTACCACACGATGACGCGTCACTGACTTGAAGAACCCTGCACAGACCGAGAAGTATCCGTCGTATTTCGGCAACTCCGAACTCTTCC
Source organism: Rhodotorula sp. CC01 (assembly GCA_021654155.1). Taxonomy (NCBI): domain Eukaryota; kingdom Fungi; phylum Basidiomycota; class Microbotryomycetes; order Sporidiobolales; family Sporidiobolaceae; genus Rhodotorula; species Rhodotorula sp. CC01. Next base: position 443,816 of record JAKEZK010000001.1, read on the forward strand.
GAATCTACCCCTACTTGCTACCCTGCCTGCTCGCCGGGTCCGTCACGCTCTTTGGCGGCGTACTATCGCTGTTCCTCGACCGGAACGGAGGTCAGCGCACAGGCGGGATTCACCTGCCGACCGAGAAGGACGTCGAGACTGCCACGACTGTTCTCGGTCGTTTCAAGGATGCCGTCGTGTCTCGCGCGTCCGCGCTCTGGCGACGGCTCCCCCGGAGACCCCCCATTCAGCTCGGTCAGAGTTCCGGCAACGTCTCGTTGCACTCTGCGCACGCGCAGGTTCCGCCTCTCGCCTCGCCCGCGCCATCGCCCGCCCTTTCGCCCGGAGACGGAGCGTCAGAGCGCAACCCGCTCTCTGACCGATTGGGGACCGTTCGGCAGTACGGGTCCGCGTACGGCTATTCGACGAGCGGGCGTCACAGCAGCCAGTCTGGCTTTGAGCGCGACTCGGGCTTGCGAATTCCTTCGATGCGGCGAAGAGGGTACCGCTCAATCTCGATGGCGACTTCGAACCGGTACGACCCCGACAATGAGATCAACCACTCGTTTGCGGAGCGGCTCTTGCTCGCCAACAACCAGGCCGTCTTCAGTTTGAGCGACGTCTTCTTAGCCAAAGCTGCCGCCGATGACCAGTTCACGGCGATTGAAGCGGAAGGCTCGATCTTTGAGCGAGACGAAGACGAGGAGTCGCGCATCGAGGGTACGGACGTTGATGCAAACTCGGAGTACGGAGACGTTGGGTTCGGTACCGCACCACCGTCCATGGAGGACCTGCGCGGTGAAGCGGCACGTCAGGATGCCCAGCGAGCTACAGATCAGGACGACGTCTTGCCGCTGCCGCCACGACCGACCTCACCTTCTCTCTTCGCCACCATGCGACGTCGCCCAGACCTGCTCTCGCCGCAGCGGGACCGGACCGTTTCGTATGCTCCGAGCGGTCAGCGGCTGCGGCGTTTCTCGGGCGCGTCTTCGGTCCGACCCATGTCGATTTATTCCAACACCGGTCTCGCACCGGAGAGCCTTGCCGCTTCGGCACAGCAGCTTGTCGCGGTTTCGGCACAGCAGCCGAACGAGTCGGCCTTTGCGCCCATGCAGGCCATTCCCGAAACGCGCGCACCGAGCATCATCGAGCATTCGAGCCCTGCCAGTGAAGCAGGTTGGTCGCGGTTCTTTTCTTTTTTTTTTCGCCGTCCGTGATTGCATGTCGCTCAATCTCCTTCCGTCTGCAGGCTTTGCCGCTCCGTCAGCGGCGACTTTGGTCTGGCAATTGCCGCTCGCGATGATTCTGCAGTACCTCTGCGTCGGCCTGCACGGTACGGCGTGCGACCAACTTTTCACCAGTTTCTTGGTCGCCCCGATCGCGAGTGGCGGTCTCGGCTTGACTGCAGACCATTACGCACTCCTGGTCGCCATCATGTTCTTCTTCTCGATGGTCTGGCAGTTCAAGTTCTACCCGACGGTTGGACCGCCCAACGGTCCGCTGAGTCACCTGTCGATGTGAGTCATTTGCTCATGTCTACTTCACCTCATCGCCGTGAGACTTACTTGCGCTCAACGTGCAGGTTCCGCATCGGGCTGATCCTCTATGTGCCTGTGAGTTTTCTTTGACCCTGCTGGCGCGACGAGTCCGGTACTCACGCTCAACCTCCTAGGTCTACCTCCTCTTCCCTGAGCTGCGCGGATTGATCAAGGTCGAAGGCGAGAACGGCCTCGTCATGCTGGGCATGGTCGTACTCAGCGCTCTGCGATACCTCGCGAACGCTTGCGCGTACACCGCCGTGGTACGTTGTCCGTCTTTGTTTATCCTATCAGTACAGTGAAACTGACTCAAGTGTGGTCTGCGCTCGCTGCAGATGGTCCTGATCAACGTCATGACGCCGGCCGAGCTGGTCCCGCTCGCGAACGGTCTCGCCCAGTCTTGCATCTCTCTGGCTCGCTTCATCGGTGCGTGCCTAAACATCTTCCCTCGGCAAGCGTCCGAAGTATGTGCTCAACCCCTTCTACGGGCAGGACCTCTCCTTGGCGGATCTGTTTTCGCGGCCTCGATCGCAGACCCGCAGAACGCCCATCCCGCCGCCGGTTTCCACCTGATCGCCGTGAGCCACCTGTGACGTCTCCCGTCTACCCTCGCTGTTCACACTGACCAGAAACGTGGACAGGGGCTCTGCTTCGTCGGATTCCTCTTGTCTTGGCGGATCAAGTAGATCCTCCTTATTCCTTCTCGAGCATGTACACCTGTTGTTCTATTCGTGAAGACACTTTTTCCCTTGTTTGTTGCCCTCATCTTTATCGTAATCGCACCAATTCTACGATCCAACATCATACCCTTACAGGCGATCCCCACAGAGTTTCTACAGCTCCGCTACAGCACCAGGAGAGATGCGCAAACGACGGTCAGCCCGCACAGTCCGGTAAGCACTTCAGGGCGGAAAGCTTGACTGGTATGCGTGGGGGATGCGGAAGCTGCTGCCAGTCCACCGGAAGGGTCCGCGCTTGAGTTTGCTGGCGCTTGGGTGGAGTTGTCGACCGTGACGAGGCTGGACGACAAGCCCGTCCGCGAGGCGCCTGCAGCCGGAGATCCCGACGAGCAGTTGACGAGTCCGAGCGAGAGCAGATAGTTCCCGGCGTGGATAAAGTAGTCGTCGCCTGTTTTGAGGGACCAGCGCGGTGGTCAGCCTTTGTCACTTACGGTAGTGGCTGGACAAGATGATACGAAAGCGTTGTGCTCACCGTAAATTGCTCCAGTATTGTTGTTCGGGCTGTAAAACGGTTCCCAGGATTTGTGTCATCTGCCTGTGCAAGGAAACACCGTTTGGTGTCGAGACTCACGGATCTGCGCGGTTGTTGACGGTGGCGTATCCGAGAATGCTGTCGCCCGTCCACGTCTGCCCATCCTCGAGTCCATAAAGACCTACACTTGCCGTATTGACAAGCAGAGTCTGTCCAGCTCGGGCCCAGAAGTCCGAGCCGGTCGTGTTGCCGCGACTTGCTTCAAGCGACGACAAGACGAGCATGGCGGAAGCGGCGATTGCCGACGCTGAGGTATCGAACGTGAGAGGTGCCGGAGCGTCAAAGTCCCAAGGGGCAATGCCTGTCGAGGTATTCAGATGGTTGTAGAAATATGTCTAATGACTCAAGTCTCTTGTCAGCGCCAGTGTTTGCTCTGCTATAAGTACGCTGTCACGTACTGCCATGCGTTCAGACGTCTCGAGGTAGACGGGCACCCCAGTCGCGTTGTACATAAGTGCGAATCCGAGGATACCCCATGCTTGTCCGCGACTCCAGGTCGACGAGTTTGAGTACCCCTGAGCAGTTCCTCGCCACTGCACCTCTCCCGTTGACGGACTGTAGTCGACGACATGGAAAGATTCTCCGTCACTACGAATGTGGTTCTCGATCGTCTTGTTGGCGTGCGACTCGGCCATGGTACGGTACGTCGCGTTGCCGGTCATATCGGATGCCGAGAGGAGGAGAGGTAGATTCATCATGTTGTCTATGATCTGCGTGCAGGAACGAGGCGGTCGATACGAGCACACGGCACCCAATTGAGAAGATAACACGGACGACTTCAAAGTTGTCAGGACCTCGGTCCCAACTGCGAGTGCAGCCGACGACCGGGGAGAACAGCGATGCGAGCGTTTCGGCGTTGCTGACGAGAGCCTGACGAGCGGTCTCGTTCGACGAGTCGAGTGCCAGTTCTGCGATCATCGGTGCGCTGTTGAAGCCGACGTCGTGGCCCCAAGAGGCGAGCACCGTTGCGGAGGGATTGTACAGGCCAGCGGACCAGGTCCGCGCCGCTTCTCTCCAATCGGTCCCGTTCGCCTGCGCAGCGTCTTTCGGGCACAGGAGAGAGTATCGCCTGTCGAGCGCGTACAGCTCGTCGGGGAAGAATGCCGAAGTCCAATCGGTTTCGGGCTGGAACACCCACGCGTTGGCGCTTCCGGAGGTGTACTCGGGCCAGCTTTGCGGCTCCGAGGCAGCCGGCGCCGTCTTGACTGTGGCTCGCACCTTTTGTAGCACGCCTGGGTCGAAGAGAGGTTGCAGCCGCGAGGTTATATTTGGTTCCTGCGCGGCGAGGACGACCGAAGGCGCCACGAGCGACGCCACTGCGGCCAAGCCGAGCGTTTGCTTCGCGCGAATGCGTCTGTGTACCATAAATCTCAGTCTGGCGCCCCCGACGAGAAGATCACGACCGCGAGTGAAGTGGAAGACGACAGGAGACGCGACTCGAGAGGGTCTCGACCGGTTTCTGCCTCTCCCGTACCGCAACTCATCTCCAGGCAGCGCCCAGGCCCTCTGATACGGTTACTAGACGCGAGTACTTCCGTCTCGTTGAGCAAAGCGACCCTCGAACGCTCTATAGTCGACGTCAGCTTGTCATCAGTTCCCCACCTCGTTCAGTCGACAGCCAACTCGCCATCATGTCCGACTTGCAGGCCTACTTGGCGTCCAAATACATGTCGGGTCCAAAGGCAGACGCCATCCTCGAGCGCGAAGACCCCAAGCGCCGCAAGAAGAAGCGAAAAGTGCACGGCGAAGCAGCGTCGACTTCGTCCGGCCAGGGACTCGTCATTGCGGACGAAGACGGAGCGTTCGGGGCTCAGGAGCAAGCAGAAGAGGAGTACAAACCCGGTAGGCCGCTCTCTGGCTCCGTAGTCGGCGAACACGGCTTCGATTGCTGACTCGCCTGTCTTGCTCTCCAGTCGTCGAGGAGCGAAGAGGTCACTTCAAGGCAAAGGCGAAAGCAGACTCGTGGGCTACGATCCGAGATGCCGATCCGATGCTCCGACCCAAATCGCCGACCCCGGAACCGGAAGACGAGGCACCCACCGTCGCCGGCATGACGGTCGAGACGGCTCCTCGCGGTGGACTGCAATCCGCCGCCGACCTCCGCGCCGAGCAGGAACGAAAGGCCGCCGAGCAGGAGCGGAAACGGCGTAAGGCCCAGAGGGAGGAGGAGCGGCGGCGGGCCGAGGCGCGCGCGCGCGGAGAGGACGAGGACGAGGCGGACCCGCACGCGACCGTGTACCGCGACGCGACCGGGAAACGGATCGACGTCAAACTCCTCAAGGCGGAGCAGGCCAAGGAGAAGCGACAAGAGCTCGAGAAGCAGATGGCCAAGATGGAGTGGGGCAAAGGGTTGGTCCAGCGCGACGAAAAGGAGCGCAAGGCGGCAGAGGCGGAACGGCTCAAGAACATGAGCTTTGCCAGGTGCGTTCCGAGTCTTGCGTGTTCCAGGGACTATCTTTGGCAGACTGATCGACCCCACTACCGCGCCCTCACCAGGTATGCCGATGATCGGGACATGAACGACGAAATGAAGGATGTCGAACGGTGGAATGACCCGGCGGCTGCTTTCCTGACGGTACGTTTTCCCCCTGTGCGAAACCGGTCGACATCTCAGATGAGCTGACGACTGCTACCCTCTTCTGCAGAAGAAGAAGGAGAAGAGCAGTAAAGGCCCGAAATACCCGACGTATCAAGGCCCGCCACCGCCGCCGAACCGTTTCGGCATCCGACCGGGGTATCGATGGGACGGCGTCGACCGCGGCAACGGCTTTGAGAAGCGGCTCATGGAGCGGCAGAACGCTCGGTCGATGCACGGCGCGGCGGCTCACGCCTGGAGCGTCGAAGACATGTAGTTTTCGATGGTCATGGGTCGCAATCTTGTATCGCACAGCATTCTGACCAGCGTCTGTGTAAAACGGAAGCTGCTCCGTCTATTGCAGTCGCGGATTGACCCTCCGCAGCGCGATCACCTCTTTCTGCCCGCCACCCCTCCCTTCGCTTACATCCTCCATGAACGCCCCGAACCGAACAAAGCCGCACCGTTCCTGCGTCTTGAGACTGGCGGGGTTGCTCGCGTAGGCGGCACCGCGAACCTCGTTCGCGCCGAGGTAGTCGTCAAAGTAGGTCGAGAGCATCGATTCGAGGACTTGGGACATCAGGCCTTTGCCGTGCAGTTCTGGATGCAGGTAGACTGCGCGGAGGTGTGTGCGGAAATCCTCTGTGTGTCAGCTGAAGGTGTCGGCAACAAGAGAGAAACACGAAGGGCCTGAGACTTGCAGCCATAAGTCCAAATGACGGTCGGGTCGAGAACATCTTTCGCCTCGTTCTCGTCGATGAGGCGTTGCTTCTCTTCAGGATCGACGACGTTGTCGAATTGCCACCTGGTGACGCCGAAATCGCCGGCCCAGGCGCCGTTGTCTGCCCTCCGGAGCGAGTGTATCTTTGGCGCAGGGATCGGCCACCGCTGCCGATTCGTCTCTGGAGTCTCATTTCCGTCCGGCCGTTCCGTTCCCTCGTCTTCGCCGTCTCCGTTGGTAGAAATCTCGGCCTGCTCCGTCCTCGCTTTCAGATCGCGAAAGACGTCCTCGGCTTGCGCGCGCAACGACTCGCCCCACGAGTGAGCGTCTTCGGCCTTGAACGGCCACGGCGGACCGATCAACTGCATCCCGACGGCGGGGTTTGTCAAGGTTTCGACGATCCGGGGGACATCGGTCGGTCGTTGCGGAGTGAGGATCAACGGCGGCGAGGTGGTCAATGGGAGGGGCAAGTAGGGCTCGACGAGGACGAGAGGATGATCATGATTCGCTTCGGCGGCAGCAGGCGACGGCGACGGGATCGAGAGCGAGTGGAAGCGGTATGGCGTGTGCGCACTGATCGCGTTACGTTGCGCCTCGGTCAAGTCGAGTCGTAGGAAGGTGGACGACATTGCTTCTCCTTCAGTCAAGGTGGGGCTGCCGATCTGCTTCGAGGGAGACGTGCAGCGCGCAGCAAGAGCGCAAGGTACAGCGAATATGGAAGCGAGTGTTTGCTCCCTTGTTGATCTCCAAGAGTCAGCGTCGAGCGATCCGAGTCGAGACGTACAAGCGAGTTGAGTCAGGCGAAAAAGCACTTTGTCACCACGCGGTGTCGACGAACGGAGCGCTTGACTCAACCCATTCGGACTGAGGGTAAGGCGGTTCCGCCGCGTGTGTTGACGCGCAAGCTGACGAGAGAGATGCGAGACGAGATTGAACAGAAGTGTAGTGTCAACGGAGAGAGAGAATGCGAAAAGTATCTTTTTGTATCATTTGCGCCCAGGAGTCTTACAACCCATTATCATCCATCCAGTCCATCACGTGCTGCCACCCTTGCTGATCCCGCCTCCCGACGAGTAATCGGACGAGTCCGTCCTGATCTTCCGGATCCTCTGGATTCGCAAAATCGCGGAGCAAGCGATGCGGCGGCGCCGTCGTCGACGTCGCGTCTTCCTGCAAGACGGCGATGGGGAAGCCCGGTTCGTAGTCGAAATCCGACGACAACGGCGTCGGGTACGTGTCCGGATCGCGTTTGTGGGCTATGGGTGCTGGGAGCGGCGCGACGAGGCACAGGGCCGAGAGGGGATGCGAGCTGACGTAGGTTTCGGCGACGAGGGTGTCCGACTCGGCCGCGAACAAGAGGGGCGGGAAGGGAGACGACGTCGCGGGATCTCGGAGCAGTTTCAAGAGTTCTGTGCGTTTCAGAACGCGCAGGCAGTGTGATAGATGCTGGACGTCAGGGAACACTTTATTCGGTCTGTCGTTCACGTTGGAGAGAATTCTCCCTCAAGCGGACGCGGGTAACTCGTAGCGGCGACTGGATGAAGAGCTTGCCTTGTTCGAGTAGTTCGAGTCTAGCTTGAGAAGACGTTGCTCCGCTGGCGACGCTGGCGTCCAAGTCGAGGAGAAGCGACGAGTAGCCTCGTTGGGCAAAGCGGTCGGCCCAGTCCTGCCAGCGATGACTGGAGCGCACCAGCGCAGAGTTTCAGAGTCGCGTTTCCCTCTGTACGGGCAGCAGCCGGAGCAAGCGAGAGTGGCGCACCCTGACGGGGTGGCTACATCGTGGTTGACTGAGAGGAAGGCGAGTGGCAAGGCGAGCTGTCGGTCGGCGGTCGAAGGGACGACGCACAGGGTGGACAAGCGGCACCGCCTGGAGCATGGCCGCCCTGCCCGTGAGAACACTGTACGCAGCATGATCGGCGCGCTGGGCAGTAGTTGAGTGAGCGAGCGAGTCTAGGCCTCGAGAGGAGGGGGCCACGGAGTGTATTGTCTCAATACAAATGTGGGTGTATTGGTTGAATACAATGACCTCAAATCGGAGGGCGGGAGCGGGCGCGGTTCTCGTTTTCGCCCGACACGCTTCGCCCGCGCTCGCTCGCTGAACCACGCAGTCTAGAGGTGCATGGAGCGCACACTGCCATCACCCGGCCCGCCACTGACCCTCTCCCCCTTTCTCAGACCCAATCGATGCCTCGTTCGACGGCATCTCCGCTCGCGCGGCCATCCCCAGCCTCGGCCGTCGCCGCTTCCACGCCCCGCCACCAACCCGCCTCGCCCTCCCGCCAGGCCAGAGCACGCACTTCTGCGAGCCATGCTGCCGTACCGGGGATTATCACTCTCCCCCAGTCGTCAAAGCACTTGTCGTCGAGGTCGAGTTCGCCCGCCAGGTCATCACGCCACCAATTGCCGCCACCGCCCCAGCCCGAACCGACCGCGCTCGCCAAGCCCGCAGACATTGTCAACGGGGCAGCGATAGCAGGTCAGACCAAGCGTCGGAACCGCGAGAAGAAGAGCACCCACACCACAGACAGCCCGCTCAAGCACGCGACTGCTCCCGAGGAGGCGGTGCTGGACGTCGCCGCCACCGTTGCCCCCGACTCGCCGACCAAGTCGAGCCGGAAACGTCGCGGCGGTCGTGCAGCGAGGCAGCCCAGTCCGCCCATGCCCCCGACCGCAGACGCCAACCTGTTTGCTGCACCGCCTCCGCCTCCGACGAGCTCCTCCCGCTCGCTCGGCCAAGACACGACCACCCGCTCGGCGCACTACAACGCTCTCTTGAACGTCGAAGACGAGTGGGACATGCCTGTCCTCCACATCAGCGGCAACCAGCAGCAGCAGGACAAGTCTCTCAAGCCGAAAGAGTCACTGTCGTGGCAGCAGGAACTGCTCCGAGCCGGGTCGAACAACTCGTCGTCGTCGACGACCGCCCGCAACGGCAACAACGGTTCGCCCGTCTCGCGTCCTCGCTCTCGCGTTCAGCCCGCCAAGGACCTTCGCCCGGCCCCCATGACGTCGAACAACAACAGCGCCGGTCGCAGTCGCCCCGCCCTGACCACCTCGCACTCGGACTCGTTCCCGTCGACGTCGTCGTCCTCCTCCTCCCTCAACTGGCAGCAAGAGTTGCTCCTCCGTACCGACGAGGTCCAGCTCGTTCAGCAAGTCACGGCGACTACCACCACTAGTACTGCCACAGCCGTCACCAGCGTCACGCCGGCTCGTCAGCGCCGCAACCAGATAAAGGACAGCATCACATTCGGCATCGCCACCCTCGACCTCGCCGCAGCGTCTGAAACCGACGTCTTCTCTAACGCTCCCGCCTCATCGAACCGTCGTCAGAAGCGAGCCGTCGCTCCACAAGGCGTCGTCGACAACCTCGTCGCGACGCCGACCAAATCGGCGGCGGCGGTCGAGCCGCGCTACGCCGGTCCGACGTTTCACAACTCGCCTGCTCCGAGCGCGCTCCCGATGCCGTCGTTCATGCTCCGCCGTCAGGCGGTCGAGACTGTCGTCGCTACCCATTAAGGCTTTCGAAAGCGAGCCTCACTGTACGTTGCTGCCGAACGTTGCTCGACTTCAGATGCTAACATCTTTCTCTCCTTCGACCGCGCTCAGACTCTTGCCGCTCTCGCTCGCTGGGATCTATATGTCGTTCTTCCCTCTTTTTTTCGCTTTCGCTCTCCTCCGCACTCATGTCGTTGTCGTTGTTGCCGTCGTCATCGTCGTCGTCATTTCTCCGGACGCTACTCTCTCGCGCGCGCCCCAGTGTATTCGTCTTTTTCGGCAGTCTTCGATGTCGTCACCAGCATGCGCCACCATCTTGCGGATACCAGCAATTGCTTCTACGGAGGGAATACCCCAGGGTTCCGGTAACCTCGCGCCAAATTCTCGTCGTCGTCGTCGTCTCTCTCTTTCGCTCTCCCACCTGTTGTCGCCTCGTCTCTATCGGTTCATGTACGCCATTCCAACGACTCGTATTCGGGTTTCTCCTCGATGTCCCGCCAACGTCACCGGCGTTCGGCACGTCGAGCGGTCTCGCCCCCTTTCGTTCGTCCAGCTATTTCTCGCCTGGACTGGGGGCACCGTCAGAACCCCTCCTCCCCCCTTGTGTTTACGCACTCTCGTCTGTACCGTACATGTCGCCGTCGTCCTCTTTTGTCTTTGTCAAGTCTACTTCCTTGTTTTAGCACCCGCTCTCCCCCTCCCGCTCCCCCTCCTTAACCTGTTTTGTCTCCCCCTCCTCTTCACTCTCCCATGCCCCCCCCTCCCTTCTGTCGCTTGTTTCTATTTCACCCTTGCCTATTCAACCAGGTACTTTTCACAATCTTTTTTTGCAAACACGCCGTTTGCATCAACTTGGCTCTCTCGCAAACCTGACGCGACGACTCTTGACCTTTCCCGATTCCGAATCTCGCCCGCCTCCGGCACCTGCTTAGACGCCTGATGAGGGACCGCTTTCTGCGCACAGCATGTGTCCAGCTGTCGCCCTGCTTCAAAGACTGGGACGCTTCGAGACGCCGCGCCGATGCGCTCATCGCTGGGTGCGCCCGACGACTATGCCTCGCGACGACGTGCAGGCTTCCTTGAGAGGGGCTGACATGCTCTCAATCGCACTTTGCTAGCCTCGTACCCGGCGAGCTCGACCTCCTTGTGCTGCCAGAAATGGCCTTCACCGGTGCGGCTTTTGCAAACCTCCTCATCCGCAGGACCCATTCCTCACGCGCGCTGCTGTGCATCGACATTGACCGACTTCGGGGGACAAACCGACAGGCTATTGCTTCCAATCGAAGGAGGACGTCGAGAAATTCGCAGAGGCAGGAGACGACGGTCCGACGTTTCGCTGGGCTGCTTCAACAGGTGAGGGAGACGACAGACATTCCCGAGCTCTTTTTTCGACCCTGTTTTGCTGAACTGCGCCCCCGTGAAGCGCAAAGACTCGGCTGCTACGTCTTAGTCGGCCTTCCGACCGTCGATTCTGAAGCTTGCGGCACCGACCGGCGGCCGATCTACCACAACTCGCTGCTTGTCGTTGGGCCAGACGGCGCACATGTCCATACATACCACAAAACCTTCTTGTACGGTGAGCTCACAAATGATCGCGCCGACTACCTGTGGGCAGAAGCCGGTACAGGCTTTGTATCCCTCGACTTGCCCTTCCCGTCTTCCTCCCCTTTTCACGCCGTCGCCGCCGCCGACTCGGCAAGCAGCGACTTGGCCACGAGGACCTTTCGACTCGTTCCAGCGATCTGCATGGATCTCAACATGCCGACTTTCGACGCCCCGTTCGACAAGTTTGAGCTCGCGACGTTTGCGAGCGAGAAACGGGCCGACATTGTCGTCGGTTCGATGGCGTGGCTCGACTCGGAGCCGCCCATGGACTCGGCGGAAGATGAAAGTCGACCAAACGACTCCAGAGAAGGCGAGAAAGTGGTGGCGGCGTCGCAGTGGGAAGAGGTTCGGAGCGTCATCTCGTACTGGGTCCTCCGGCTCAGTCCGTTGATCGGGTCCGGTGCCGCCTTTATCTGCGCGAACCGAGTCGGCCGCGAGGGAGGTAAGAGACACCTTCCACTTCTGACAGAGTGTGCTCAAGTGCGGCTCAAGTAAACTGACAATATCGGTGACGACAGACGTGGTCTTTACCGGCTCGAGCTGCGCGTTGGAACTCTCAGACAGGCCTTGCGTGATCGACCATGCCGGTAAACGCGGAGAAAAGGTCGTCGTCGCTCGCGTCTCGCTTCCGGACGTGCAGAGTGCATAAACCTCAAGAGCAGTGACAATGGAAATAGGCGAGGAGTACTGTTGTTGCCATCATCAATTTTTCAGTCCGGACCCCTATAAGGGAACTTTACGAGATGGTCATGATGATCTTTCCGATGTTCTTGGCCTGCATACGGGGTCAGGTCAGCTTGTGAGCTACCAGGTGCAGTCCGTAGAGTGGGAGAACGAACCTGCTCCATCTCTTCGTGCGCTTCCGTCGCCTGCTTCCAGTCGAACACCTGTGATGTTTTCGAGGTGAGGTGTAAGTGAGGCGAACGGGATGAGAACTGCAAGCCCAAAGCCCGATGGAGGCGCCAACGAACCTTGTGGATCACCAGGTCGAGACCTTGGTCTCCCTTGCACCGCGCAAAGACCTTGTCGAGTGCCTTTTTGGAAAAGTCTTGCAAAAGGTGACTTTGGTACTCGAGCGATCTCGAGCGCAAGGTGGTTCCTGTCGGCGAAACGCATATGGGGTGAGCAGGGGAGAGATGATCGAGAAGGGACGGTCGGAATCTGTTGCCCGATACTGCCACTGATGGGCGGACTCACCCTCAATACGAAGACGCTTGTACAAGAGCTGACTAAGGTCGAGCGGCTCGTCCGTCTTGGCTCCGCCCATGAGTCCGAGAAGGACCATCCGGCCATCGCGAGCGAGGGAGGCGATGTTCTTTTTCCAGTACGAGGCACCGATGAAGTCGATAATGATGTCGACACCCGCGTTGTCTGTGATCTTGGCGACCTGCAAGGATGGCGGTCAAGCTGGTGTGAGAGGCTGTAGCCGAGGATCTCGTGTCGACGGGCACAAGAAGGTTTCCGCACCTCTTCGGAAAAATCTTGTGTCTTGTAGTTGACTCCCTTTGCCGCACCGTGCTGCTCGACGTACTTGCACTTACCGTCCGTGCCCGCAGTGGCGATGATCAGACCCCTGAAGATTGAGGGTCAGGTGAGCAAGCGAAGAAGGGATAGGCGGCGCCACTTACGCATCAAAGGTCTTTGCCAGCTGGATCGCAGCCAATCCGACACCCGAGGCGCCTGCGTGGATGAGGACTTTGCTTCCGGGCTTCATCTCGGCGATGAGGAAGAGCGCCTGCCACGCCGTGAGCCAGTTCTCCGGAACGGCGGCGGCTTGTTCCCACGAGACGTGGTCGGGCTTGCGCGTGCACATTCCCGCGGGAACGGAGATGTATTCGGCGTATGCACCTCCCGTAGCGAGACCGAACCTGAAAGACGAGAAAAAAGAGTCATGTTCAGCCTTGCGCGGCCTGCTGCGAGTGTTGAGCGTGGGTTCACTCACACCGGATCGCCCTTTTTAAAGTCGCTCGAGCCGGCTTCCTCGACCGTTCCACTGAACTCGACGCCGAGGATGGGAGAAGTTCCAGGCGGGAGCGGGTACATGCCGCGGCCTGCAGGGAAGCAGTAATCAGGATTACTCGCAAGGTGGGGAAGCTGAAACTGGGGCGACAACTCACGCTGCATGATATCCATCCGGTTCACACCGAATGCATTGATCTGTAGCGCATAGAGGGTCTGGTGTCAGCCTTCATCTCGCCGAGCGCGCTGTGTAGTGTCAAACGCGCCTTGACGATGATTCGGCCATCTCCCTCTTTCAAGGTCGGGCGCTCTGCCTCTCCGAGGTACAGGTCCTTGGCGCTGTCGCTCTTGCCATTCTTGACGAGGATCGCGCGCATTTGGGTCATGTTCGGCGGGCGCGCTTCAGCAGCAGTGTAGAGTCTAAACAGGAGGAGAGAAGCCGGATGACATCGCCGCCTATTTTCGGACTGCTTTTTCGGAGATCTCCCTCCATACGTAAGTAGCTCTCACCTGGACGACCAGTACTGGTACAGCGACTACGAGAGCGTGGCTTATCTCCTGGGCTACACTTGAAACGCGTACAGAGCGGAGAGAGCAATTTAGACTGAATCCGTGGACATTGAAGAAAATAGCGAGCCGCTGTGGACCGGGCAACGGGTGACTCCAGACGGGCACTAGTATGCATTGCTGGCCTTCAGACTTGCTACCGCTGCAGCTGGAATGGCAGCCCGATCTGTTGACGCATGGTGGCCAAATTGACCAAACTGATTTTGCCGCTCTTCCTCGTTCGCCTGGCTTCGCACGCCCCGGACCAGCCGTTCGTGGGTTGCCGAGGGTCACAGCGCTCTTCGGGTGCGGTACAGAGTGGTAGCACAGCGTCCGGTGCGACAGCTGGCTGACAAAGCGCGCTCTCTCGTCGCCAACTCTCCAATGTCAAAACTGCGACTGACTGACGCGCTCACAGGTTGCACGCAGCAGCTCACTCTGCGGTTCACGTAGCGAGATGCAGTTGACCCTGGTTCCTCCGAGCGCGTACCCCGTGCCGCAGGCCCTCCACACGCACGAGTTGCCCCCGCCGACGTTCCGACCGCGGCGAGCGTCCAAAGTACCCGAACCGTGGCAGCGTGCGCGTCGACAGCTCGCCAGCGTCGATCTCCGGCACCCTGACCCACTGGCTGCTGATGCCAGCGCGTGGTGGCAGTTCGCCGTTCAGGCGGTCGAGTGGAACCTCGAGCTCGACGAGGTCATCGTCACCCTTGTCGACGGGACGCAAGAGACGTGGGACCTCTCGCCCCAAATGCACCCACGTTCGAGTCCCATGGTCATAGACAGCGACTCGGAGGATGCACCCGGCTCACCCGACTGTGCGCTTTCGTCGCCGCCACCGACCGGCACCGACCTCCCTCGCTCGTCCCGCTGGCACCCGGACGCCGTCTCGGCTCGCCTGCGCGACTTTGCCATCAAGCTCCGCAGCGCCTACGAGGATCTCGGAACGGCTGCCGTTTCCGACCCTGCCGCGCCCGACATCTCGAGCGAAAACGACTTTCGTCTACTCATGCTCTTGGCCGCCGACCCGAGTCGCCAAGTGCCGTTCGAGTGGAGCAGCGCCCAGACAATGTACGAATACGCCATGATGGGAGTCGATGAGGACGAGCGCGAGTCGTCTGAACCAGGAGCTGGACGAAGCAGATCGTGGCGAGACGAACTACGGCGACCTTCTCAAGGGCGGCGGCTCGACGTTGACGATCCTGCAGAGTCTGACCCGTTCGAGTACACGTGTCAGTTTCGTTCGCGGCGTCGCAACACGGCAAGGAACAATCAGACCGATCCGGGTTCGAGGGCGTACGACTACCTTGCCGTGATCGAGCTCCTTTCCCAGATCCGGACCTACCTGTGCGAGCTGTTTCCGGCGACAATCATCCCGGTACTCCGCGAGCGACTTCCTCCGACCTACACTCTGTGGGCTGCCGATGGAGCGATTGTGTGGTGTCGCCGCGAGGCAATCGGCAAGGCGCGCGACGCAGCCGACTTGATCGTCGAACTGCTCGACGACGACGGCGACCACTTTGACTGCACCAGCAAGACCGCCTCTCCAGTACGCTCGGGTCGGAGTTACACGACGGCGCACGATATCATCGTCGAAGACGCATTCGACATGCTGAGTGATTCTTCCGGCGCCGACGAGTGGCAGGCCGAGGAACGTCGGCAAGACCGGCTGGTGCACAATCCCCTGCGCCTCCTCCGCGACGACTACGAGCTGCGGAAGTGGTGCATGAATGCGAGCGAACGGGCGAGGATGCTCGAGATGGCAGACACCGGTTCCGACTTTGTCAGCTCGCCGGATTGGCTTCACCCCGTGCCGTCTGTGGACGTTGCGACGGCGTTCGAAACCGACTCGAGCGATTCGGAGCGCAACCGACGTCGCCGCAGGCGCCTGCGCCTGTCTTACGCAGATCCGTCCTCGAGCCCAACGAGTTCGCCTCCCGACGGCAACTCGCTCCCTGGCCTCTCCCGCTCCGACTCGGAGACCGACACCTCCGACCTCGACGAGCTGGCTGACGAAGATATCCGCGTCAGTGCGCGGCGCCTCTCGGACGATTTCTTTTACCCGCCCGACCCGCTCGGCGAAGGATTGTTGCCGCGCCGCTTGCCGAAGGAACTGGTCGAGCGGAATCTGCAGAGGGGACCAGAGTTGGAAGAGCACCGCGAGCAGCTGCACCACACCCTCAATCAGATCGCCGGAGTACGTGGGCGAATATTTATGGGATCTGCGATCAGAGGGTCATTGCGAGCTGACGGAAAATCGTCGACTGGCCCTCGTATAGCTGCAGTCGAAAATCGCAGATTTGCACGGACTCGTCCAGCGCGAGACCAAAGCCTGGGAGGAAGCGCAGGAGGAGCGCGTCCAAGGTGAGCCTCGGGCGTAAAGGGTACGCTTGAAAGGGTGACCAACATTTTCAGCTACCTCGCCGCACTCAGGGGAGAAACCGCCGAGGTCCTCCGCCACGACAAGCTCCCGTCTGAAAGGGCCGCGCACAATTCCGGGACCGCCACCGAACGGCTGTCGCCGCCGGCACCCGCCCAAAGCAGGGCCACCGCTGCGTCAGCAAACGGGCGATCGTGCCCTCGAGCGCTCGCTCGACGAAGCGTACCGTAGCGTCGACTCGCCGGACATGCCCAAGCGCGTCAAAGCGTCGAGGTTGTCCACTTCTCTCTCGCGCCAGCTCCCGCGCAAGAGGCAGCGACACAACCTGGAGACGTACAGCAAACTCGCAGCGATGTCGACCTACGTCCTCAGCGACGGCGACGCCGACGAACAAATGCACGTTTCCAAGACCAAGAGGCGACGCTTGACCGAGCAGACGGCTTCGGAGGGGAAGAAGAAGAAGACGACGAGGCGCGCGAGCGGTGCCACCCGCGAAGCCCGCCCGAAACGTCCGGCTCTGGTTCGTGGGACGCGCCTGCAGCAGAGCCATGGAGCCGACGCACCCGAGAACGGAGACTTGGACGCACTCCAGCCCGCGGATCGCCACACCGCCATCGTAGGGCTCAGCAATCGCCGCCGGCAAGTTCTCCAAGCCCTGACGAGCGACACCGGCCTGAGCGTCTCGAGCCTCGTCTCCCTCGACAGCAACTGGCTCGAAGCGGAGATCAGCGTCGACGACGAGTCGACCGAGGAGCACAAAGTCAGGAAGAACGACGAGCTGAACAACGACGGTGACGAGGTCGATGAGCTGGAAGAAGTCGAGATTGACGAACTCGAAAGCAGGTCGGAAGAGGAATGGCCCGGCCTCGCATCGCAGATTCCGACTCTGCTCCTCCAAGCCGATGGTTCCGCACCCGCCTCCGCGGACGAGAATCTCAACATCGACCTCGAAGCCCCGACGCGCTTTCCTTCTCCGCCTCTGGGCGCTCCTCCAAGCTCGAGTACCGACAGCTTCGTGTCAGCTCGTACGGCGTCTACGACCCCGCCGCCGTTTTCGTCCTCGCGACTGCCCCCGAGCCCGGCGTACCCGGTCTCGGCGGAGCGCTCTTGGCAGCTGCGACTCGACCCGCTGCGGCCGAGCAGTAGCAGCACGCCTCCTCCGCCGCTTCCGCTCGTCGACGCGCACGACCTGAGCCGTGTTCTGGACGGTCAGGCGGACCAGCAGGAGGAGGAGGAGGAGCATTTCGTGGTGCCAGCAGCGTTCGCGGTCCCGCGGGCCCGTGTGAGGAGTCTCATCTCGCCTCCGGCCGCGGCCGCGCACCGGGATTTCTCGGCCGAAGACATTGGCAAGGAGCGAGCGCGCGACTCTGACTAAGCTGGAGGAGACCGCGGCGAATGGACCGTCGGAGTGGATGAATGTGAGTGGATGCGAGGTCTTTGTGGTCAAAGGGAGGATGGCCGGTCATGGTGGTCTGTAGGCGTCCCGCTCGCTTGTTGTATGTCCTGCGCATATGCTTCCCGATACAGCCTGATCGATCCAGCAGCTCGAGAAGGTCCCTGCAGCCGTATGGTTCGTGTACGAGAGCTCGTGCTGTCGGGTTCCATGATGGTGAATTCGCCCTATTTCAGGCTCTAAGGAAAATATATATCTACATACTCCGCGCACAGTTACCCCAGCTGCGTCACAACAAGCCAGACTTGGGTCTGGAGAGCCAAGGAAGGCTCCGAACTTGCGGGGTCGCGAGACAGGAAGAAAAAAAATCGAGGGTGCACGCGCCGCGGATGACCGTTGTGCGAGCAAGACGGGCGCAGATCTGGTTCTCCTCTTGCACTTGCTCCTGTCCGTTCCAAGAGATCAGGTGAGTGTCTAGAGCAGGTCTAGAGTGCGAGAGCCAGACGAGCTGACCAATGCCTTTTCCTGTCTCTCTTTGCGTGTGCTGCCCGTTTGCCGCTCCCGCGCCTCGGTTCGCACCGCAACGTCGTCATCGCTTGGGGCGCTCTCGTCTCGTTCGCTGTCGAAAATTCTTCTCCCTTCGCTTCTCTCTCCTTAGGACTACACACTCGAAGCGATCATCTTTCGCCGCTACTTATCCACTACCTTACCTGTAAAAAGCTACCCCCGACCGCACAAAATGGCCAACGACCTCGTCCGCTCCGCCGTCGCTTCCATCCCCGGCCTCGGCTCTGGCGTCAACTCGCCGTGGGACACGCCCGTCGCCACTCCGCACGAGTCGCCCGCGACCACCCCCGGTGGCTCGCCCATCCTTCGCGACAGCGACGGCAAGCGCCTGCCCAAGCCGGATGACATCCACATGATCCTCTCGGACGGTCAGTTCTCTCTGCCTCGGTCTCGCCCGGAGAAACAGACTCTTGACACAAATCCGCATGATACAGTCGACGGTACCCTCTTCACCGACTCGCACGAGCTGCACCCGACCACCAGGGACGCGATCCGGTATCTCCGCAAGACTCGCCCTCACGTTCCCTTCATCCCCGTCACCGGCAAGCAGATCAGCTCTTGCCGCCCGCTCATCGCCGAGCTCGGCATCGAGGACATGCCCACTGGCTGCATGCATGGCGCCGTCATCTACAACAACAAGCAGGAGATCGAGCAGCAGATGTACCTCGACCCGCACTTTGTCCGTGACGTCTCTCGGTTGATGCGCAAGCACAACAAGTCGACCTTCCTGTACGTCGAGGAGTGGAACGCCATGGTCACCAAGGAGGAGAACGGCACCAAGGACTGGGAGCAGGTTGCCCGCGGCTTTGACCCGGCCGTCCGCGACGAGCGCGAGACCGACTTTATGCAGCGCGTCCTCAAGGGCAAGGAGCGCATCAACAAGGTACGCTCTCTCTTCTGCGTCTGCGTGACGCACCTCAATGTTCCTCGCGATGCTGACGTCGATTCCCTTCTTCCGCAACTTCAGATCTTCTTGCCGATGGACGAGGAGGTCGTCCCGCAGTTTCTTGACCTCCTCGACAAGGAGTTCCCGAACGTGCCCTTCAAGACCACCCGTGCCCTCCCCTACATCATCGAGATTGTCGCCGAGGGTGTCGACAAGTCGGCAGCCCTCGCCTACTTCTGCGCCAAGTACAACGTCAAGGCTCAGAACGTCATCACCTTCGGAGACGGCGAGAACGACGTCGGCATGTTCGAGGCTGCCGGCTACTCGGTCGCGATGGCCAACGGCATGCAGAAGCCGAAAAAGGTTGCGTCGCACCAGACCAGCTCGAACAACGATGGCGGCGTCGGTGTCTTCCTGAACAAGATCTTCCGCCCCGAAATGTCGGACGAGCCGGACGCGCGCCTCTCGGTCGACCACCTCAAGCAGCTCGACGAGCAGCTCCAGTCCAACTCGCCCCTCGCCGCCGGCGCATACCCGTAAATATAGAGGTCGAGTAACGCCCGCCGTCCCGTCGATCGGGTCGCCCGCCTTGCTTTGCCTTTCCCCTTTCTCTGTATCGTGTGGCCCGTCTGCGTCTGCTGGTCTCGCCTTCATCCCTCTCGTCTGGACACGGAGATATGTATATAAAAAGAGTACCTCGGAGCCTCACTACACATAGAAATTCACAATCGCAATGGAGATCTGCAATATTCCCATCATTCCCATTCTTGCTCCCTCGGCGGAGCTTGCAAGCCTCTTACAAAGCATCAGCGCATACATGAAATACGGCAGCGAGTTGCCCAAGTCAGCTATGCATCTTTCGCCCAAAATTTCGGCGCGTCGCGACGCCAGTCATTTGAACTTCTTTAACCTCTCCAGCCGCGAGCCAGGAAGCATGGCGGGGTTGGAGCCGTCAGATCCGACGTATGGCTTCCCGTTCAAGCCGTACAAGCAGCAGCAAGACCTCATGGCGCACCTGTACCGAGCCATCGCAGCCGGACAAGTGACGGTCATCGAGTCGCCGACGGGAACAGTGAGCTGCCATCCTACAGGCCCTGGAACATACGCGGATAGCTGATACGATCGATGTGGCAATGCAGGGCAAGTCGCTCTCGCTGATCTCGTCCTCGCTGTCCTATCTGCGAGACGCGAAAGCGCACGCTCGCTCCGAACTCGTCGCCTCGATTCGCGCTGCCGTCGCCGACTCGGACGCGCTCAAGGACGAGCCTGAGTGGGTCATCGAACACGAAATCAAATCCAAGCTTGACGACGTGGACCGACAAGAGCGCGAACTCGAAGACCGGCTCGCAAAGATTCGTGAACGGGAAAGAGAAGAAACGGCTGCTCTCGCGAACGATGGACGCCGTTCCATGGCTCGGAAGAGACAAGTGAGTCAAGCCGACTCCAGAAAGCTCTACGCTTCCTGCCCTCCCAAGCAGACGCTATCAGATTCGCTCAGCAGAGCCACGGAAACTGAGCCCAACGCCTGTTCGCAGAAAGTTGCCGCGGCGGATGACAGCGACTTCGGCGGAGACGACCAGTTCGCACCGACACCGTACTACGAAGATCAGGAAAGCGCAGAGATTCTCGCGCAAGCGCAACCTGATGGAGCAGACGACAACTACTCGCCTGCCGTCCGCGCACTCCTCGATTCGTAAGTCACGACGCACGACAAGCGGTTTTCTCATTCGAGCGCGCTGAACTAATTTTCACACTGCGCCCTCATTAGACTGTCGGGGAAAAACAAGCCGAAAGAAGAGGAAGAAGAGCCGGATGTGCAGAAGGTGATTCAACTCGAGCCTGTTCGCACCGATTTGACTTCCCGATCCAGAGGCTTACCAACTTAAGCATTTGCCAGGTTTACTTCGCCTCGCGCACCCATTCTCAACTCTCGCAATTCGTCTCCGAGCTTCGGAAAACGGCCTTTGCTCAAGTTGATCCGGTCCGAGCTGTTCCGAGCCCATCACCGACTCCGGACGAGTCGACACCGAGTTCTGGGGTCAACCGCCCCGTCCGCCTCATTCCGCTCGCCTCTCGCCAGAATCTCTGCATCAACGACGACGTGCGAAAAAAGAGCGGGGGCAGCAACGAGGCTCTCGGCGATCTCTGCGTCGACCTGCAGAAGGGTGGAAAAGACCGCTGCCCGTACCTACCGCCGATGAGCGAGCCTGCCAAGCTCAACGCGTTCCGAGACAAGGCCCTTGTGAGTTCACGGTCTGTATGCCGGGCTAAGAAAGCCGGCGACTCGCTGACACCCTTCTGCTCGGCGCAGGCATCAGTCCGCGACATTGAGGATATCGAAGATCTCGGTCGCCAGATACACACCTGTCCTTACTACGGTTCGCGCAAGGCGGTCCGCTCGGCAGAGGTGGTCACACTTCCGTACAACATGCTCATGCAAAAGTCGGCGCGCGAGGCGCTCGGCATTTCGCTCAAGGGGTAGGTGGATCAAACCATTTAATCCCCTTTGTCTGCCGTGTACTGACTACGGAGTTTCGGTAGCCACGTCGTGGTGATCGACGAGGCCCACAATCTCATCGACTCGGTGCTCGCTCTGCACAGCGTCAGCATTACTTCCGCTCGGCTCTTGACCATTCGGCAAGCGCTCTTAACGTATATCCAGAAATTCCGCGCCCGCTTCACCGGCTTAAATGCGACATACCTCAAGCAGCTCGCGATCATACTCAAGCACCTGTCCGAAGTCGCCGAAGCCTGGGCGAAGGACGGCAAACGCGAAGAGATGCTCTCCGTGGCCCGAGTACTGTCTACGGGCGCATCCGGCGCGGTGGACCAGATCGACCTGCGAAAGCTCAACGAGTATCTGCAGAGATCCAAGATCGCTCGCAAGGTACGTCGCTACTACATTTTGGGGATCGTGCGCTCGCCTTGACATCAAGCTCCGCGCAGATCGGTGGTTACGTCGACCACGTCGCGCTCGAGAAGTCCGCAAAGGGTAGGCAGTCTAGCTTAAACAATGGCAAGTACGGTACGAAAGCTGACTGCTTGTTGTTGATGAGATAGGACGGCAGCAACTCCGCAACGTCGCCACACGAGCTCTTCACCAAATCCAGCAGTTCATCCTGTGTCTGGCCCACGCCGATCGAGAAGGCCGGGTCTTGTTCACGTCAGAGGCCGACTCCAAGTCCAATTCGTCGGATCAAAGCAAGCGTATCACGCTCAAGTACCTGCTGCTGGCCCCGGCCGAATCCTTTCGAGACATCGCCGAGGACGCGAAGGCCGTCGTGCTAGCAGGCGGCACCATGGCGCCAGTCCGTGCATTCCTCCGCCTCTAACTGGCTGAACTTGACCTGACCTGAACGATGTACAGATGAGCGACTTTCGAGAGCAGATGTTCCCGTATCTTTCCTCGGACCGCTTCTCCACCTTCTCTTGCGGTCACGTCGTGCCTCCGGAACAGGTTTTGACCTGCGTCGTTGGAAAGGGTCCGTCCGGCATGGCGTTCAGCTTCACTTATGATTCCCGCAAAGACGAGAAGCTGGCGAGTCCTGAGGTTTCGCGGCAGGCCGTCTCGCGATAATTAGCTGACCGATGACTACCAAGCAGATGGACGAGCTCGGACAAGCCTTGATCAACATCGCCGCGCTCACGCCGAAAGGCATGGTCGTGTTTGTTCCTTCTTACGACTTTCTCGACCAGATCCAGTGGCGATGGGAGAAGACTGGCGCTAGACAACGCCTCACGGCCAAGAAAGAGGTGCGCCACGGTGTTCAAGCCGAACTACTCTTCGGCTTCCTCGCTTGCACTGACGCGATTGCGCCAACAGGTATTCTGGGAGCCAAAGTCGAGCGCAGACGTCGATGCCGTCCTCCGAGCATACGCCGCCGAAAACGTTGGAGATAAATCAGTAGGTGCTCGCATAATAAGCGAGGCGGTTCCCACCGCACCGACGTGCTGATACTCTGTACCACAGGGCAGTGTTCTCTTTGCCGTGATCGGTGCCAAGCTGTCCGAGGGTATCAATTTCGCGGATGACATGGCTCGTGGTGAGTCTCGCCCCGAGATTTCCTTCCGCACTCATCGCTTTGCTCCCGCTCGCGCGCCCTTACTGAAGCCGTTCGTTTCGTCTTGCAGCTGTCGTTGTCTGCGGTACGAAAGAAGCCTGTGCACCAGTCTCGCAGCGCTTTCCGAGTTGACCATTCCTCCTGCAGGTATCCCTTATCCGAATTCGCAATCAGCCGAGCTGAAGGAGCGCATGGCCTACCTGCGTGAGGAGAGCCCAAATGCCAACTCACGATCGTCGGACGCGGGGCAGATACTCTGTATGGCACTTCTCGCTGTCGCTACATTCCTGCTTACATGCTTACAAACCTCTCCTGCTTTGCTCGAGCAGATCAAAACCTCGCTTTCCGCTCTGTGAACCAGTCCATTGGTGAGCAGATGTTTCTCGGCGTGAGGGCCGAACGGACGGGGCACAGGGCTGATCCGCCACCGTCACAGGCCGTGCGATCCGGAATGCGCGAGACTGGGCGTCGGTGATACTCTTGGACGAGCGGTACTCGCAGCCGAGCAAGCTGGCGCAGCTGCCTGCTTGGCTCGCCGGTAATGTACGTACGCCGGCTACGTTCGGAGCGCTCGTCCAAACGTTGGCCAAGTTCAACCGATCCATGAAGATGCCCGCGATCGCTTGAAACGTACACGACCACCAGCGCGCTTTCGTATGCAGAATGTTGTTGCATAAAGATATGAATACCGAATATGACCCTGCATGATACGTGAGGGCTGGGAGCATTGGACATGGAGGGTTTGGTGATACAGAAAGGACGACGACAACACCATGATGTCGAACAGCGCCCTTGCGGGACAAAGAAGCGGGATATGCAGCGGAAAATTGTCTGTTGAGGAGAGGAGAAGTGTCTGTTTGCGCCGCGAGCGGCTTGCTGAGGGAATAAGGAGAGACGTGTCGGAGGAACAATTTAACAAGTGACGGCCGTCACGAGAAGTGTCTGCTATAGGCACAGGAGAGAAGGATATGGAGACAAGTGCTGCGACGAGTGTCGAAAGAACCGGCGCGGCGACGCGGCGAGCCGGAAA
Source organism: Rhodotorula sp. CC01 (assembly GCA_021654155.1). Classification (NCBI taxonomy): domain Eukaryota; kingdom Fungi; phylum Basidiomycota; class Microbotryomycetes; order Sporidiobolales; family Sporidiobolaceae; genus Rhodotorula; species Rhodotorula sp. CC01. The sequence continues at coordinate 467,826 of JAKEZK010000001.1, forward strand.
GTGTTTATACAGTTTGGTGCGAGGGCGGCGAGTGGCGTGTCTTGCTAGGAGTATCGTTCCCAGGGGCGGCCGTCGATATAGCGCGACGGCGTAATGGCCGCATCAATCCACGGCGAGACGAGTGGTGTGGGCGCCTTTTGAGGTAGTTGCGGATGTGACACAGTCGTGAAAACGGACAAGGCTGGACGACCCGACGCTGAGTACGGCTCCTCGCGAGCAAAGACGGCTTGCTGAGCGGGGGCCGAACGGGGAAGCTGAAGATCGGATCCGCCTGGTGCGGACAGCGCGTTATGCTGCAGTGAGTGATGGCGATTGACCCGCCCGTAAACAGGGGGGGGCAGGAAATCCGGCGGATGCGTAGAAGCCTCGTAGTGCTCGGTTGCGACGAAACCGTTGCTCAAAGGGTAGACAGGCTGCAGAGACGATGTTCACATGTCAGCATTATTCTTCACACGAGAAGCGTTGCGCCTGGCTTACGCCATGAGAGTCGACTAGGCCGCTAGCCGTGACCGGCGTCGCGATCGAGGAAGAGCCGATTGAGAAGTCGGACATTTCCTCCGAATAGACGCGGTACGCCAAGGGCTGCGGTTCGTCGGGTTTTGGGAGCAGGCTGTCGAGGATGAGGGTCGCTCGGCGAACGAGACGAAGGTGATTAGACGGGAACGTCATGTGCGGGAGGTCAGCCAGGAGCTGATAAAGCTGAACACCGGCGGTCGTCGAGCAAGCTTTGTCGTAAGGCAGCCCTGGTCGACGCGAAGAGCTCTGTCAGACATTGTCCGGTGAAAAGCTGCTTCTAACAAGCCATCGTACACACCGTTAAGATCTGCCGCCGCTGCGATCGCGGCCGAGAATGCTCGCAGGAACACGATAGCTGGGCAGTTGGGCATGTTGGAAGCTTTCCCGATCGAGTCGAGCAGAGCGGCTGCGGCAGCGAAAGTCAGCACTTGAACTTCATTGACTACAAGGAGCGATGAGACTCACCAAATACTGCGGCGGCGTTGATCTTTTGGTGATGCGTCGTCATCTCTAACGCTGATGCGAAGCGATGTAGGCGGTAGTAGGAGAACCGAGCCATAGCGACGGCGAGCGGGTTCTGCTGGTTCGCGTCGAGGAACCGCTCGAGGTCGTCGAAAAGGGCAAAGACGGCACTCGACGTTGCACCTTTCGGCCGAGTGATGAGCTTTGAAACGCGAGAATTCAGCGAAGCCGCTTGGTAGTAGGCTGCAGGCGATCCCGGCTCGGCTGCGCCGGGCATTCGGACTGCGATGTCTCCTTCATCGAAGGGGTGCCAAAACCTGCCCAGCATAGGTCGGACCATCGCCTCGAAGACGTATATCGTCCAAAAAACTCGACGACGGATCTCGGCTTCGTGCTCCGGGAGCGAGGGGTCGACGTCGCTCGGATCCCGATTGAGCTGGAGGTCGAACGCCGACGAGACGACCGCGACGCTGACGTTCAGGGCGGGCTCCGCGTAGCGTGCTCCTTCAGACATCCACCACTGTATGAGCAGAGCGAATGCCCGAAGGCCCTCGACCGAGTGTTTGGTGACAAAACCTGGGATTGGCGTGATCGCATCAGCCGCGCCAGTCAAGAACGGCAAGCTTCGCAGAGATAGCGGGACGCACTGTTGGCAGCAAGGACACGCCTAGCGGCATCGAACCAGGTGCGCGCGAGCATCTCCTTTCCAGGTCCGGTTGGGAGCATCGGATTTGCCGTATCCTGGGCGTCGGGAGCTGCCAGGAGGCCGTAGGCGCAAACAATAAGATATGTTGCGAGCCAGTTCTGGTCGGGTGTCTGCCCCGTGCGCCAATAATGGTCGCACTGTGCGAGGAATGTTGGAGGGTGGATAAGCCGGAGGAAGTTGTTCGAGAGGGCGAAGTAGGCGGTCAGAGTGAGCTGCGCTTGCGCCAATGTCGGTAGCACGCCTTCGACCTCGCGGCGATATTCTTCGGCAGATACCGGTACGTAAAGAGCAGCGGGATGAGGTGCGCTCATGATCGCCGGGCCGGATTCGTGCTCGTGCTCGTCTCGACGAAGCTACCCCAAATGAGGTTACCGAGTCAGCATCGCGCGCGCGGAAGGGCTTAGATTCAGGCAAATGCCGTCTCGTGCGTACCTCTGCGGCCAATGCCTTGTGGTCCAGTTCCAAGCTGCTGAGCGTGAGGATCTCGGTGTCGCTGAGGAGGATGCGCACGAGCGCGTCGCAATCTTGCGTGCGTGCGCGGAAGATGGGCGGTACAGCTCGCGGCAACTCGTCGCTAAAGGGCGCTGGTGGCGCAGACACTGCTCGAACGGACGCGGGCGCTTCGACCGGAACGGTCGGCTCTGGCAACACTTCCGTTGCTGCAGTCTGCAGCGAGTTGAGCAGCGATTCGAGTCTGTCGACCTTGCGCTTGAGCTGCCGAGACGGCAAGTCGTCGATGTTATCGCTACGCGAACCAAGTCGTCAGTGAACCGAAGAGCGTGCGGGATCCACAACCGACAACGCACATCCAGATGAGAGCTTGGAACGAGCAGGAATCGCCTTCGCCCTGCAGGACACAATGCAAACGATTCCTCGTTAATAGGCGGCGATCCGATGAAGTGTCTTTGTGCCGCTCACGCGATGCAGGCAGCCGTCGCAGCTGTGGGAGATTCTGAGTCAGGAAACGCGGTCCAGCTTCGGGCCAAAGGGGCTCGCGAGAGCAATCTTGCAGGGCTGCGCTCTCCCGCAAGTCCGGTGCGTGGCATCGAAGTCGAAGAGAAGGCACGCACGCTGGTCCCGACAACGAGCAGACGGATTTCCTTGCTCGGCATTGTCTGGGTGGAAAGACGCCGGTCAATCCCAAATGCAGGCGCGCGGAGATGGCAAGACCATAGAGGCGGCGATACGCACAGACACGCTACCGCGCCCCGCCCTGCCCGCCGTTCCGAGGAGCCACTCGCTCGTGTCGCCGTGTTTGCAGCGGGTGAGTACTCTCCATCGTCCTTGCTTGCTCGACTGCGTTTCCCCATCGGCCGGGCCTGCTCCGTGCGACGATTGAATGAGCGACGACGGCTCCTGCCAGCGGCGGGCGGCACCTGCGTAGCAACTGCTCTCTCGCACGTGGATACGGGCGGGACCGTGCAGCTCGACTCGACATTTAAAGCCGCCGGCCCCTTTTGACACTTTCATCGGGCTCCAGAAAGTCCTCGCGGGATGACCCGCGACCCCACGTTTTGCGACTGAAACGCTTGGCCCCAGCCAAACTTGCACGACTCAATTTTAGACAAGGGCAAAAACAGCCCATCCGCACGATCAAGTATGATAGCGCTCACTACTATATAATAGCTCACAGGAGCTGACATCCTCACAATGAGCATGCAGTCTCAAGCCGAAGGGAGACGTCGGCGCCAAGGGACAGCTGCACAGGCAGTGTTTTTGCGAACAGCTGGCGTAGGGAGATGTCATGGGCAAGTTGGTACGACCTATAAACACAATGCAACAGAGATTATAAGCAAGTCCTCGATGGTCTAGTGGTTATGATTCGGCTCTCTCACAGCCGCGAGCGGGGTTCGATTCCCCGTCGGGGAAAGCATTTCTTTTTTGGTTTTGGCACTCTTATAAGTTAAGTGCCAATCGGCTCGGCCGACCCCTCCTCTCTGCCCAAAGAGGGCGGTATCCTTTTTCATCGGCTGATCCAGTAAGCCTGGCTCCGAGCGCACGGCAAGTGAACTGGATCGTGACAGCTCGTAGAGCTATCGTCTGGCGCCCGCTCTCCTCGCCCATTCTCGCTCTCCGCCCCACACCCGCTCGCTGAGCCCGTGCATACACACCAGCCACTCCAGATGGTCCCACAGGCGTTCAGGTCGCCGGTCCAAAGCCTGAGCGATTTCCTGCGGTCGCTAGCGGTTCCCCGCGTCTACTACGGCACCACTTCAAGTCCCGACGCCGAGGCGTACGAGTGGGCGGCTCTGCGCGCCCAGCAGAGAGGCGCAACACGGATCGATTTCCATGACCATGGCTTGCGCGGTCCAGCCGGTGCCATCACGGTGCTCCGAGCGATGGAGCAGTCACCCGCAGTGACGGCGTTGACCTTGTGAGGCCTGGCGAGCCTTCGCTCGCTTTCGCCCAAAGTGGTCCAGGCTGAACCTCTCGGTGCCACTCTCATGCAGGTCTCACAACCCGCTCGGCGACGACGGCGTACGGGAACTCCTCGTCGGGATCAAGCGGTTGCGGGCACGTGATATCGGTTGTCATCTCGAAGTGCGCCAGAGAAAGCCCTCAGTTGCAGCGCCGCACTCCTGTACTGACAGCAAGTACTGATGCAGGAACTCAATTTACCTGGCTGCGGCTTGACCGACGTTTCCTTGCACCTCCTCGCTCTTCAGTAGGCAGTTTTTCGTGGCTGCTGCTTTCCTCGAACGCGACAGACTTTGCTTACGCAACAAGCTGTGCACAGTTTACTGTCGCCGTCACCACACCCACCCTCACTCCGCGCACTCTCGCTGAACAATAACCAGATTTCGCTCGCCGCCAACTCGACTTTGTCGTCCCTGCCCGAATTCCTCGCTGCCACGCTTTCAGCTCCCGAAAGCTCGCTGCGGTCATTGACGGTTTCGAACAATCCGCACATCGATTCGAACGCATTCGTCGAGCTCTTGTCTCGACTCGATCTTTCGACCGGTCCGTCACAGCTGGCGGAACTTCGCATGTCTGTCACCCGCCTGTCGCCCGAGGTTGTCGAGCCGCTGGTCAACTGGCTCGAGAGCCCTACCGGCGGATCTCGGTTGCAGGTCCTTGCCCTGAATAGCTGCGGACTGGGCCGTGTCGGCGTGCAGCACATCCAGCACGCCGTCGTCAGCGGTCGGATAGGGAACCTCCTCCATCTGGAACTGATGGCGAATGAGGAGATCACCGACGGCGAACATACCGATACGATCTGGTCGCATGTGGTCGACCCTCTACGATCACTGGCGCAAGCATCTGGAGAAGACTTCCACGATTGGGACGCACGGCTCAAAGCGGCGCTGGACCGGAACCGGTTGGCGTGGCTTGCGACTCGACGAGCAGCGTTGGCGCTTCTCGGACCGGCGCGGATCTGTTTCGGCGGCAACGCGCAAGAAGCGATCGCGGTCGAAGCGGGCGAGGCGACCGCATGGCCTGCGGCAGCCCCGTTCCCTTTCTTACGCCTGCCTGTGGAAGTCCAGGTCCACGTGCTCAGGTGTCTACTCTTCCTCCTCTCGTCCCTTCCGACCATTGACGCTGCTGCTTCTTCCCCGGCGTCGCATGCTGGCGACGCCGCACTCACGGAATCCCAGTTCCTCCGCATTTTGGGACATTCTTCGTCGCGGCGCACGCTCGCCATCGAGCGACAGATCGTACTGACCCAAGGACTTGCTCCGTCGCTTAACGGGACTTCCGGCGTCGGGACGAAGCAGCAGACGGCGGATGAGCCCGATCCAGCAAGCGGATGGGAAGCCTGGTACCTCCGCGCGACAGGCTGCGACCGCGTCGAATAGACCCATGCCCTTTCTGTTCTTCTCGAACGCATGCAAATACTGAAAGAGTTGTTGTTGTATTCGCATGTCAAAGCTCCTCTTGTTCTTACGCCTTGGCGGAGCGACGAGCAAACTCAATGAGCGTGCGAACCGGTCTGTGAAGTCATGAAAAGTCAGCAGGCGACATCAGAAGACTCGCGCAAACGTCGTAAGCGCTGAGCTCACCGTCCAGTCATTCCCTTGAGGTTGTAGCCGCCGTCGCTGCCGGCGAGGTCCATCGTGCCGGCGATGTCGATATGCGCCCAGCGCACGAGACCGTCCTGCTGCTCGTTGTCCAATCCGTCGACAATGAGACCGTCGACAAAGCGCTTGAGGAAGATGGCAGCGGTGCAAGAGCCTGCGAGGCGACCGCCGGTGTTGCAGAGATCCATGCTGGAAGTGATGTGAGACAGGTCAGTGGTGCATCCTCGTGCACGGAATGGGAGCATGTATTCAAACAAACGCACCCAGTTCCGTTGATCTGCGACGTGTAGCCCTCGTCAAGAGGCATGCGCTGCGAAAGGGAAAAGATCAGTTCCGCCGACCCGATTGGCGAAAGTAGAAGATCCGAGCGGACGAACCCAAACACGGTCCCGCTCGGAGGCACCGGCAGCGTCAAGCTCCGACCAGAGCGAGTCGCTGTTGGTGAAGACGCCCGAGACTGCAGAAGAAGCCGTCACGTAAGCTACTGTAGAACGGTTCGTTCACGTCTCTCAATACTCACACTGGTTGCCGAGGGCGATCATCATGGCGCCTGTTTAGGAACAGCGGAGCATGAGTAACTCGAAGCGCACGTCGATGCGATCGGTTGTGCGTACCAGTGAGCGTAGCAACATCGACGACGGTGTGCGGCTTGTACTGCGAGGTGGTGTAGTAAAGCGCATCGGCGAGGACGAGACGGCCCTCGGCGTCGGTGTTGTCCACCTGCGCGACGGACATCGAGTGTCAACAGCAAGTCCACCCGTCCTCGGTCAGGCACGTCGGCGTACCTCGATAGTGACGCCGTTCGAAGCGACGACAATGTCACCCGGCTTGGTGGCCTTTCCACTCGGCATGTTCTCGGTCAGGGGAATGCAGAGGACCATGTTGATGGGGATCTTGAGCTTGGCGATGGCCCAGGTGGAAGCGAGAGTCGTAGCAGCGCCACCCATGTCGGCACGCATCTCCTTCATGGCCGCACCCGGCTTGAGCGACTGCAGCGCGAAAATTCTCGGTCAGTCAGGGACGTTTGAAGGACAGCACGGGATTTCCGGCTTCACTCACGATTCCGCCAGAGTCGAAGGTGATACCCTTTCCGACAAATGCGAGAGGGGCTGCAGGCGAATAGGGGGGCTGAGAATCCATCCCATCTGGAGAGGGGCTCGTCACCACTCACCCTCGTCCTTGTTCGCGGCACCGTGGTAAGTGAGCTCGAGGAAGCGCAAGGGCTCGTCCGAGCCACGCGAGACCGAAATGAACGAGCCCATCTTGTGCTCTTCCGCCCACTTGAGGTCGTGAACCTTGATCTCGACATTCGCGACACCTTCGAACTGCTTCTTGGCAGCCTCGCAGAAGCTGCCCAGTGACAAAGGTTCGTGAGCGGACAGTGGCGACACCTGGACAACTAAAAACGACCAGAGCTCACAGCGTCGGCGTGCACTTGTTTGCCGGCGTCTCCATGAGAACGCGGGCAAAGTTCTGCACGCAGGTCCGAGCCAAAGTGAGCGATGCTTTCCTGATGGCCGCGATAAGCTTTGCGAAGACAATAGAAACGCACCTGAGCCTGTCCGTACACGCGACCGGTCTCCCAGTCGAGTCCAATGCGGCCATCCTGAGCCTTGTCCGATTCGACCTGGGTCTGCTTGCCATCGCCGAGCGGGGCAATCTCGACCTTTTCGAGCTTGGTTTTGGCGTCCGAGGTCGTCTTGAGGTTCCACTGGAAGTCGGCGAGCGTGGCTCCGACAGCCGCGGCGTGAGCGGAGTGCAAAGGGTCGATCGCGAACGACTTGGAGTTGGCGGCCTTGAGAGCATGAGTAGCGACGGCAGCCTGGGTGCGCACATTCCTATCATCAGTCTACGGTTTCTTGCGACTCGCTGGATTATAAGCAAAGCCTTACCGCGCGGCGAGTCTGCTCCTTGAGGGCGTTCTCGTCCTTGTTGGCCGACTTCTTGCCGACGCCGACCGCGACGACGGTCTTGCCGTCGAGGCCGTAGAAGGTGCGAGTGTCCTTGTCCTTGGCGTTCGACTGCTTCCAAAGCTGCGAGATGTCTGCCGAGACGGCATTGGCGGCGGCACTCGAAGCGAGTTGGGCGTCCGAGACGGCGACGTAAACGTCCTGCTTGCTAGACGAGCTGGCCATCCTGTACGAGTTGCAGAGACTTTTCGTGGCTAGAGATGCACGTCGGAAAGGAAGCATGCGAGCCTTTCCAAAGAAAGGTCGTCTCGAACTCGCCACCATGCGGTTTCGCTTCGGCCGAGAAAATTTCTTCCTTGCACGCATGCATGGTGCCCACCTATTCAGCCGTCACAGATCGCAATCTGATGTTGCAGGTCGAAGAAGTATAGGAGAGACGCGAGGCTCCGAATGGCCATGGCGCCTTCCTTGAGCCGTCGAGTCGTCTCCTCTGTGACCTCTTGCGAGCTAACCCTGGACCGGAGATCTCCTGTTGAGTATGTGTTGCAATTATGGTAACATTGCCAAGCAGAACAAGCAGTAACAGAACCCTCTAGATATGCGGAACGAAGGAGAGACGGAAACGGCATTCCGCGTCGCCGGCGGAAGGAATCGTGAAGGGCGTGCCCGCACGGACACGCCTGATCGGTACACGCAAGTGCAGACGCCGTCGCAGACGAAGGCTCAGCCGAGCTTGACGTCGGAAGGGACGGCCGGTGTGAGTGGCGCCTTTGCGGCAGCCGCAGCTCTTGCCGACTTTTCTTGCAGCTCGACCCGGGCGTACCCTGAAGATCATGATCAGGTCAGCTACCGTGGAGCGGGATGGAGGCCAAGCGGCAAAGCGCAAAAACATCACGCACAGGCGCCACCGGCGAGAGTGAGGGTGATGCCGAGCAGGTTGGTCGGATTCAGCCGGAAGTTGAAGATGACAACGGCGAGCACAATCGTCAAGACCTGCTTCACGTTGGCTATAGAGCGGGTACCAGAATCAGCACCTCTGGCTCCACCAGAACTCGGGCATGTTCCCGAGACGGGAGAGAGAGAGAGAGACCCCTCACCTGCCACCGTCATCGTGAGCGCGCTCGTCTTCTTGTTCGCCGTGAACGAGACCACGTTGAGTCCGAACGCGATCGCGCCGTTGATGGCGAGGGCGATCGCCTTTTGCCGCGTCATCTCGGTCGCACCGTACACGCGCACCTGCTCGAGTTCGCCGGACCACCAGCCGAAAAAGACGCACTGCATGAACGCGAGCGGACTCATGCGGACGAGGAGGTCGAGCGGGTGCAGCTTCAAGCGGCCGACCTGGACGCGGTTCGTGATGATGGTCTTGAGCGAGGCGAGGATCGCGCCCGTCAGGGTGAGGACAAAGCCCCACGCGGTGAAGGAGTAGTCGCCGTACGTGGCAAAGGCGACGCCGGCGACGACGGGAATGAGCGAGAGGTACGTCTGCCGAGAATGCCGCTTGCGGAACATGACCATCGAGATGACGATGGTGAAGAGAGGCGTCATGGCTCGGACAACTTGGTGGAACTGCCAGCAGGCGTGCGTCGTGGGCGGGGTCAGTGCCGTGTCCTTTCTCAACGGCAAAATATTCCTCACGCACCGGTACAGAGACGAGGCCGAGACTGAGATTGCTGACGGCAATGTTGATCGTGTAGAGGCCCGAGAACATGACCATGATGCCGTTCTCTCGCGTCGTCAGATGCGCCTGCGTGAACGCGCCGCGGTGGAGCGCAATCTGAGTGCCGATCGTTCCGCTGAGCATCTGGATCGCCGTGAGCGTCCACGCGAACGGGAACCCTTGCAGGACGAGCTTGTTGAACAAAGTGAGGCCGAGATTGAACATGAAGTAGAGGACCAGCCACGCCTTTGGGTTGTCGAGGTCTCGCAAGAGGCGCGTCAGGAACGTTTCTTCGTCGGCCTGCGACGCCAGCAACCCGTTCGCAACGCCCGCCCGAGGCTGATACGCCGCTCGAGGTGCTTTAGATCCGTACATCGGCGATGTACTTCTCGCTCCGCCCCGAGCGGCGGATGTCGCGAACGCGGCGGCGTCGTGTTCAGAAGAGAGGTCCGACATGGGGATCGCCGAGTACAAGTTATGCGGCGGCTCTGTCGGCGTCGGCGGCGAGTGGTGCAAGAGCGGGGCACTCGGCGAATCGGCGTAGGAAGGGTGAATCTCGGAAGGACTGAGCGGACCGACGAACGGGGAATGCACTCCGAGCGAGGTGCTGCCGCCTGCGCCGCCGTTCTGATTGAACGGCCACGACGAGAGCGACCCCGGCGACGCGATCGGCTCGACCAAGCCGGCGTCTGGTGTGGCGGGCGTTGCTGGCGCCTCGAGCGGCACGTACAGACTCGCGGGTCTCGGTGCGCGACTGGCACCCGCTGCCTCGTTCCGGCTCTCGAACGACGCCATGTGGAGTTGAGTCGGCGACTCGCAGACGGCAGGATCCGGCCCTTGCTCTGCTGCCGTTGAGCTCTCGGCCGCTTGATCGAGTTCAGGCCGTGTCGTCGAGGCCCGGAAGTTCACCTCATCGCGTGCGTTATCAACCGCGCCGTTCGACGTGGCCGTGGTCGCCATGTCTCTGATGTTTGCGATGATGCGCGTGCTCCTGGTCGACTATGATCGCGCGTGTATGCCTCTAGAATGGTCCTGAACGAGGTCCGGAGTGCGGTTCCGGCGCAACTGGAGTCTGGTTGGATGAATGCACGCGCGAATTGGCGGACGCGAGGGAGCGACAGGTGGCTCTGGGGGCAGGGCGGCGCTGTAGACAGGCTCGCTCACACTCGATAGCAGAAGAGCTGGAGAGAGTTCTCTCGCCACAGCTTGTGATCTTTGAGCGAGCAGGAGAGCAGCTGCCGCTTCCGCCCCGGACAACCGAACCGCGCCTTGCCCGAAGGGGGAATCGCTCAACGACAACATGGCTGCTCACGTTCTCTCGCCAGACTCAGTGCGAGATCAATTTCAGGCTGTCCAAAGTACCGGATGATAGCTCTATATGTAGAGCCGCACCATCTAATCAGTACAGCCAGGGGGTGTGGGCAAAGACACGCGTCTCGCGAGCGACGACGCGTTTTTTCCGATCGAAGCTCCGCGCGCGAGAACGATCGGCGGCTTGGGCGACTGCGGCCTGAAAGCAACTCTGTTTGAGCGTAACTGCGGCGGTGTAGGGTCCACAAAGGCAATGAGCAGGACGTCGTATGTAGTGTTACACGAAAGACTGCATCACTCTATTGAGGTCGTCAGGCAACTTTTGGTCGCTCGCCAGCTTGTCGCCGAGGCCGCCTTGAGCTGGCGGCGGCAGCCAAGCGGTACCCGACCATCTGCAGAGCTACCATGGCTCCTCCGAGTGTGACTGCGCCAGCCAGGGCCGCAGACGAGGGTGAGCTTGCGGTCCGGCCCGAGTCGGCCACGGGTCTCCGTCTTCGCTTCCGACTCGACGTTGACGAGGAGGTGGTGGCCGTCATGCTCGAGTCGGCGGTGGCGAACAGCGTCGGCAGCGGCCAGTTTTCCTCCATCGCTCCGGCGTCCTCGTTGGCCTCGTTCGCGGTGTCTTCGGGGCTCAATTGTTCGACTTCCGAGACGCCGCCGAAAAAATCGGTCAGGAGCGTCTCGTTCAGCGGACGCTGGAACAGGTCACTGCGGACCCCGGCAGTCGAGTGGATCACCTCGAAGGAAAAGGTGTCGAACTGATGGGGCGGGCGTGAAGGGTTTAGCGGGCGTGGTGCACCTCGGGAAAAGACGGGAGCTTCGTACCAGGTTCTGCATCGTGACGGTCGAGGTCTTGTTGATGGTCTCGAGGAACGTGAGGAGGTGATGGGTGTAGCGGTCCGTGACTGCTACGCCGACATCGTTGTCGGCGTGGTGCTGCCAGAGTCACTCATCAGCGTTTCGTCTGCGAAACGGAAATCAGAGGAGGGACCCACCGAATACGAGTTCTCGTCCTTCTCGCTCGAACCAGTTGCGAGGATGTTGGGCGAGTAGAATTTGCTGTACAGAGTGTTGGCTTGACATGTGTCGATCATGAACAAGATCTCGTTGTACCTGCAAACCCGCGGAGTGGCTCCGGTCAGCGCTCCGCTGCGGTCGACTGGGCGGAATGCAGACTTGCCGTTTCTTGGCCCACATGCCCCCGAAAGCGTCGGCGATATCAAATGCCGAGATCTCTTCGTTGTCTTGAAACTTGAGGAACTCGTCTCCCCCATGTCCGGTCATGTAGACAAAGATGTTGGATCGCGCGTCGGTCATCAGCCTCTTTGAAGCGGGCGTCGAGTCGGGAAGTCGGCCTGCGGATGCGGATCTTGTCTGTCGTTAGGCGAGAGGATGCAGGAACAGACAAGTGGTAAAGGGATGATCACGGCGGGGCTCACCGGACAGCAAGCGAAGGAACGTCTCGACGGTCACTTCGTCTCCCTTGTAATCGACCTCGATCCGATCGCCGTAGAGGTCCGTCTTGCGATCTGCGTTCGAGTAGACGGTACCTGCGAATGGGTTCCGCGGGTTGCAGGCCGCATCGTCGGCGAGCATGAGGATGATCTGCGAGTCGGGAATGCCGAGTCGTTTCACGGTGCGGTACCTGCAGGTAGGTTCGGGCGCCGCCGCAGGTCAGTCTGAGCACATCGCGGCGATGTCCTTGTTTGCGTACATGGCTAGCGTGTTCGCCATGTGCTGCAAAGAGAGCGAGGTCGGGGGTTAGCTGGTTGACATTCAGCTGAACTTTGGTGCAGTTCCTCACGCGATAGTTGAACCAATACCGCGACTGAGTACGAGGCGCGGTCAGTCTTCTCCGTCTCTCCCCTCGTGCGGAGCGGTGACTCACTGTGCATACGAGAACGGCCCAGTTGTTGGTGAACCCGGTCGAAGGAGCGGCGGCAGGAGGCGGCGAAGAACTTGCCGCGGTGAGAGCGAGGAGGCAGCAGAGGGCAGCTGCAGCGAGACTACGAGCCCATCGTAGCATAGCAACTCCTGCCGCCAGTCAGAGGGCGGCTGAGCCGAGGCGAGCGCGGGCGGAGGAGAAAGGGACGGCAGTCTCTCGCTCTCTCTTCCCCGCATAAGCCCCATCTCGTTGTCCTACGTACGAGATAGAATCGATTACTGCACGCTGTCCTACCTAATCAACCGCAGTCGCGCAACAGCGAGTCCGCGCGCTCAGTCCGCTCCGCCCCCACCTTGCGACTCTCGGCCTCTGATTCCCTATTTGCACCTCGCCATCGGCTTACGCACGCAAGACTAGACCTACACTCGTCATCGCCGAGCTCCAGTCAAGTGCTACAGCGACTGCTTCGTCCCTCATGAACGTGATGCAGCCGCCTGCCCAACCGCACGTCGGGTGGGGCAGCAACGAGCACGCGATGCAGCAGCAGCAGCAGCAGCAACTCGCCACGAGCCCGTCAGGCTCGGGTAGTACAGACCACATGAGCCCGGGAAAAGCGTCCAAAGGTATGTGCACCTCCGTCCTTCCTTGCCTCGAGACAGGCGCGTCCGCGCCACACGATTTGAACTGCATTCTCTATCATTGCTGATCCCTCGGATCACTCGCCACCTCGCCGTACCCGCGCGCAGCGAAAGACCTCTCGCACGTCCCGTGCAAGTTCTTCAAAGGTGAGCCCTCCCTCGCTCGAGGCCAGAGTGTGGACATGCACCCATTGTTGATGCCCGTCCGAGTCATCTCCCGCTAGCCAACACTTGCACTGCCGGAAAGGCTTGTCCCTTCTCGCATGACTTGCCCGTCCCCGGAACAACCAAACCAATTTGTCAATGGTTCGCGAAAGGCAACTGCAAGGTGCGTTTCTCCCGAGCGAGTCGCTAAAACAATGGGTTGATCCCGCTCCGCCTTTGCTCACGTGACCCCGCCCTCACCTATAGTTCGGACACAAATGCGCGCTCGCCCATGTCTTGCCGGGACAACCGATGTCCTTTGACCGGAAGAACAAGCGCGCCGCCCAGCAGGCTCTCCGAGACGCTCAAGCCGCGGCGAACGGCGGTCACTTGCCGCCGCAGGCGGGCACGAGCCCCCAAGGCCACCAGAACGGCAGCGGCCTCACCCAGACCCTACGCCAGTCGGGTGATAACAGCGATATGACGGCGTACTATCTCGCACAACGCGAGCAGCTCATCGCCAAGGCCAACGCCCACGCCGCCGCGGCCGCCGCAAACTTCCAGGAAGGGGTCTTTGGCTCGCCCGACTCCACCCACACGCCGGCGACTTCACCTCAGATGCAAGGTCGATGCTTGCCGCACGAGATGAACCACGCGCCGTTACACTTTGCCGCGATCGCGCGGGGCGCCACCGCGACTTTTGTTGCTCCGCCCGCGTCCGGCCTCTCGCATCACTTTGGCTCGCCGCCGTCCTCGGGACGATCAACCGTCGCGGCGCAGGCGATGCTCTCGGAGCAGGCGCGTCGCCTGTCGAACACGAGCGACTCGCTATCGCCGCCGCGACTGCAGCACCTCTCCCGGACCAGGCTCAGTTACAACGGCGGCGGTAACGGTCTCGAGTACGGAACTTCGCCACCGCTAGCGGTACCGGGTACGAACGGCGGCGGTGTTGTTTCCCCGTCGGCGTCGACAGCCGGTGGCATCTTTGGCACCTCGCCGTTCTCGAGTTCGCGCGGCTTGTTCATGCCGAGCTCGTACGACAGCAACGAGGACGGCTTCCCGCGCTCGCCGCCGATGCGGCACACGACCTTGCCCGGAGACGGGATGCATCGCACGACTTCATCGGGTGCGAGCTGGCGCAACGCGACTGCGATCGACGACGAGGGAGCAGAAGACGATAACGGCGAAGACTTTGACGAAGGCTTCTTGCCGTCGTCCCTGAACGACTTGTTGACGCCCGAGGAGATGCGCCGGCGTACGATGCGTGCTCAAGGCGTGCCCGGTTCGGCGGCTTACGGTCCCTCGAGCGTGTCGAGCCGGAACGCCTTTGACCTCATGTCCAATTCGGTGCCGGCCGACCTCCTCCTCGCGACGGGTTCTCCGACTGCTTCCTCAGCGGCGGAAGCGCTCAAGACCATCATCCCGGTGCCTTCGCTGGGCGCGCGATCGATGTCGGCGATGTCGCCCTCGGAATGGCCTCCAATCGGCTCGTCCAGTCCTCGGAACGGTTCGCTACTCACGCAGAGCCGGACCCGCGAAGCGACGCTCGTTGCCGCCGTCCCGCCGACGATCAACAGCGCAGGTCGCGTCGTGTCGCCGACGACGGCTTCCTTGCTGTCTTCTGCATTGAGCGGCGTCCGTCCGCCACTTCAGCCGCCGCAGTCGCCGTCGACACAGCAGAGCAGCCCGCAACTCGTCGCACCGATAGCGGTGTCTTCTGGTGCGACGTACGGGTTGTACTCGGCTTCGTTCTCGGGCGGTCCGGTCCTGCCTTCTGCCGCACAGCTCAACGGCGTGTCGTCGCAGTCCCCGCCGACAGCCGCAGCCTCGACCTTGCACGACTCGGCTTCGCTCGCCTCTGAGCTGGCCGGCATCGCCGCTCCCGGATCGCTCCCGACCGGTCTCGCCGCAGGTCTGAGTCGGTTGCACCTCGTCCCTCCCGCGCACACGGGCGAAACCCCACCAAGCCTCGCGGGCAGCTACTTTGGCTCGATCAATGCCGCTCCGTCAGCAGTATCTCTACCGTTCGGTGGGTCGCGTGTCGCTCCTCCCGACAGTGGGGTTGGCTTGACGACCGTCGGTTCGCCGCTGCGGTCAGAGCTCCAACACCGATCGTTCGCCGGCGGTGAGGACGCGACCTCCTCCGCCGCGGCACCGAATGGTGCTCGGCGTTCATCCGAGACGGCGTCTAGCGGAGGACGCGCGGACGACGAGGATGAGCGTGCTGACGAGGGCGACGTCGAGATCCAGTTCGACCTGGAGGTGGTCTGAAAACGGTCGCCTGTTTCTCATCACCGGAACTACCGCCTCGGCCTCCGCATCGGCGACACCAAATGACTGTTCATGTAACCGCCGGAAACGGACTCGATGCCCGGCTAAACGTGCCCTCTCTCTCTCTTGCCTCTTGATTGTACCATGGCCATCGAAAATCCTCTCGGTCTCCCTCCAATCCTGACCCAGCGGAAGTGCACTGCCGTGCGGCGCGGCCATCTGTAGATATTTGACTCACCCTTCTGCGTGTAGAAATACTTATGCCTGGCCAGATATATGCGAGTCTGTGCAGAGTTGTGTCACGTGCAGCGAAATCCGGTGTTGTGCCGATGAAGCGAGGCCGTGTCTGGTCCACTTCGCTCGACTACACTGTCGCAGGGAGCGAGTGAGTACTAGCAGAGGAGCATTCGAGGGCTGTACTGACTACTTGCACTGCGCAGTGTTCCACCCAGAGACGCCGTCGCGCGTCCTGAGGCGGATAGACGACCTCAATCAACTCTCGCTGCCAGACCTGCCAGACTTGCCCGCCGAGCTGCCGTCGTTCTCAGAGACGACCGATGCAGACTCGACTGTCGCTCACTCGCCCGCCAAGGGCAGTGGGACCCCTGTACCGCGCGCGAGCAGGAGCGACACCACCGACGATCGAGAGAACCGCGATCCGCTTGTGGACGCGCAACAGACGCCGTACACCTCGACACCGGCGACGAGCTCGTTCTACACCCGCTCAGAAGCGACAGTCGTGCCGCAGTCAGCTCAGAGCCGCGCCGGAAATGACACGACGGCGACCCTTCGCGCGCCGCTGCCGCAGGCTCGCTCTCCCCGGGTCGAAGAATCAGAAAACAGCTTCGATGCGCCGACCGATACTGCCAGCGAAAGCGAATCCGAAGCTGGGACAGGCTTCCAGGACGAGATGGTCGTCATGAGCAGTGGAAGCGGCGGAGAGGAGGAGGAGGACGACGACGAAGACGACCGCGATCAACATGCGCTGGCTCCCGCGTCGGAGCGGGGCGAAATGCGACATGCGCCGGTCGCCAGCATGGAGCTGTCAGCTCTTCCAGACGTCCGACCGGTCGATGAGACCACCGCGGACTCGGACGACGACAATACTCGGCATAGTCGGACGCAAGAATACCGCTCTGCTGGAGAGGAGGAAGCCGAGATCCCGACTACGGTCAAGGCGAGTACATGCCTCTTGAAGTTGTCGAACGCATACTGATATTCTAGCAGCAACAGAAATCTTCTTACCAGCACACCGCGGAGGAGCACCGACTATTGCCCGACTCGCTCTCACCGCTTCGGGACCGGGAACCGACCGAAGCCTCGATCGAGTCTGTCGAGATCGGTCGCCACGCTTCGCCACAAACGTCTCCGCATGCTTCGCTCAGTCGATACAATGCAGATGCGACTCCGTCGCGGGCGTTCTCAAAGTCGCCTTCCCCAGCTTTCCAGCCCGAAACGCCGAAGCTCGACTCTCCGCTGGCTTCGATTCGAAATGACACGGCGTTGTCCACGCCCCGAGTCGATCAGTCGGCCGCCCAACGACGGGCCGCGCATGTCCTGACTACCTTGCGGTCGACGGCCAAGCCGAGACTAGCTCGCGGCACGCCTCACCCCGTCCGCACCGCGTCGAAGAAACCGGCCGTCGTCGACGACGACGAGCAGGCTTCTGCCTCTTCCATCGCCTCCGACCGGTCGTCTAATGATCTGACGACTTTCCACAAAGGCAACACCTCGTTGCCCTCGGGCGGATCGGCGGCCGCCGAGATCGGTCCGGGAGGCTCCCGCTTCGATGGCGCCAAGCTCAACTCTTACCTACACGCACTCAACACGCAGTTGACGGACGAGAATCAGAGCCTCGTCCAGACGCTGCAAAAGACGGCGCGCGAAAAGGAGCTCCTGCAAGCCGAGACTCGCCGTCTCGAAGACACGATCAGGGAGATGAGCGTGACTCAGGGCGCAATCAGCTTCGATGCCTCGGCTCGCGAACGAACTCGCGCCGACGATTCCGATCTCCGTGACGACATCGAGACTCTGAAGGCTCGACTCGAAGCGACAGCAACAGAGCGTGATGCTCTCCGCTCCGAGCTGGCGAAGCTCGGCGGCGCTTTCCCGGCTGCCGATACTTCGCTCGCTGGACGAGGCGACATCATCGCCGAGCTCGAGCAGAAGGATGCTGAGCTCGAGACGGTGCGGAAGCAGATGGAGGAGCAAGAAGCAGAGTTCGCGCAGAAAATGGAGGACCTCGAACGTGAGCTCTGCAAGGTCATGGAGGAACAGGAGGCCAAGGTCGAGCAGGCACGTCGCGCTGCTGAGGAACACCGCCGCGAAGACGAGGCGGAGAGGCAAGCCGACCGCGAAAAGATTCGGCAACTAGAGCTTGAGCGGGACGAGCTCCAGCGGCGACACGGCGGCGGTGACGACGAGTCGGACGCCGGAATTGCCGATCGTGCATCGCTGGAGCAGCAGCTCGCAGACCTGAACGACCTCGTCTCGGACCTGCGCAACGACGTCGAGCACCGGGACGATGAGCTCGTCAAGATGCAGGAGGAACTCGACACGGCTGAGGAACGGATCACCGAGTTGGAACAGCAGGTCGCCAAATCGGACGAGAACGGCGCCGGTGATGTTGCGGCGCTGCGGGAACAACTCGCGCAAAAGGACGAGGAGATCAAGCAACTCGAGGACGCCCTCGACGACTCTGCCCAACAGCTCGTCGACAACGAGACCGTTCTCGCCGACAAGGAGGCCGCCGTGGCTGGCCTCAAGGCCGATCTCGAAGCCGAGCAGGAGAAGCGCGCTTCGCTCGAAACTCGTTTGTCGCAGCTGAGTGTCCCGAAAGCCAAGTCGCCACTCGCGAACGAGGTCTACAACGGCGCGAACCAGGAGCAGATCGCAGCACTCGAGGAGGAGCTCGAGGCGGCTCGCCGCGACGCAGACGACCTGCGCAAGATGCTCGCCGAAGTCAGCGAGCGCGAGAGACTGGCGAAGCTAGACGAGCTCGAGGTGCAAAAGCTCGAGGCCGACAAGGCCAACCTCGAAGACCGCGTCAAATCTCTCCGTCAGCAAGTCTCGAGCCCGCATTCGCCCAGCAAGACGCCGGACAAGTCCTGGGGCTTGCGACCACTTCCGGCGGTCTTTACGCCGCGCACACCTGGGCAGATCTTTGGCAACGTAAGTCGCTTTCTGAAGGCGATCGCATTCCGTCACAGCTGATGCGAAGACTCTTCGCTGCAGCTTTCGACATGGAGCAACGGAAACGCCGCCGATGAAACCATTTCACCGCTATTGGCCCAAATCCACGAACTAGAGCAAGTCGTCGAGCATCTACAAGGACAACTCGGCGAGGCGAACGTCGCCATCGATAGCAAGCTCAACAAGCTCGAAGCGGCCGGATCGAGCACTATCAGCCTGGCGCGGCAGCTTTCGGACGCGCGGGCTCGCATCGCCCAGCTGGAAGACGACCTCGAACGCTTGCTGGGACATGGCGGCAGTTTGGAGCGTGTACAAGCCCGCTTGGCTAAGCTCACTTGTCCGGAGTGCAAGTCTGCGATCGATGCGAATCGACTTGTGCGCCTGCACGTCGACCGCAGCGGCATCACCTTTGCGGAAGCGTGAGTCGTCGTCCCATTCAGACTCCCAGTCTCGGCCTGACCGATTTTGAGTACAGTTCTGCGTCGGCGTCGGCATCATCGACCGGTCCGTCACTCAAGGTTTCTCTCGCGCAAGCGACTGCCCGCGTCGATGAGCTGCAAGTCGAAAATCAGGTCTTGCAGGCTGCCGTCAAACGCAGCAGCGAGGTCGTCGCCGAGAAGGAAAAGCTCGGTCGACAGCGTGAAGAGCTCGAACGGCACCTCAAGCTGTTGCGGGACGAGATGGCGGTTCTCGAGACTGACCTTCGGACCGAACGGTCTCGCCTGCGGAACCTGACGAGCGAACACACGCTCGCCGGCAAGGCGCGCGCCGCGCTAGAAGCGAGACTGGCGACGGCAGAGGCGGTACGTCCACGTTTTGGCTCGGATTTTCTCCGTCGCTTGACTGACGGCTGTGGTTGGCAGGAGCTGCGCGATGTCAAGCGTGAGCTCGCTTCGGCCGGTTCCCCTGCCGAACTCGACCGCCTCCGAGCAGAAAAGAGTCAGCTTCAGGAGGAACGGGCCGATCTGCTCCGACAGCTTGCCGAAGTCAAGGCGGTAAGTCTTTTGCGAAGAGCTTTGCTTTACCATCAGCCGGGTCGACTGACAGGAACGCTCTCCTCCTCCAGCATACCTCGCAAGTGGTTTCCGACCTGTCCGCATC
Organism: Rhodotorula sp. CC01; assembly: GCA_021654155.1. Classification (NCBI taxonomy): domain Eukaryota; kingdom Fungi; phylum Basidiomycota; class Microbotryomycetes; order Sporidiobolales; family Sporidiobolaceae; genus Rhodotorula; species Rhodotorula sp. CC01. Next base: position 487,641 of record JAKEZK010000001.1, read on the forward strand.
TCGTGCCGACGACGCGGCACTCCGTCAACAGCTCGAACGGCACGTGACCGAGATTCGCCAACTGCGCGAAGAGTCCCATGCCAAGGACGCGGAGAAGCGCCGACTCCAAGACGAGCGCAACGACATCTTGCGCGGCGTCGCGAACCTGCAGGCCGATCTGAATCGGGTCCGGCAAGAAGTCATCACGCTCGGCCTTGAGATTGCTGCCGTGCGCAAGGAACGAGACGACCTCAGCAAGCGCAACAAGGGCGACGACGACGAGCTCGTTCGCGCAGCGCATCAGCTTGCGTTGGCCGAAGCAAAGATCAAGGAGCTTCAATCAGGTCTCAGCGGTCAGAGCGCTGCGTGAGTTGGCACTCGACCGCTTCGTCTTCCGGCTCCGAACCTAACCAAGATTGCCTCCCTTACGAACAGGCCACCTCCCGATGTCGTCGCGCTGCAAGCGAAGCACAAGTCGGAAATGAAAGGTCTCCTCGTGTTGTCGCGACAGCTCAAGATCCGACTGGAACGAGAAGCGAACTTCCGATACGAAGCGGGCCTGCAGAAACGCTACCTGGAGGATGTTCTCCGTGGCAAGCAGGAAACGTGCGTGTTCCGTGTTTTTTTTCTACTCAACGGCTACCTCTGACGCACTTCTCGCCACAGTATCGACACCGTCTTCTCTCATCTCCACATCGAGCCGCCGACTTCGGGCGACAGCGGTCGGAGGACCCTGCGCTCCGTCGCCCTTTCGGTCATCGCCGTCCACCGCATGGGCCGACTCGCAGCGCAGTGGCGCGAGCGCTCCGCGCCGAAGAAACGCTTGCGAGAAAAGGCGTACCCGGCTGCTCGTGGCCACCCTTTTCCCGAGTGAACCTCTCCAGTCTTGCCTCGCAAATTTTTGTCTTTCTTTGCAGAACTTCTTATACCATTTACCCTTACACGCCCAAGATTGTCTTGGAATGCACATCTGTTGAGCGTTGCAACAGTGCTGTGGTCCTTGCGAGTGGCGACGGCTTCCGTCCACCGCGCCGAGCTTGTGCTTGCGGCTCGGAGGCGTCAAACCCGCGCTCTGTTCCTGAGTGGCTTTATGTATGTCTCTAGGGTCCCTCTTGGGGTGAACTGACAGTCAACAGGCTTAAGCGGCGGGTGCGCAGCACGGAGGACAATCAAATGAAGCGTGACGCAAACATACTAGCCGTAAGTCCGAGTGCAATAGCATGCAATATAATGGATAGCTGTACACTCATGTGGGCCTTTCCTATGAGACACTCCGACCATCGCTCTCTGCCAGATATTCATTTAGTTGTGCTGAGGGCTCCATAAGAAGGCCACCTGTCCCAGTTCGCAGGCTCGAGCGCTCTCGAGTCTCTATGAGGACGGAACAGCATACAGCGGACGACCACACACGCCGCCAATAGGTATGCCGATGCCTCGCTACAGCTACTGTAGTTGGCAGACACGCGCTTTCCGCGGAGATGGCCAGATTTGATTGAGCGCGTCTCGACGTGCAATATCGCATTTGGGGCCTCCAAAAATAGCCGCGATCGACGTTGCCTCGGCCGTACATCCCTTGCATCCCTGAGCCGCTCCCCTCTTCCTCTCCGTGTTTACTGGAGCTCGTCAAGCTCTGCTAGTTCCGAAAACCTCCTCAGAGTGCCGTCCACCAGAATGCTCGCGTTCGCTTCGCTTGCCATCGCCTCTTCGGCGCTCGTCGCCGCGCAGACGACCATCACCGCCGCTCCCGCCCCTTCGCAGATTGCAAAGGCGAAGCGACAGGCCAGCGCCTCGCCCTCGCCCTTGACGGCGTACAGCTTTGCGTACAGTGACGTCCCTTACCAGGTCAACCCGTACCCGTACGTCTCTCGCCGACTCGTGCATCTCCGACGTTGCGAAGACGTTGCGCAGTATTTTTAGACGCGTCGCGACCGCGTCTCCTTGCAAACATTGCTGACTCTCTTGGCCGAATGTGACCCTTACAGCGTCGGACGTGGACCCCAGGTGAGCGGAGCTCAGACCTCGCGGAGAAGAAACGGGGACTGATGCCCCTCGCTTTTATCCGCTCAGTCGGGTTACAACCTCTGCAACTCGACCACCGTCGGCCCGAACTCGCAGTGCCAAACAGCCATCACCAACAACATCTCGGACTTCTGCCTCTGGGGTAGCCCGACGTCGGGCGGTTCCATCGGCGATGTGGAAGCGGCCGTGGTCGCGTACTGCACGACGGACAAGCACGGCACTCGTGTCATTCCTCCCGGTGCTATCACTGGCTTGCAGGTACGTGCATGTTTCCATAGATCCCGTTACCTCGCCCCGTGCACTCTTTCGCAAGAGTCTGCGATCGCGCCTTGCGAAAACGCGCCGCGCACCGTCAAGTCGTCGCTGTCGCCGTGGACTACTCGTGAGTGATCTTCCATTGGCCATCGTGCTGATCTGCGTGCCACCCATACGTCCACAGGTCATGCACACCTCGGAGTACATCCAGTGGACCGGTCACATCGACATGACGGCGCTCGGACTTTTGCCCAACGACACGGGCGGCGAGCTCGACCCTCACGGGTACGTCCTGTAGACTTTCGTGCTTACACATCGCCATAGTCGCTTATCTCTCGCCCTTCTATGCTTATCCCATGCAGCGCCGACTTGCTCGGAAACCCTCTCGGAGGTTCGTCTCCACTCTGCCCGCTCTCGATTGCTCCCGTCGCACTTCCCGCCTACTCAAACCCTTGATTCCTCAGGTTTGGTCTTTTCGAACGCTCTTCCCGGCGGTGACAACTCTACCTTGAAGCAAGTCATTGAATGGAACAACTTCGTCGGTTCTGGTGAGTGCACTCCTGTCCATCCCCCCGTCCTTGAGCGCAACCAGCAGTGCAATCTCGTGCTGCTTTGTCAAGTTTAAGCAACCATCCATAGCAGCTTCTGACTTTCTCGAATACTCTGCAGGCGTATTCTGCTGGAAGAGCTGCTTCAACCCGTCCCAAGTGCGTCTTCGCTCATTTCGCTTGTCGGCGAGCGGAGCAGGGGCTGACTGACAGATAAATAGGGCCCGGGCTTCTGTCAGAACGTCTTCGATTTGCTCGGATGTGAATACAGTGCGTCTGAGGGCCTTACAAATGTCGAGAAAAGAAGACTGGGCGAGCTGACGGCGTTTCCCGCAGACATGCCGGCCGCCTACCAAGATGGCGTCTTCCTCGACTGCGACGGCGATCTTCAAGACATTGTCGGTACCTACACTGGATCAGATGGCAAGACCACCACCTGGTCCCAGCCGAGCTCGTTGCCCGCCACTTCGACCCTGCCCTGGACCCCCCGGATCCCCGCGTCTTCGAACTGCAAGACGTACCAGTCGACTGACATTTTCGCCGCCGCGGTAAGTTTACATATAGGCTGTGCCACACGGTACAGGACTACTCACTATACCTCCGCTTTGCAGACGTCGACGTCCGCTTCTCCGTCCGCCACTCGATCTGCTTCGGGATCGTCCGCCGCTGCGACCGGCAGTGCCGCCTCGGCTTCGCGCTCCGGTGGCTCGGCTGCTGCGGCGAACGCGAGCGCAAGCTCGTCCTCGTCCAAGTCGAACACGTCGGGCGCTTCGACCTTGACGACTTCGGCGGCTGGCGGCCTCCTCGTCGGCGCCTTGGCCGGACTTCTCGCGGTCTTTGCCTAGACGGACACTCGAGCGCTCTCCGATCAGCACTATCCTCTCGATTGGATACGGCTCGGCAACTCTATGGACTCTCCTGACCCGCATGGACACTGTTTGTTTGGCCTTCCCGAAACGACAATGTGTTATCTCCTCGCATGACACGATGCTAGCCCGTTCCTCCTCACTCGCAATAGGATCGCGTTATGACTACTGTGAATTGGAGCACGTTGTGGACCGTAATCTTCCTGGAATCCTGCCGCGAGCAATCTCGTCCATGCGTGCGATGAAAAAAGATGCGTCTTCCGCTGCTCTAGGCTCCTACCCTTTTGGCAAGCGGCGACTTGCTGCCCAGGTCTCGGGTCGATTTCGACAGTCCTGTACTTCTGCGTGAAGTTGAAGGATGAGGAAATGAAGGACGGGTCGACGCAGTGGCGAGCGCACGAGGCGTCGGCTGCACCGCCTCGTCGCCTCATCACTTTTCGCCAGAATCGGCTCAAAGACTCGCGTGGATATGGGACCGCCTCGAGGACGCGGTAAAGGCAGACCAACAGGCAGCTCGGGTCGAGGCGGCAAGACCAACACGCCGCGGGTGCAGCGAGACCGGTCGCACTACGCCGGACCTGGGTTCAGCGAAATCCCGGCATCGGCAGTCGACCAGGCGCGCGGACAAGGCAGCGACGAGGATGGTTCGGCCGGTGAGTCGATTGGTGAACTTGCCGGCCTTAGCTCTTGTTCAAGCTGACAGAAGTCCGCCTGTAGCTGAGGATGAGCTCGTGAACAAGGTGCCGGTCGCCATGTGGGCAAGTCGACAGCTCTCTAGTCTCCGTGCTTCGTTCGAGTCTGAACATTTTCACGTAACAGGACTTTGATCATTGCGACCCGCGCAAGTGTAGCGGCAAGAAACTCGCCCGGCATGATCTCATGCAAGAGCTGCGAGTCGGTCAACGATTCCAAGGCATCGTCATGAGGTGCGCGCTGTTCCTTCATACTTCTTTTCGAGACGCTCAATCTGACCCTGCGAGGTGTATGTGCAGTCCGAAAGGATCTCAGGTCGTCTGTCCGGCAGATCGCGAGATCGTTGAACAAGCAGGCGTGGCAGTCGTCGAGTGTTCGTGGGCTCGTCTCGACGAAATCCCGTTCAACAAGATCCGGTCACCGCATGAGCGCATCTGTACGTTCGGCGTTTGCGGACCTACTCTCTCTGCGCACAAGCGCTGATTCGACTCTCTCTCCCGCGCGCAGTGCCCTATCTTGTCGCCGCGAATCCGGTCAACTACGGAAAGCGTGAGTCCAGTTTCTCGAAGGGCTCACGATCACGAGTGAGCTGACGCTGCGCCGCGACAGCGTACAAATTGACTTGCGCCGAAGCGATTGCTGCCGCGTTACACATTACCGGGTTCAGCGAACACGCCGACTTGCTGATGAGCAAGTTCTCCTGGGGCCATTCGTTCTGGAAGGTCAACGGGTAAGCATCTTGCGCGGCGCACTCTACCAGAACTCTGGCGCTGAATCTTTGTCTCACCTTCTGGTACAGGCCGATCATTGAACGATACAAGACCTGCTCGACGCCGGAATCGGTCCTCGAAATGCAGGGCGTCATGATGAAAGAGCTCGAGGCGGAGCAGGCAGAGAACAGTGCGTCACGCGTTCACAGCTCTCGCCATAGACCTGTGTTCGCTTTCTAATGCGCTTTTTCTTTTTTGTGACTCTAGAGCGGGCGCGAGACGAGCTGAACGACGGTGGCGACATGCTCGTTGCGAATCCGAATCACCGCGGGGCAGAGTGGCCCAGTTCTCGATCGGAGGCAGAGGAGGGAAGTGCGGACGAAGATCAGAGTGGAGATGAGCAAGACGAAGACGACGACGATGCAGATTACGAGGTGGACCGGTTAGGGAATCGGATCGCCAAGACGAAACTTGTAGCCTAAAGAACCGTTTCTGTATCCGTTACAAGTTGGAGAGCGCTCGTACAACATGGGAGGCTGGGTCTCATATAGACAAGGAGAGGGGGGAACAAGTTCGGGAGTCTAGCTGGACAAGAGTCCCTGTATCGCTCTCTCCATCTCTTCGTCGCGTTCGAGCTCTTCGGGAGTCGGCCCCGTCGCCTGTTTCTGCGGCAGCTCGCCGACTTTGGCGGCGTCGACCTGGCCGAGTTTGCCGTCCGTAATCTGGTACAAGACTTTGTCGACTTCTGCCTGCGCCTCGTCCTCGAGTTCCTCGTCCTCCTCGTCCAGAGTCTCCATCGTATCGTCCAGCATCTCGGTCATGATGCCGGCCTGCACCACATCGCCGAGGTGGGAGGTCAGTCGGCGGCCATGCCTCGACATGCGCAAGTGGGAGATAAGGTCGAACCTTCATCATCTCTGCGCTCATCTCGCGCATCGTGTTGGACAACTGGGGCAACTTGATGAGCGAGTTTGACGCCTTCATGATCTCGGTCGACGCCTGGAGGGTGCCCGTCACTTTGACCATTGCTGTCGGCGGACAGTGGTGTCAGTCTCTCTGCCCCGGAAGCACAAGAAAAGACAAGGGGCCCGCACCGAGCTGGTGGCCGAGTTGCATGTTGATCGAGTTGAGTTGTGCCTTGCTGGTAAGCATGCGCTGCTTTTGCCGGTTGGTCCTGACGACCTCTCTTGCGAGTAGCTTTGCGTTCTTGGTGTCGCCCTTTTGTGCGAGGCGCTTGATGTCGGCCTTGACCTTGTTGCAGGCGAGGTCGAGCGAGTGGACTTCGCGGTCGAGCATGCGCTGCTCCCGCTTGAGTTGGGTCTGCCACTTGCGGACTTTTTCCTGCGGCGTCGGACCCCAGATCATGCGATTGATCGACTGCATCCTCTGTAAGTCGCCGATGATCCGTCGCCCGAGATGGCGGCCGCAAGTGGGGAGAAGAAGCGAGTCGGTCGACTGCGCGCTGGCGAGCAGGCGCCTCGTCGGAGCAGAGGAGTGTGCCACGCCCTTGTAGCGACTATTAATGCACCTGGACGTGCCAAGCTGATCAATCGATGTGAGCGGAATGAGCAGAAGAGACGCCTCTCTCTCCGACTTTCCACGCGGACCACCGTTGAACGCGCGCATGGATCGATAGCAAAGCATTCAGATGGCAGATACACTCGCGCAGAGCGAAACGCCCGCTGCCGCCCCGCTGTCCGCACCGGCTGCGCTGCCCGACAACTCGCACTCGAGGCGGTGGATCCTCGCGTCCATATGGGCCGTCGTCCTCCTCGGCGTGCCTTTGTGGTGGAACACGACCGCTCTCGAACGCCGACCTCTGCCGGAACAACGCATACAGGCGTGGAATAGCCAGTGGCAAACCCGCTTGCCGTCATTGCTGGCCGCCGACACCTCCGGTATGCTGCCACTCTCACTCCCGCCGCCAAAGGTCCCTTGCGCTGACCACGGAAACTCGCCTAACCTACCGGCTGATAGATCAGGCAGATGGACGCGCCGTCAAGTTCTCGCCGCGGTACAAACTTGCGTTCACGCTCTTGAACGAGGATTCAGCAGCCGGAGGTGCCGTGCTCGCGTGGGACGCCCAGTCCCTCCTGACAGGTGTGTGCCGTGATGCGACTTTACGCGAGACAGCACTCTTTTGACAAGGTTCCCACGCCCGTACCAGGTTCAGTCGCGCCGCTTTTGGCGTCTCTGGCACCGGTTCACGAATTCACCGTCGAGACGCAGGTGCAATACTTTGCCCCGCTCGCGGTCGAACTGCACCGAAAAGACGGAGACGAGGGCGCGTACGTCGACGAGGCGGACCTGAGGGCCTTTGTCAACAACGCAGAGTGGAACTTGGGTGAGTGAGGAGACATGTTCCCCTTGCTGTGTGGGCTCCGGACACTTCACTGACACCAGACCCGGTGTCGCTACAGCCTCGGGGGATACGCTCGATCCCGTATTGCAGTTTCTGCTCTTTGTTCCCCGCATCGAGCATCGACCCCTGAAAATCCGTCGGCAAGGTAAAGAGCTCGTCTCTACTTGTTGACGACCGCGCTCTATTAACAAGTACTACGACGACGAACAACGCAGATGGCAGTGATGCACCTTTGAGCTTCATCTCCCCCCAGCGAGGAGGTGTCATCATCTACAACCCGCCGAGTCCGGCTCACGAACAGCCGCCGTCGGTCCCGCTCGAGCTCCCTCTTTCCGCTCTCCGCCCCGCATTCTGCGTCTTTGACCGTCAACTTCGCGCGCTACTCGGCGTTCCTGTCACGCCGCCGGGAGAGAAACCGCCCACGTGCGGTCGAGCTCTTTCACCGCGGGAGGTCGACTCGCTTGCGGAGCGCCGATTGCGCGAAGCGACCGAGGATACGGTCGAGACACTCGCTGCGACGGTCAAGCTGGCGAGCGAAATACAGAATATGCAGATCAATGCGGGCGTGCAGAGGCGAGTCGAGGCCGCGCTGGACCAACTCGACCAGGTACGTTTCCACTGCTTCTTCGCCAAGTCCAACATGTCTCTCTAACAACACGATGGATATTTGCAGGCCGCCGCGACCAATAACACCGTCATCGCCGCTCTATCCCACGTCGCAACCGCTCAATCACTCGCCTCGCGCGCGTACTTTGACCCGTCCATGATGGGCCTCCTCTACTTCCCCGACGAGCACAAGTACGCGGTCTACACGCCACTCTTTGGTCCAGTCGCCGTGCCCCTCCTCCTCTCGTTGCTCAAGGAGTTCAAGCTGTGGCGGGAGGAGAAGCGGAAGCGGAAGGCGGCGCGTGCAGTTCGACCTCCCGAGGTTGGAGAGGTTCCGGTGGACGCTCGCGAGAAGCAGGAATAGGAGTGCGGCGACCGCTCAATGTTGTATTACTACACTCTCCACCATAGCGCGCTGGTCTGACGCTTCGTCCGAAGCAGTGTCTGCGTGCAGACGGTTGCGAAAATGAATATACGTCTTTCGAGCGCATACGTATGCAGAAGCGCTTCCGACTTTCCTGCTTCCACCTCTCGCGACAACTCGTCTCCTGTTTCGCGGCCTAACAGGCTTCCTCTCAGCGCATGTGTGTATGCGGGGCGAGGCGACGTAGGAGGATCGGAGATAGCCGGTCTCCGGACGAGCTTGCAGCACTCAAGTCTCATCAAAGCACGTCTGTTATCACCCTTCGCAAGCATGCCGCACAAGCGACAGAAGCGCAGCGTGCGCTTGGACACGCAGAAAGTCATGTCAGTAACTCTCACTCCCGTCTGAGTCCGCTGCGCCTGTTCTTACCTGTCGATCACACAGCGGCTACAACAACCCGCCAACCGCGGCAGACTCGCTCTTGCCGATTCAGAGCACTTCCAAAGATGGATCGGAGGCTGTGACCGAGGTGGCGGCCGCACCGAAGAACAACAAGCGGCGGAAACGAGCTGCCTCGTCTGGCGGAAACGGTCTTGCAGGGCAGCAAGACTATGGGGGCGTTAGCAAGTCGGCCTTCCGGTGAGTTGCCCATGGTGTCCTTGGTTTCTTGTGATTGCTCGCTGATCAGACATGGTTCGAATAAGGGTCTTGAACGCGGTCAAGCTGCGGGAAGAATATCACGCCCAGAAGAAGCGGCGGGCGGAAGAGGAGGCGCAGGCAGGCAAGGCTGCCAACAAAGTACGTGCTTGTCTCTACTCTTTGCATAGCCAGAGCTCAGCTCAGACTGACTCCCGTGTTCGGCCAAACTTTGCAGCCCGCTCAGCCTGCTTTGACGCCCTTGCCGCACGAATCGCTGTCTTCCTTCAACCGTCGAGTCGAGCAGGCGATGCGTGACTCGGTCCGTGCAGCAATCAAAGAGTCCAGTCTTACGGGTCAGAAGAAGAAGGAACGCAAGGGCAAGGCGAAGAAGGCTGAAGAGGGTGGCGAGGGCGAGGGCGGGGACGAGATTGCAGAGGAGGATGCTCGACCGGTCAAGCGCGGACGGGACGGGAAACCGTTGCTCAAGAAGGGAACGGCGGCGACTCCGGAAGACTCGGTCGATCCGTTTGCGAAGCGGAAGAAGAATTCGGCGGCGGCGCCTGCCGACGTCGACGACGAGGACACGCCTCGAAACCGATCCGGCAAGACCGAGTTCGCGACTGTCTCTCAGCGCCGCCGGGTCGACGACGTCGTGCAGGCTCCTCCGACTCTGGCCGACCCCGCTCGCAAGGGACTCATGGCCAAGGTCCTCGGTCCAGGTGGCGCCGCTGCGTGCGGTGTCCCGTCCGCCGCCGCCGCCGCGGGCTCGGGGGGCAGCGGAACGTTCCGCCTCGCTGGAGCAGAAACGCCTGTCGGGTCGTCGCGGTTACCGATCAACCCGGCGATGAAGGCCATGATGGACGCCGAGCGGGAACGGGCGATCAAGATGTACCGCGAGTTGAAGGAGAAGAGGGAGCAGGAGCGGGCGCCGCGGCAGCGATAGCGATTCGGGTTGCAAAGCCCTATGTTCTCCTTTCCGAGCGTCCGTTCCGTCGTGTGGTGCATTATTTCGGAGACCCGCTGCTTCTCGTCGAGCTCGCTGGTATTTTGTGGAGCTCCCATAGTGCTCCTCTTGCCCTGTCTCTGGCGTACTATTTTGCTTGCCATCACGCGACGAGTTGAAAGCGTCCGACGTCTCCGACCGGCGCACGCTTGAAAACAGGGCCGTCCGAGACGAAGTTAGCCGCACTACGGGAGAATGGTGGGGGGCCAGAAATCCGCTTTTCGTCCGGGGGAGCAAAACATCTCAGGTAAGAAGTGGGCGCGCTCGGAAGGTGCGACAAGGAACAGTAATCAAGGCAAACAACAAACGGGCAGAGACGCGGGGGCGATAGAAAGACGAAGGCAGAGGCATCCGTTCAGACTTCCTACGAGGCGGCGCCCTTGGCCGACTTGGTGGGCAGCAACTCTGCGTGGATATTCGGTAATATGCCGCCCTGAGAGATGACAACGTGTCCGAGGAGCCTGTATAGACGCACAGAGGATCAGCGGACGGTCGGGAGTCGGGTTTCTCTCGCGCGCGCGCTGCACGCACCTGTTGAGCTCCTTGTCATTGCGGATTGCCAGCTGCAAGTGACGCGGGATGATACGCGACTTCTTGTTGTCACGGGCAGCGTTACCGGCGAGCTCGAGGATCTCGGCGGCGAGGTACTCGAGGACGGCAGCGAGGTAGACTGCGCAAGTGAACAACCGGCGATAGCAATTGCGAAACCGGAGCCCTCGCCCTTGACGCACCCCTCCCTAAGCCTAGCGGTGCGCAAGTGGCGGGTTAGCTCAAAGCTGTTGATTCTCATTGGCCTTTTAACCCAGAATCAAAGACTGAAAGAGCCGATGAGGTCGATGAGGTCGCAAGGGGAGCGAGAGCAAAGGGAGCGGTAAGAGGTCGCGGCGGAGCATAGCAGGTAAGGGCACGACAAGCGATAGACTCTAGCAGTCGGACATGGAAGCCTCGCAGCAGTGCGAGCGAGCTAGCTGTGTCGGAGACAAATCGAAGCGATCGCCGTTCAGTCGCGCGCCGCTTCGACCAGTCGCGCTGCCTTCTTCCTCAGCCTCCCGTCCAAATCGAGTGCACGTATACAGCGCTATGTTGCTTGAAGGATGACGACTGTCGGAAAGGCTGCTGTTCATCTCGGTTGGCGATCGGGCTGCGAGCGAAGGCTGGCGCAGAACCAAAGCTGCGACTCGCTCTGCGGCAATCAGGGGGGACGTGCTTGCCGACTGAGCTGCTGCTGCTGCTCCGTGCTCAGTGTGGTCAACGTCAAGCATAACACCCGCTCGCTGCATTCCAGCGGCGGATAAAGCTCTCCTCGATCAATCTGCTTGCCCAAGATTCTGCTGCCCAAGTCTTCTAGCAGCCAATCTCGCCCCCGCCCGTCGTCCTCGAGGAGCAACACAACCTCGCCTGCACCACCGACGCTGATGTCCGCTCTCGATCTTGCCGCTTGCCTTGCGCGCGCACCGGCCCGTACCCCGACGGCCGCACGCGCCACCCGGTCGGTCTCAGCCCCCGCTGCGGAGGCAGAGTCGCACCGCATCGCCGCTGCCATCGGACCGGCCTTCATCGCCACCGAGACCAAAATGGCGGCGATGTACGAAGGACCCGCTGCTCAAGCTCCGCTGATGACGCCTACCTCGGTGAGCAGGCTTTCCCTTTCACAGGCCGCTTGGCTCATCCACCTGACCCTGTCTTGCACTTCTTTGCTCAGGACACGACGCAATCGGCGAGCAAACCCGCGGCAACTCCGTGCAACTTGGACGAGTATCTCGGACAAGTACGTTGACCCTCGCACGGCATGTTCATCAGATTTACGCAGGTACCTGACCCGTCACCCTTTAACAGTTTGATCGGGATGAGAGGCTGGATACCAAGTCGGTACTGAAGGCCTTCTCCCCGATCGGCCGCGAGTTCAAATTCAACGCCGAGTCGATGGAGAAATACGTCGCTGTCGACGGCAGTTTCAGGGCGGGCGACGGCAAGGTCCTCATCCCGTTCCTGCTTGACCTGGTGCAGGCGAAGGTCAAGGGTTACGCAGCCGACTTCTGGCTCAAGCGCTTCTTCCCGGACTTGGACATCACCGTCAAACCGAGCCAGACGGGATCGACCTTCACCTTGGCCATTGACTGATCATCTCCCCTTCCCGCTTTGCCATACCCATCTTTGTGCTCTTCAGTAGCATAGTGTTGTTGTCACTAATTAGCTTGTCTCTCAAACGTTGTCGCGAGACGCTCATTAACGCGGTCCGAGTCAGCGCGATCCGAGCCGGTGCAGCCTGAACCAGGTCTGGATCCTGCAACCGCGCGCCGCTCCTCTCCCCTCCAACAAGCGCCCCATCCCACGTAGCGGAAAAGGCTGAATGCACCTTGACGACCAAGCTCGCTTTCGGAGCCGTCCGCGGAAGACCGCCGCTGCTTCTCGTGAGGCGAGCTCGCTCCGGCTATCGTGCTCCCATTTCTCCTTCTCCAGCATTAACACGTGTGCTTTCCTGGCAGTCACGCGATGTGCTGGGAAGCCTGCAAGAGCTCTCCGATCGGGACATGCTTGACGCCTGCGTTAGCCTTTGTCCGAGACTAAGTGAGCCGCACGGGATCGCAGCACTCTCGAGGGCCGGCGACTGTGTTCCTCTGAGTCTGCAGAGTCCCTATCGCTTGAGCTTTCTCAACTCGCGCAGCACATCTGCTCGGGTGGAGCCTCCAGACAAGATAGCGGTAGATGGTAGTACGTCTGGAATCCGCCCGTGACCGGGGGAGCATAAAAATTTCAGGTAGAAAGAAGCGGGCGCGCTCAAACGCGCGGCAATAACAACAACAAAGAGGCTGAGGACGCGGGGGGGAGAGAAAAACGAAGGGACGGGGAGAGGGAAGAGCGAAAGTGACTGGTTTGGGGGGCGTTTAGAGCTCCTGCGACGCGGCACCCTTGGCCGACTTGGTGGGCAGAAGTTCACTATGGATATTCGGCAATACGCCGCCCTGAGAGATGACAACGTGTCCGAGGAGCCTGTATAGACGCACAGAGGATCAGCGGACGGTCGGGAGTCGGGTTTCTCTCGCGCGCGCGCTGCACGCACCTGTTGAGCTCCTCGTCATTGCGGATTGCCAGCTGCAAGTGACGCGGGATGATACGCGACTTCTTGTTGTCACGGGCAGCGTTACCGGCGAGCTCGAGGATCTCGGCGGCGAGGTACTCGAGGACGGCAGCGAGGTAGACTGGGCGGGGAGTCACGGCGTCAGCACTCGCGGAAACAGGTGAAGGCCGACTCGAGACTCACCCGGAGCACCGGCACCGACGCGCTGAGCGTAGTTGCCGCGGCGGAGGAGACGGTGGATACGACCGACGGGGAACTGAAGGCCGGCCTTGGCCGAACGCGACTGGGCCTTGGATGAGTCGCCGCCAGCCTTTCCGCCCGATTTGCCTCCCGAAGACATGGTTGATTAAAAGTTGGTGGGTGGTGGTGGTGGGTGGTGGTGAGCGAGCGCGCAAAGCGTGTGTAGGATTGAGAGAAGTGTTGGAGTGGACGAGTTGCGAGGCGAGCGAGGCGAGGGGTGGTGCGTGTCGGGGTTCAGTGAAGGCGAATGTTTGCAGAAATGCGAATGTTCGCGTTGAAGCGCACATGTGTCGTTTGGCAGAAACCCGAGCGAGGCGCGCGTGTCCCTTGCCAGCGTCTCGCTCCGCCGTCTCTCTCGTACTCCCAACACAGTCCTCCCTACCTCTCTGCAAAGCACAGAAGCACTCTACATAATGGCCCCCAAGTCTACCACCGCCGAGGTAAGCGCGCTTTCTCGTCCCTGCCGCGACGCGTGACTCCGCCTCCCGTCACCATCACGCAACGAGTTTTGCCACGCCACGCCAGCGCGCTGGTGCTCGTGTCGTGTGACCGCCTACGCGTACTGATCTGCTCTTTGCCCCTCCGCCCTCGCAGAAGAAGCCCGCGTCAACCGCTGGCAAGGCTCCCGCCTCCAAGGCCCCGGCCGGCAAGGCCCCCGCCAAGAAGGCCGTCAAGAAGGCCCCCGCCGGCGGCGACGACAAGAAGCGCAAGCGCAAGACCCGCAAGGAGACCTACTCGTCCTACATCTACAAGGTGCGGCTCGGGCGTTGGTGGACTTCTGGGAATGACGATGGTTCCGCCTCTCCTGACCCTTGGGACTGACGCTGGGTCTTCCGCCTCTCCACAGGTCCTCAAGCAGGTCCACCCGGACACGGGTATCTCGAACAAGGCCATGCTCATCCTCAACTCGTTCGTGAACGACATCTTTGAGCGCATTGCCTCGGAGGCGTCGAAGCTCGCTTCTTACGTATGTCGCGCTCGCTTCGAAGAGACTGGGTTCAACCTCGCGGTGACTGACATACCGCTCGACTCGCCGACAGAACAAGAAGTCGACCATCTCGTCGCGCGAGATCCAGACCTCGGTCCGCCTCATTCTTCCCGGCGAATGTGAGCTCTCCTCGTCGCACTCGCTTCCTTTGCTGCAGTATACTGACGAGATGTTGCTCTGTGCAGTGTCGAAGCACGCTATCTCGGAAGGTACGAAAGCCGTCACCAAGTTCTCGTCGACGAAGTAAAGGGTCACGGCCCCGCCTCGTCCGCCCGCTTGTTCCCCCCTTTGTGCTGTAGTTCTCTGCGCCCGCCTGCTTCGTCTTTCATTGTTGTCACTCTCCTTGCCCCTCGATGCCACGCCTCTCTACGCCCAGTGCAGTTGCAAACAACGCTTTTTTCCTCCTTTGAGAAATCGCATGACCGCGCTACCGCTTCACCTCCTCGACCTTGACGACGACTCCCTTTCCGAACCGTTCGATCTCGCGGAAGACTGCCTTCTTATCGAGCACCACCTTGGCTTTCGTTCCGTTGTCCTCCCGGACAGGCTTGATCGGGAAACCAAGGCCGACCTTGAAGGCTCGCGGGGCTTCCGACGCCGGGTTCCAGATACCGCCGATGACAGGCGAGCCATGCTCCGAATGGAACAGCAGGAAGAGCGAGCCATAATTACGCTGCATATGGCCAAAGGTTAGCGGGCATTGAGGCGGGACCCATGCAAAACAAGGAGCCACTGACCTGCAGCTGCTCAACCAGGTCCTGTACCGGATCCCATCCGACCCGAATCTCGTCATCGTCACCCATCAAGGAACCAGACAAGACGGAAGAACGATGGCGAGAAGAAAGCACCGTAGCATCCGGCGAGATGGCTTGGAAATGCCGCGGCATCACGCTCGGGTCGAGATGGATCAAGAAAGCGTACTCCGCAAGAGGCGCCGAGAAGAGTTGCTGTCGAGGCAAACCCAGGTCAGTTGACGAGTTGCAGAGACCGCAAGATGAGAAAAACGGCCCACCTCTGGAACGAGTCCGCCTTGGACGACGCCGGCCCGGAGAGTTCCCAGTGCCGCAATCGCCAGGCTGCGCACCCGTGCCGCGGCCACCTTGCTCGTTTCGCGACCCCAGACCGTGCCCTCGAAATCATTCTCGGTCGCCAGGATCCACGCGTTTTCCTCAATGTGCGGCTTGGCGAGCCGCAACGCCTGGAAGGACGCGATCGCCTCGGCACGCTCGGCAGTCGGCAGCACGGCGCGTCGACCAGAGGTGATTGCGGTCGTGAACGTGTAGATCGGGACGAGGACGGGCTCGTCTCGCCACTTCCATCGGGCGAGCTGCTCGAGGACGCGAGCGAAGCCGGTAGCGCCGCTGTTCGGAACGCCGTACGGCGAGGCGGGATCGAGAAAGACGGCGGCGACCAGCAACTCGATCTGCTCGGCAGCAAAGTGCGCCGAGAGTAGGTGTGCAGACAGCCACCGCTTGAAGAGACGGACGGTCGGGGAGAAGGAGGGGTAGTGATTTTGGAGAGTCGAGATGGCGGCGTGGTGCTTCGGCGCGTGCACGAATCGTTGCAGGTAGAGGTCAAGTGGAGTACCAGTGCCAGCCGCGGTGGTGACTTCGCCGAGCTGGTCTTCCCGCTCCTCAAGGAGGGTCTGGGACCGGTCGTAGAACACGCGAGCTCGGAAAGCCCAACCCGAAGCGGTTATGATCTCGAGCGCGACGTTGTCGTCGATTGGTCGCGCGTCGGTGTCAAAGACCAGCTCGGCTCGCAGCACTGCCCGCGTCGCTTCGAGGCCTTCGCCGACCTTGCCGAGGAAGGCCGCCTTGATCTTCTGGATGCCCTCGAGGTCGTCCGGCCACCTGCCAGAGCCTTCGAAAGTGAGGAGAATGTCGTGCGCGTCGAAATACTTGGTCGATGGCGGAAGTCGTGCATAGTCCTTGAGCCGGCGTGGCGAAGGAACAAAGGTCGAAGAGTATCGCAGTGATGGCGAGCAGGGCTGAACGGCGGAAACCGATAGCGGCAACTCGGGCAGATCCTTGATCTCCTTGGCGAGATCGTCGAACGCCGTGACGACGTTGGTGAACCCTTTGCCGTTGACGACCGAGTCTTCGAGATAGAGAGAGCGCCGCAAAGCCTCCGGCTCGACGAGGAGATGATCAAAGGCGCCGGCGAAAAAGTCGATGTTGGCCGCGGGAACGCCGTGCCGTTCGTGCAAGATGTGTTCGACGATCCGGCGAACGATGGTCGACCGCTGCTGACCGAGACCGACGGGACTGACCTCGTCCCAGACGACACTCTCGACAATGGCGCCGTCTTGGAAGCGTCGCAGCTCGGACTTGGCACCCCAGAAGGCGCGGAAATCGGCGCAAGCATCCTCGTCCTCAGCAGACGGGCCCTGATCGACGAGTCGCAACGAGTCGACAGGGTCGAGCACGAATCCGACAGAGAGCGTGCGCGTGCTTGGCCGTTTGGTGCTACCGGTGACCGGCAGCGCCTCGACGGGCGAAGCGGTGACGGAGAAATTCCGCACCCTTGATCCGAGAGCGCGCTTGAGCGTAGCGCAAACGGACGCAGTGAGGTACGCAAAGGGATCGGCAAAGTCGACTGCCGCGTCCGCATCGACTTTAGGCTCTGCCGGGAGCGTGATCCTATTTGCCCAGACGACGATCAGCACTAGGAACGAAGGTCGAGATCACTGCGCGAGTCCGCGTACCGGACGAAATTATCAAAGCGCTCGGTCGGATGCACCTCACGGTGGAACGCCGACTCAAACTTGCGCTCGTCTTCGATGCCGGCGAGCAAAACGGAGATGGCTTCTCGCGCGTCGTGTTTGAGCTGAACAACCGCGCAGAAGTCAATACTGACCCACAGACGCGTCTAGGACACCCACACGCACCATTTCCAGTGTGGACAGCTCGATGCCCGCCGCGAGATTGACCGTTCCAGTCGGGTCGACAAAGAGCGGTTTGCCGGCAAAAGCACGCTTGAACTGTTCCTTCGAGAACTACGGGTTGCGCGAGGCATAATGTTGAGCACATGCGACGAGGAACACGAGAAAAGATCATGCGACGACGCACCTTTTCGTCTGACGACTTGAACCAGATCCCTTCCGTCCAGTTTGCCATCGAAAGCCACTCGATCGCTTTCCGCCAGCCGGCCCAGCCTTCTCCGCCGGCAGCGAGACTGGCCGTGTCTCCTCCAACGACTTTGCCTCCGGCGTTGAGACTGCGCGCGACGCACCACGCCCACCAGTCAGATGTGAAGCCGAGCGAGGCGGCGTAGCCTCGTCGGGTTGCCCACGCTTGGAGAAGACGGACAGAAGAAGTATACGCGGGGTAGGCAGTCGAGAGAGAATGGTGATACCGCAGATGCGAGGTCAGGATGGAGAGAGAAGCGAGATGCAACGTGGTCGAGTGCAGCGGCGTTGGCGGGAGAGAGCTCGGGTCGACTTGCGGATTGTTGCCCTCGAGAGCGGAAGACAGCGAAGGCGGCCGCGCGAGGTTCGAGGTCGGCGCAGTCTTGGTATCGGGGAAGACTCCGTCTGGCGCGGCGATGCGGATCCGGATCACGGCTCCTTTCGCCTTGCTGAGACCCACTTTGGTCTCTCCCTTGGGCAAGGCGCTTCGGACTTCGAGCACGTAGCCCTGCGCCAGCGGGGCGTACGAAAGCGAGACGGGACCGAGACTGGCAGGGAGGTGCTGAGCGAGGATGACGAGGTAGTGGATAGATTTGGCGGACCAGCGGGGCGCGAGAAAGTCCTTGGGCTGCAAGAGAGCCTGCGTGTGCGACAGACGTCAGCGAGTGGGTCGCGGCGTGACAAGGCGAGCCGGTTGAAATAAGAGAGCGTACAGAAGGCATCGTAACCGCAAGATCGACAAAATACTCGCCCTTGTCCTTGATCGCTCCGCCCCAGACCCAGTTACCGACGACTCGGATATCCGCACTTTGTGGAGCTTCCCAAGCGAGTTCGAGCTTGGCCCATTTGCCCTCGGACCCTTCCGTCTTTGGTACGACGCGTCCTTTCTTGCGGAGCGCTTCGAGCGAGACGGGCTTCTGCTTCGGCAGGGTGGTGAGCGCCGCATGCAAATCCTTGAGCACGGGTTGCAAAGGTGAACTGGACGGAGCGGCAGGCGTGAGAGGGTCCAAGAGGGCGGCGACGCGAGTCGCGAGAACGTTGGAGATTGGCGAGGCGGTCAACTCTGCAAAAGCGAGAGCGCGGATCTCGGCCGCCGAGAGTTTCGGGACCTTGGCCTTTTTCCGCTTGTCGAGTTCGGCAGCAGGGGCGATGAGCGGCGCAGAAGGGGCCGTTCCCACTGTTTCCCATCCGCCGCCGTCGTCGTCCTCTGCAGCTGCCTCGCCCGCTTCGAGGTCATCGACGTCTTCGGATGCGTCGCTGTCATCCCCGTCTTCCTCCTCGTTGTCGTCCAGATTAGCGTAGAGGTCCTCGCCGTCGTCCCCGATCATCTGCTCGCCGTCGTCGTCGCCGTCGCTGTCTTGCAGTGTTGCCCCCCCTTGATCTGCTGCAAACTCGTCCTCGCTGCTACCGGCATCGTCCACTTCGAGATCTTCAAAGCCGCTGCCCAGACTCTCGTCTTCCTCGTCATCGTCGTCGTGGGTTGATTCGAGATCGGATTCGGATGCTGAAGCAGGCGGTGCGGCAGCTCGAGCAGCGCGCGCCCTCTTGACGGGCGCACCGCGCGCTGGTGCAGAGAGAGCTGCACGCTTTGTAGTCACTGCCATGCTCGTCTGCCACGGATGGCGTGGCTTCGAGACGTTGATGAGTCTGGTCCAGCTCGTTCGCCTCAGAGCTCAGCAAGTTGACATGTCGGCGGATATTCGGACTCTGCTCGCAGGGATTAGAGCCTGGTCAGATGAGGATGGTAAGAGTGTCATTGTATTCCTGCACTAGCTCACCAAGCACAGAACGCGAGATCAGGTGGACGGACATTTTCTCTCGATCGTGACGACTTGACGAGATGTCAAAGTCGGTCACCCGCCTCTCACGAGCTCATACGCCTGCGATGCCCGCTGCTACTGCTCCCAAGGCCAAACGGAAATCGACGGGTGCAGCTCCGCCCGCCAAAAAAGCTCGCAAGGCGGTCAAAGTCGCCGGTTCAGAGAGTGACGCAGGTTCGGGTGGGAAGCAGGACGGTGCTCTCTCGGACAGCGACGAGGACGTGAAGCCCAAAAAGAAGGTCAAGGCGACAAAGAAGAAGAGCGCAGACAAGTCGAACGGGACCAAGGCAAAGTCCAAAGCGGTCAAGCGCCGCAAATCCACCAAGGGCGGCAGCGGGTCGGACCAAGACGACGAATCCGAGTACGCCGCGAGCGCAGTCAGCGACGACGACGATGACCATGATTTTGACAGCGATGAATCGGATGGCGGCGTCAAGACGAGGGTCGTACGGGACGTGCAGAAAAAGATGCCGGCGCCGAAAGAGAACGGTCAGTCCTATACTGCCCGGCGGGTCGCCGTTGACCCTTACCGCGCACGCATTGATGCCCGCGAGTGGTCTAACAGCCGAGACTTCGATCATCCTCCCGACCACGCTCGACTTTCTCGCGAGGCTTGTCAAGAACAACGAGAGAGAATGGTTCAAGGCACGCGGTGCGTTCAGCCCTCCCGCTCATATTGTAGGCATACCCGCTGATCCCATCGGAAGCGTGCCTACAGATGCCGAGTACAGGTCAGTCCAGTGCCTCCCCCAGTTCCGAGCGGAAGGAAGAAGGTACTGACTCGTTTGGGTTTGCCACCCGCAGACACGCGCTGCTCAATTTCAACACGTTCATCAAAGCGTGGATCCCGCTCGCCTCTGAAGCGGATTGGCAACTGCCGCATCTCCCCGCAAAGGATGTCGTGCACTGGATTTACCGCGACGTTCGCTGTGAGTCTTTGATGCGCGGCGTCTTCACAAGACGAGCTACCGTTGAGACCATCGATCGGATTGCTTAACACAGTCAGCAAGGACAAGACGCCCTACAAGACCTACTTTTGCGCGAGCCATTCGCGCACCGGCCGCAAAGGTCCGTTCGCGGGCTACTACCTGCAGATCGCTCCGCAAGGGCGCTCCTTCCTCGCGTGCGGGACCTGGTCACCGGGCACGAACGAGCTCAAGGCGATCCGGGACGAGATCCTGCGCGACCCGACTCCGCTCCGCAAAGTGCTCGCGGCGCCCGAGTTTGTCGAGCTGTACGGGTCCGACAAGCCGAGGATGGACGGGAAGCGGACGAGCATCTTTGGTCACTCGGACCAGCTCAAGAATGCGCCGAAACTGCCCGGGGTCGACAAGACGCACAAGGATATCGACTTGCTCAAGTGGGTTCTACGTGCGCAGCTTGTGTATCCTCGGCTCCTGGGCTAAGACGGGAATTTTCATCCTCGGCGCGCGCAGGTGCCGCTCGTTTGCTATCGAGACCAAGTTCACCGACGAACAAGTCTTGTCTGAGGGCTTTTTGCAAACGATCAAGAAGGCGATGGAAGTTGCAGTCCCGTTTGTGCACCTGCTGAACGAGGTGCGCCTGAATCCTCTCTCTTTTCCGAGGCCGCGCAAGCGTTTCGGCACGCATCGGAACCAAAAGGGAGGAGAGCAGTTGACACGGTGCATTTCCTCCTCCGACACCCATGCAGATGATCATGCCTACACCTCCCAGCGAAGACGACGAAGACGAGGGTGGCATGGGCACTGCGGGTGAAAGCGGGTCCGGAACCGAGGAGGAGGAGGAGGCGTGAGCCGGAGTGTTGTTGCAAAGTAGTATTCCAGCTTGGGTGTCCCTACAGCATATGCAAGGGAATGGCTCGTACGCGCGAGAGAGTGCCGGGTGTCGAGTGGCTGATGGAACGCGAGAGAGTGCGTTCGATTCCGATTCGGGCGAAAAGCCGCGCTTCTCCGGCAGCTCGCGCGAAACTGAGCACGCCGCCCGCCACGCTCTCTGGTCTCGCCTCGCACTCGCTGCACTGTACATCCCTGCCCAGTCCCCAGCACCCATAGCCATGCTGTCTGCAGCTCGTCTCTCTGGCCTCCGCGCCGTCCGCCAGCCGCGCGCCGTAAGTCAACCCAGGTCCCCGATCCACAACTTTTTTTTTCCCTGTTCGCCGCCGCACACGCAACCGGCTGTGCCGCCTCGGGGAGGGGCAACGGGAGCGCGTGCGAGTGCGGTAGCAACTCGTGAGAGATCAATTCGCTGACCTTGGACTGTCCCTGACCCCGTATCTGACGTCGCCACACCGACTCTTGGATTCGCCTGCTCCTTCCTTCCAATTCTCGCCTCGGCTCTCGATTCACGACTTCCGCTTCGTTCCGCCGTACTCTTGGACACGATGGACGTGGACATGGATTCATACAGGGCTCGCTCATGCAGCAGCGATTCAACTCGGGCAAGGTCTCGGGTCCCGTCGTCGGAATGGACTTGGGAACCACCAACTCGTGTGTCGCGCTCATGGAGGGAAAGGTGCCCCGTGTCCTCGAGAACTCGGAGGGTGGACGGACAACGCCCTCGGTCGTCGCCTTCACCAAGGACGGCGAGCGCCTCGTCGGTCTCCCCGCCAAGCGTCAGGCCGTCGTCAACTTTGAGGTGCGTGCCATTCTTTCGCTCCATCTCGTGTCACCCCCAGGACCCACCCTCCTGTCTCCCGACTCTCCGCGAAACTGACCCCGCTGCCTTACACACAGAACACCTTCTTCGCGACCAAGCGTCTGATCGGTCGCAAGTTCACCGACGCCGAGGTCCAGAAGGATCTGCACAACGTTCCGTTCAAGATTGTCAAGCACTCGAACGGCGACGCGTGGCTCGAGGCTCGCGGCCAGAAGTACTCGCCCGCTCAGATCGGTGCTTTCGTCGTCGGCAAGCTGAAGGAGACCGCCGAGGGCTTCCTCGGCAAGCCGATCAAGCACGCCGTCATCACCGTTCCCGCTTAGTGAGTCCTTTTAGTCTCCTGCCGCCCGCAACCCAATTTTCCGCTCACCGACGACGACGCACGCTTCTCCAGCTTCAACGACTCGCAGCGTCAGGCGACCAAGGACGCCGGTACGATCGCCGGTCTCGACGTCCTCCGTGTCATCAACGAGCCGACCGCCGCCGCGCTCGCTTACGGCCTCGACCGCAACGACTCGCGCCAGGTCGCCGTCTACGACTTGGGTGGTGGCACGTTCGATGTCTCGATCCTCGAGATGCAGAAGGGTGTCTTTGAGGTCAAGTCGACCAACGGCAACACCCACCTCGGTGGTGAGGACTTCGACATTGCGCTCGTCAACTACATCGTCGGCGAGTTCAAGAAGGAGTCGTCGATCGACCTCTCCAAGGACCGCATGGCCATCCAGCGTATCCGTGAGGCTGCCGAGAAGGCCAAGATTGAGCTCTCGTCGACCGCCCAGACCGACATCAACCTGCCGTACATCACTGCCGACGCCTCGGGCCCGAAGCACATCAACCTCAAGTTCACCCGTTCGCAGCTCGAGCAGCTCGTCGGCCCCTTGATCGAGAAGACTGTCGAGCCGTGCAAGAAGGCGCTCGCCGACGCCGGCATGAAGGCCTCCGAGGTCGAGGAGGTCATCCTCGTCGGTGGCATGTCGCGTATGCCCAAGGTCATCGAGACCGTCAAGTCAGTCTTTGGCCGCGAGCCGTCCAAGGGTGTCAACCCGGACGAGGCCGTCGCCGTCGGCGCCGCGATCCAGGGTGGTGTCCTCGCCGGTTCGGTTACCGACGTTCTCCTCCTCGACGTTACCCCGCTCTCGCTCGGTATCGAGGTACGTTCTCCCTTTCGAGTTATCTTTTTTGAGTTGCTCGCGTTGACTGACACCGGTGTTCTGCCGCCTCCCTGACAGACCCTCGGCGGTGTATTCACTCGCCTGATCAACCGCAACACGACCATCCCGACCAAGAAGTCGCAGACCTTCTCGACTGCCGCTGATGGCCAGACCGCCGTCGAGATCAAGGTGTTCCAGGGAGAGCGTGAGCTTGTCCGCGACAACAAGATGCTCGGCAACTTCCAGCTCGTCGGAATCCCGCCCGCGCCCAAGGGTATCCCCCAGATCGAGGTCACGTTCGACATTGACGCCGACGGTATCGTCAACGTCTCGGCCAAGGACAAGGCCACCAACAAGGACCAGTCGATCACCATTGCTGCCTCGTCGGGTCTCTCGGACAAGGAGATCGAGTCGATGATTGCCCAGGCCGAGGCTCACGCCGAGGCCGACAAGGCCCGCCGCGACCTCATCGAGGCTGCCAACTCGGCCGACTCGGTCGCCGCCGAGACGGAGAAGGCTCTCAACGAGTTCAAGGAGCAGGTCGACGCCGAGGAGGCCAAGAAGGTCCAGGGCCTCATCACCGAGCTCCGCGAGCTCAACGTCAAGGCCCAGGCTGAGGGTTCGGACGTCAAGCCGGACGACATCAAGGCCAAGGTCTCCGAGACCCAGCAGGCTTCGCTCAAGCTCTTCCAGAAGTGAGTCGCCCCCACCCCCCTTGCCCGCCGAATGCGCATTTTACTGACCGGGACGATGATTTGATCTCTGCAGGGTCTACGAGCAGCGCAACAAGGACTCGTCGTCCTCGTCGGAGCCGCCCAAGGAGGAGGAGTCGAAGTAAACAGTCTTCGCGGTTTTCGCGTTGATTGATACCCACTTTTCGTCGCGTCTCACTTCTCCTTTCTTGTGTCTCTCTTGATCGCATTCGTTACCAACTCCCCCCACACTCTCTCCGCTCGCATCAGCATGTCGTCCTTCCTTTTCAAAAGCGCCTCCCTCGTACTCGCAGCTTCCCTCCCCTCTGCTAGACTTTTTCGCTCTCGCGCGCGATTCTTCTCACCCTCTCCTTCTTGACCCCCCCACTCACCCCTCCCGTTTAGTGTTACCTAGCCTGCTCTCGCCTCCCATAGCTCCCCACCTTGTACTGAAATATCGAAGAATAGCAGGAACACCACGGCTTGACGATAGATGGGAGAGAGGCTCTGGGCGCGAGCGGAAGGCACTGGAACATAGGGGACGGATGACGGCTACAAAGCGGGAAACATGTACGGCAACAGGAAACGGAGAAAGAAAAGGGGTACAGATTGATGTGAAAGCGATGTGCGACGGCGTCGTGCGTGATTGCCTCAGAGCTTAGCCCTAAGTGTCAATGACAAATCAAGTCAGTATCCTCAGTCTGATCTCTTGGGGGAAAGGTCCTCCCGCTCTCCGACACACCCCATGATCTCGGCAATCTTGACGCTCTGGCGAATTCCCAGATCTTGCCTGTGGAGAACGGAGGAACGCGGGCTCCACAGGTCAATGAACCAATCTCTGGTGTACCAGACGGAGGAGAGCGCGCTCGAGGACATACATGATCTCGAAGCTTCCGCCCGGAATGCTGCGCGATGGCAATTGGCGGATTATTAGCGGGTTGATCACCACTTACCGAGAGGAAGAGGAGGGGGAGTGGGAATCTGACGCACCTGTACGCCTTGGCGTCGCGGTAGAGGCGTTCGATCTTTTCGCCTTGTCCGCCACGAGAGTGAGCGAGTCCACCGAAGATCTGGCACGCCTCGCGAGCACAGAACTCGAAAGTTGCTGGCGGTGGGTTGGATTGGCCCCGAAAAAGGAGAGAGATGAATGAGTCACGGTGAGCAATGGGTCCTTTTTCATACGCTCCGCAGAAGGACAGCGGACGGGAGAGGAGAGGAGACGACGAACCGGTGGCGGCCGCTTTGAGGAGGGCCATCTGCCCTCCACCGCGGAAGGTAATCGTGTCGGCGTCAAACTTGGTGGTCTGATAAACAACTGTAAG
The DNA here is from genome assembly GCA_021654155.1 of Rhodotorula sp. CC01. NCBI lineage: Eukaryota > Fungi > Basidiomycota > Microbotryomycetes > Sporidiobolales > Sporidiobolaceae > Rhodotorula > Rhodotorula sp. CC01. The sequence goes on from JAKEZK010000001.1 coordinate 512,744, forward strand.
GCGGGGGGTAGGTTCCGTGTGAGCGATGATTAAGACGCGGGAATATGCGAGCGGCGAATTGGAGAGGCAAGGTCTGTCTTACTCGATTCGAGCCAGGCGTGAGTCGCTTCAACCCTCTGCGACATGGAGGCTAGCTACGCGCACGTGTGCGGGTGTGCAAACGAGGAACATCAAAAGTCAGTCACTATAGGCAGGGGGGAAAGAGTCGCGCAGGAAAAGCTCACCTTTGCGCGAATGACGGGGTGGTCAATCAGTTTCTTGCCAAACGTCTTGCGCTTGTTGGCGTACTCTGGGCGTGCGGTCTCTCGGATCAGTCCATGTTCGAAGCACCGACAACCCTCCTCCTTCCTCCGAGGGTTGAACCAAAATAAATGCACAACATGGAAACTCACTCATGCTCTCCTCGAGGCACACGCGCGCGAACCGGTTCGCCTGAATGGCGATCCCGGCGCGTTCGCCGTTAAAGTTGGCCATGATGACCGGGAACCCTTTGTTCTCGCGACCGAGGACATTCTCGACCGGGACGCGCACGTCCTCGTACGTGACGTAGGTGGTCCCGCTCGCCCAGACGCCCATGCAGTCCATCTGGCGCGTCGAGAGCCCTTCGGTGCGCTCGACGACGACGAGCGAGATCCCGCCCATGCCTTTGCCGCCGGTACGGACCGCCGTGACAAAGTAATCTCATTTGCGGACGCAAAAGAGGGGGATCAGTTCAGTCAAAGTGGGCGAAAACCACAGTCTTCCTGCCGCCCTCCTCCAGAACGGGCACGCGCGAGAGAGAGACAGAGACTCACTCGATCACGATGAGGTTGTGGAAGGCGTCCCACTCCTCGGGCTTGATCCCGCCGGGGACGGGGATCCCCTTTGCGTATTCGGACGGCCACCCGGTCGATCCCGCGGCGACGCCGGCGAGGATCCCGGCGTCGGCGATGCGCTTGTACTCTTCGGGGGGGATCCGTTTCGCCTGGTCCCACGCGAGGGCGTTTGGGGTGAGGTACGTGTCGGTAAAGTGGCGGAGGGCGGAGCGGACTTTGCGGTGCGAGTCGTTGTAGTAGGGCGAGGCCCAGTCTTGGTACCACTGCGGGTCACCGAACGGGACGAGGTCTGTTGCATGGGGGTTTGAGGGGGGGCGGGCGGCAGTCAGCTCCTCTGGCTTGCGAGGGAGGGACGCCCGGGCAGAGAGGACGCACCGCCAAAGTAGGACGAATCCTCGGGCTCGTCGCCCTGTTCGGCGGCCTTCTCGACGGGCATGTCGTCGTCCTCAATCTTGTGAATGACGGCGTCCTCAAAGTCGACGCCGTGGTCGGGGTTGGCTTGTCCGATGCGGCCGATGCAGTAGGGTTTCGCCATCTCTTGGAGGACGAGTTTCGAGTGGAACTGCCAGAATTTTTCGGTCGCGTCTTTGCCGGCCTGGGCGAGAAGAACCTTTTTCCCCCCTGCGTGCATGCGTGTGGGTCTGTGTCAGTGAGGGAGGGGGAGGGGAGCGGGAGTGGGAGTGGGCCGGGGTGGACATGTGAAAGCGGGGGTTCGGTGGGGACCGACCTGGGTGCTGGGAGAGAAAGTCGGTCCCGGGTGGGGCATGAGCAGTGAGTGCGGGTAGTGTATCTCTGTACAGCTGCACCTGTTGCCGCACTCACACGTCGTACACGTTGTTGTCGATGACGAGCCAGACTCGCTTGTCGGGGTCGGTGTGCTGCGCGACTTGGTCGAGGGTGTAGACCTGCGGGGCGGGGGTAGATGTGAGCTCGGTCTGATATCGAGCTTACCTGCTGCTGCTCTACCTTTGCCATGCTGTGTGCTGTCAAGGGAGAGGAGAGGAGAGGAGAGGAGAGGAGAGCACCGCCTCTCGGACGAGTCGAGTCTCGCCCCTCGAGGTTGTCCCGCTCAGAGACACTCTTGCAGAGCTACTGTAGTGTGGCCATGCTCGTGCGGCCATGCACTAGACGATGGCTAGCTACTTTACGCTCCGCATCCACCCTCGCCCCGCTTCCTGCCGCCACCACTCACTCACCTCCACCACACGCCTCGCCAAAGGCAAAGGCCAAAGCTGACTGGAAGCGAAGAGCAGCAAGTTACACTTCATCCTAGAACCACCCACCACAACCATCCCAGCTGACCATCCCGACCGAACAGGAGGGATCCAATTTCATCGACCAGCTCAACTTGACCATCGTCTCGGGCAGGGGAGGCCCAGGCGGCGTCGCCTTTCACCGCGAAAAGTTCGTCGCAAAGGGTCCCCCTTCGGGCGGGCCAGGCGGCCAAGGCGGATCCGTCTATGTCGTCGCAACCCCGACCGTCAGCAACTTGTCCCACTTGCCGCGTACCATCCGCGGAGGCGCCGGTATGCCCGGTGGTGGGTCCTGGCTCGCGGGCAGACGCGGAGAGGACGTCGTAGTGCGAGTGCCCGTCGGGACCATTGTTCGCGAGGTGCGAGAGAACAACGCCCAGAACAAGAGCCAAGAGGACCTCGAACGCGAAGACGAGGACCGACTCGACCTCGAGTGGGCGTACGAAGTGAACCGCATCCGACTCGACGAGGCAGAGAAACGGGACGCGCGCTGGAACGCATGGAAGCAGCGCAGAGACCGCGTCGCAAAACGGGCACGAGGCGCGGACGAGGAGCCAGAAGTCGAACGGTGGCAAGAAGTCGACGAGGTCCCGGTCGAGGAACACAAACTCGCGGCGCTGAAACGGATGCGCAAGGCCCTCTTTGTCCTGTACCCGCTCGCCGAACTCGAAGGTCACCCGCATTTCCTCCGGACCGAACACCAACTCCTCTCGCAGCTCTTGAAGCGCGAGATCGACATGCCCGGAACCAAGAAACGCAGCCGCGGCAGCAAGCACCGTCGTAGGAAACGAGCAAACGGCGTCCAAGAGGAAGAAGAAGAAGAAGACCCGCCGCTCTACCTCGACTTGTCGAAACCGACCCCGCTCGACTCGCCCATCTTGCTCGCGCGCGGCGGCCACCCGGGACTCGGTAACCCTTCCTTCCTGAGTCACGAAGACTGCTCGCCCAAGTATGCGACCCGCGGAGGCGGCGGCGAGTCGATCCGGATCGAACTCGAGGTGAAATCGATCGGCGAGGTCGGACTCGTCGGCTTGCCCAACGCTGGCAAGAGGTGCGCCCAACCTCTCTTCTTCCCGGGTCCACGTCTGCTGACTCGTCACGTATTGCGTGCACAGTACCCTCTTGCGCGCCTTGACTTCGTCGACGCCCCGGATCGCTTCCTACGCCTTTACGACCCTGAACCCTCATCACGGGACCTGCATCCTCTGGTCCGACGGAACTTTCTCCGGTCCTCGCCCCGCCTCGACTCGCGACGCCTCGACCGAAATCTCGGACACGCCCTCTTCCCCCGAGTATTATTCGGCCGCGACTCGTCACTTGACTCGCGCGGAACGGCGCGCGCAATTCGGAGGCGGAGGCACAACGGAGCGAGGAGAGCGGACCGAAGTAATGCGGTTCACCATGACGGACAATCCGGGCCTCGTCGCCGACTCGTCATTGAACGTCGGACTCGGGCACGCCTTCCTGCGACACATTGAGCGCTGTTCGGCGCTCGTGTACGTCGTCGACCTCTCGGGGTCGGCGACCTCAACGGACCCGAAGGAGGCGATCCGGAGTTTGCGGAAAGAGCTTAGGGAGTATGCGCGCGCGAAAGGGCTCGACGAAGGTGCGCTCGTGGGCCGGATCAAGGGCGTCGTCGCCAACAAGGCCGACGTTTTTGCACCGTCAGCAGCGCCCTCCAGCCCCGAGTCGGACGAAGCGGTTGTGGAGGAGCAACAACACCAACTCAGCCCCGAGGAAGGACGCGCCCGCTTGGCCGACCTGATGTCTTACGTACGGGAGATCGAACGCGAAGAGATCCAAGCCGGGTTCCGCCACCCAGAAGACTCGATTTGGGTCGTCCCCATCAGCGCAAAGCGGCGCGAGAATGTCGCGGCGCTCGTTAAGCGACTTGCCGAGACGGTCAAGATTGAGCGGGCGCGTGCGGCCGAGAAAGAAGCGGCCGAGGCGGCGGTGGAGGGAGAGGAGGACGCGGTGGACCTCGGGAACGAGGAGAACGGTCCCGCGATTTGATCACCTATTCATTCTGGACCCATGACCCGGGTGTTGTTGTAGCAATATATGTAGCCACACACGCACACCTCTTGCAGCGAAGTTCTTCAATTCGCCATACCCTGCTCGATGGCGCAGCTCGCAAAGTTTCACGTCGCGATTGTCCGAGCGTTTCCGAATTCTATGATCAATCTATAAGGGGAACAAGCTCCGGAGAAGTTTTACGCGACCTCGCCCATGGCGTCCTTAATGGCGGCGTCGGCCGGAGCGCCCTGCTGGGCGTTCGCGTACGAGAGGTACGCGTTCCAGAAGAGACTCGTAAAGTTGACAACCAAAAGCTTCGTAGCATATGTGTCAGTACACGTTTGCTTTGCGGACCTGACTCAGGCAGGACACGAAAGGGACTCACGCGGTAATGGAGGGGAACGATCGAGAAGTTGATGGCCTGGACGGGAATCCAAAGCGACCAGTTGCGCTGGATGGTCGGCCACCAGCTCGTCTCGATCCGTCGCTTCGCCTCGCCGAAACCTTTACCCTCGAGCAGCGACTGGCACGTGAAGAAGAGCGAGAGGACGCAGGGCGTCAGGACGAACTGGTCGACGGCGACGCGGGCGACAGTGGCTGTTGTTGTTGAGGCGTGGACGTCAGTACGTGCTCTCTGTCTCGCAGGGGTGTGTTAGGAATCAAAGCCTTACTGGTGACCTTGGAAGAGAAGCGAATGCGATCGATGCCGCCGTACACGCGGGTGATCAAAGGCGCAAAAATCAATCCTGACGAGACGTAGAAAAAATGTTGGCCCTCTCTTCAGCCCGCAGAGAAGGCGCGCTTGCGTCGGACACTGCACTCACCACCGTACGCGGATAGCCGGACCGTCCGCATGATCTACTCGGCGCAAGTTGCACGATCAGCGAGATGACCTGCAGAGGACGAGCAGCGCGCCGTGATACCTGGAAACGTACATCATGGTTCGCGCCCTTCTTTTCGATTCCCTGCTGCGCAAGGACGTCGCCGGCGCCGAACAAGACGGCTGCAAGGCAAGCATTTCCGACGTCAGCGCTTCGTCGGCTGGGATTGTCAGTGAGCCGAACTTTTCGGTGAAAAAGAGGATGCGCACCGGCTGAGACCATACCGGTAGCATAGGGCCGCCGGACCCTACAGACAACACGGTCAGTAGCGCATCGTATCGAGCCGAGCAATGTGGGCTCACAGCGCCGAGTTGTAGGCCCGCAAGAGACCCGACATCGATGACGGAGTGAAAAAAGTGCTTGAGGAAAGTCGAGACGTGAAAGGGGGCGCTGGGACGGTGATTCGAGCGGTCGAGCGGACTGAGATAATACTCCGATAGAATCCGAAGCAGTCTATGAGCCGGATCAAGCTATGAAGGGCGATGGGACGAGTCGAACCGAGAGTCGAACCTCATCTTGCACTTGTTGACCACCGACTTGTCACCTCGACCAACCCTGAAGAGCCGAATCCGAGCACAGGGGCACCTCATCGACATGTCACGGTCAGCTGAATTGCCCGGACAGAAATACGCTGCGTTCTTCGCCAAGCAGCACATTCTCTTTTCGCTCCGTCATGCGAAGTACCTTCCGACGCCGTACCAGGCAGAAGACAACAACCGGTACGTGCCAGAGCTTGCGAAGCCAGGCCACGAAGCCCGTTGCAAGGTTCAGATCCGCCTGTACTGACCTGGCGACTCTTGGCGGTTATGCAGGATGACGTTGGCGTACTTCTGCCTCGCCTCGCTCGCCCTCTTGCCCTCTTCCGCCGTCGCCTCTACCGACGAGTCACTCTCGGCACTCGAGGTCATGCTCAAGCCAGCTCAAATCGAAGGATTCCGCGACTGGGTGTACGAGCAGCAAATGCCCGCCGGCGGCTTCCGAGGCTCCGATTCGCTTGCGGCGGCCGGACTCTCGGCAGAGCAAGCGTGCGCGGCCGACCCCGCCAACGTCATCCAGACTTATACCGCTCTCTGTGTGCTCGGACTGCTCGGGGACGACTATTCGCGCCTCGACCGGACAGGCTTGAAACGCTTCCTCGGCGGATGCCAGAACGAAGACGGGTCGTGGGTGCTGGGCCCTCTCTAGACCCAGTCGCTACGAGACAAATACCAATGCTCATGCTTCCCACTCCCGACACAGCTTTTCACAGTTTCCGGGCTGCGAGGAGCCCGGCGATCCGCGGTCATCTTACTCTGCTTTTGCGGTCGCGTCCATGCTGGACGAGTGGGATTTTATCGACGTCGACCAAGGCCTCGCCTTCCTCGAGTGCTGCCGAGTGCGTACCCCGTCAGCGGAATCTGTGCTTTTGAGAAACCTCTGACTGCGCGTCCTGCAGAGCTACGAAGGCGCTTACGCTCAACGACCCGGTCTCGAAGCCAACGGTGAGACTCGCTTCTCCGAGTGAGAGCAGTGCCATAGCCCTGCAGCTCACACGCCGCACCACAGCCGGTCCTACCTACTGTGCCATCGCAGCCTACTCTCTCGCGTCCCGACTCCACACCATTCCCGAGCCGGACAATCTATTGCGTTGGCTCGTCGACCGACAGGTCCAACCGCCGCCACCTTCGCCGTCCGAGACCGACTCGGACTCGGAAATGGAAGAAGATCAAACAGCATCGCCCGGTGCGCTTCCTGCCGCTCCGCCGATATCGACATCCGACGCCGCAGCAGGGGGTCCACATTTCAGTAACAGAACGACGATCGATATCGCCGGCTTCCAGGGTCGGGCGAACAAACCAACCGATGCGTGCTACAGCTTCTGGAATACGGCAGCAATGACGGTCCGTCCCGCGTCCACTCCCACGATTGTCTTTGAGTCCAGACCGGACCCCAAATCCGCTTCCTGACCCGACTTGCTTGCCTCACTCTTGGCCGTTTTTGCCCGCCGCCAGATTTTGATCCCCGCCATCTCGCCTAAACTGACTCTTCCGGATCTCATCGATCCTCGAATTGACCGAGCATGGCTGCTCTCGTGTCAACATCCGGTCTTTGGCGGTATCGCGCGAGAACAAAAGGCCCCGCCAGGTGAGTGGCGACAAAACCCAGCGTGCACGGAGTTTGACTAAGTTTCCACGATAGACGTGCACCATACCTATCTCTCGCTGGCCGCACTCTCGCTTGGAGCCGTCAGAGACCGCGCGCTCGACCTCCGGCGTCTCGATCCGGCCTGGAATGTCCCAGTCGCGGTCGCAGCTTCAATGCGCACACACCTCTGGCGAGACTCGACGTGATCGCAGATTTAGCAGGGTCGCCGTGGTAGTGGAAAACTTTTACAAGGAGAACATCTCCCTTTCGTTCGTTCGCCGGGAGGTGGGGGTATGGAACAACTACTGGACACTCGACAAGTAAAAGGGACCGCTCCGCACAGACACACAACACTCTCTCCTCGTCTAGCTTGAGCCAGTGACGGCGAGCTTCTTGAGGTGCTCCACTGCACGAGGTAGAGTCGTGGGGTCAGCTCCAGTGCAAGACAAGCGGTAGGAGACAGTCGGCTGAGACGCACGGAACACCTGCAAAGAGACATCGTCGGTGTAGACAATTCCGCCGCCTGGTTGTTGGCCATACTCTGCGCGCGAGAGAACGTAATCCGGAGGTCAGGCTTCTCCTCTCGTCGACCTCTTCCAAGGAAGGACGGTACAAACTGCCTGAGAAAAAACAAGACTCACGTCCGAGCGTTGCATGCGTAGTGGACGGGTTCAGCTTTGACAGCAGGAAACGGGCTTGCGAACCGCCCTGGTCGCAGAGAACGTATCGCGGGATCGGGAACCGGTCGAGCAGCAAGTCCTGCGCGTCCTCCTTGGGCGCCTCGAGCAACTGGGCGAGGTTCTCGTACCCTTCCTGCTCGTGGTAGCCCGCTTTGCGCCACTGCGCGATCGTGTCTCCGTGAAAGATCAGGATGTGGAAGAACGTGTCGAGGAGGAGGATCCGGTCCGGCTGGATCGAGACAGAGTCGAGCAGGACGGCTTCGGCGGGCTGCTCCAGCGCGTACGACATGAGCGTCGGCTGAATCATGACGAGCGAGTTGTTGACATCTTCCGAGTTGAGAATATGCCTGTTCCGGGTATCGGTGTCAGTTTTTTTTGGCTCCGAAAAGGAGAAACGCAAAAGAGAGCAGGGGGACTGACCGGTAGTACGCCGTCTCGTCGGGTGAGTTGTTGAAGACTTGGAGGAACTGACTCCGTCGCAGGTGGAACATGAATTGCGGGTAGATCATAAAGTTGTCGTTGAGGCGGAACGACGACGGGTCGTCCTTGCGGTACTCGGCAAACTTTTGGCACAGCCGGATCAGCATGCGGTCGAGCCAGCGGAGGACGTCCGGACTATCGTCAATCTCGGCTTTGTAGACTGCGATCCGGGCCATCAAGACGGCCGCGGCTTCCTGGTCAAAGTTGTCCGAGATGGCCGGGTTGCCCGGTTCGGCGAAATTGCGCGCGATCGTCGTCACCCGGAGGCGGTACGTCCCCGACGAGTGCTGGTAGTGCGTCACGAACTGGATCATGCCGCGTGCACCCGGGGCGAGGGGTTGCCCTGCCGGGGTCACGACTTCAAAGTAGACGGCGTTGGCAGTTCGGGGCGAGAGCGAGCAGATCTTCCACGCCGACGTTTGCCCGATGCCGATTTCGGTCTCGCCGACCCAGGCCGACTTTTTGTTGGCCGAGATGGCATGCCCGATCAGGCCCGAGACCTTGAGCTCCTTTGTCGTCTGCGCGCACGGGGTCGGGAGACGAGTCTTCGTCAGTACCAGCAAGCCCTGCTCTCTCTCTCTACCCCTCATTCGGGGACGCACCTGGACATCAAACGTCGCGTTGAAGCCCATCTGCAGGTGCCCTTGCTCGTCCTTGGCAAACACGCGGTGGAACGACTGCTTGAAGAGCGACATGTTGAACGAGTCGGCGAGGATCATGTAGCCGTTCGTGTAGTTGGCGAGGGTCTTCATCTCGTGCAGTCCGACCTGGTCGAGACAGCCGATGAACAAGTCGATCGCGTGCCCGTTCTGTGCTGCTCGTCGCGCCAGCGCCTCGTAGAACTGCGCGGGAGGAGGGAGGGAGCAGAGTTTAGCTCGACCGGCTCTTTTCAGCTCGAGGACACCCTGTGCGCCGCGCTCGCTCTCTCACCTTGGAAGCGCGCTTAAAGTACTTGACGTTGTCGCGCTCAATGTCGTGGTGCGAGCGGATCGGTTCCCTGAGTTCGACGCCGACGACCATGCCGGGACCTTCGGTCGCGGGCCCGCCGGCAAAGAGCATGATGCGCGCGCCCGTGTTGGGGAAGGTGGTCTCGAGCAAGCCGACGGCGACGCTCATGGCGACGCCGGTGCAGCGCTGCGCGCGCCGGTCCGACGCGACGGGCCACGGGTCCTTTTGGAGCCCTTCGAGGACCGAAGTCAGGCCGTACTCGCACTGGGCGACGGGGAGGAGGAACCGCGCGGCACCCGAGAGAGCGGGCGGGGGCACGTTGGGCGCCGCTCCGGGTGCGCCCGGACCGCCCTGGCGGGCGCGCGGGGCGAGTCCGAGCATCTCCATGACGGATTTGGTCGTGTACTCTTTCGTGCCGCGGAAGACGAACGATTTCGGGCAGTCGACGTAGCCGAGTTCGTGGACCTGGGTCATGGTGCCGTAGGTGATGAGGCCGACGAGGGCATTCTGCGGGAGGAGGCTGAGCGAGACGATGATGGCCTCCTTGAGGGCCTTGAGGTCGTCGTCGTCGAGGCAGGTGTCGACGACAAAGAGAAAGATGGGCGGAATCTGGGCGGGCCTCGAGAGGGTGTACTCGATGGTGGTGTACTTGGGCAGCAGCTCGGCGGGCAAGTTGTTCTGCGAGATGTCCTTGTAGTGGGGCGGGAAGGCGTTCCGCTGGAGGCAAAAGGGGCAGATCCAGAGCTTGCCGCGGACGTCGATCTGGCAGTACGGGTTGAGGATGGCCCTGCACGGGGCCTTGCAGGTGACGGGCTCGTACAGGACGGGGGGCAAGTCCTGGCGGTCCTTGAGGGGCGTGTAGAGGGCGCCGATGGGGACGACGGTCCTGGTCGCCTCGATGCGGCTGCCGGCCCATACGTTCCACGAGAGGCGTACGCCGTCGCGGTCCTCGACGTCCTCAAAGTCGAACGCGCGCTGTCCTGCGGCCATGCGAGAGGGTGGATTGCGGGTGACGGGGCAGAGAGAGGGAGGGGCGTGGGACGCGGCGCGAGTCGGTGCGCGGTGGGTACTTGTTCGGGATGAGCCTGTGCTTCTACTGTGCGGCTCTCTCTCTCCTTCTTGGCTTTGATCTGCTCGCGTGTCGTGGGCAAGCGGAGACGAGAGGCGACTCGAAACCTGTCGCGACTTTGTCTCTTCCTCGGCTCTACACACACACACACACACACACACTCCGGCGAGACTATGCGTGCGACTCTGGCGGCGTTCAGCAAAGCCTCGAGGGCTCCCCTCACCTCCAAGCAGGGCAACAAAGAGTTCTACAAAGGTACCCTCGCCTCGCTCCCTCCCAAAGGACCCGCAACTGACTACGGGCTCACTCGCAGGGACCGGAAGCATGCCCGGCCTCGGTCCGAAACGACAAGGTCGCTACGCCGCAGGCTCAAAGGCCCCTTACATCCTCATGCGCGAACGCATGCGCACCTTTGTCGTCCCACAAGGTCTCGACTCGTCCGACGTGAGTACTCTCCTTTCCTTAGAGTCTGTGGTCGTACCAGCTCGACGACACGACGCTCGGGGAGCAGATCAACTCGAGTCGAAAGGCGCGAGGATCAGCCACGAGCTGCGGACTGACACTCCTCCGGTCACCACTCCCGACTTTTGCAGCTCAAGCCGTACGTCAGCAAGATGGTTGACGTCGACGCCGCCCGCGCAAGCAACTGGCCTGCCGCCGAGACTAAGCCGGATCCGCACTCGCGCCGCGGAGGCCTGTACGGCCCGAACGGCTTTGACGGCCACTACTACCTCCAACTCGCAGAGGCGTTCCGGACACCAGAGTCCAAATAGAGCACGCCGACGAGCAGATCGGAGAGGCGGCTGACCTCTCCATTGTCTCGGGCCAAAGAGGCGTCTTGTATTCTTTCCTGTATCCCCAAGGTCTTGTTTCAATCCTCACGCAAATCGCATTTCTCGTTTCTGTCTCGCCTCCTCTCTCGCGCGCGCGCACCGGCGCGCTTCTATTCCTTTTGTCGCACTATTTGTGTCCCGAGAGTGAATCGTCACGAGGAAACAGGAAGAGTCCCGAAACTGTAGCCCTTTGCAAGTCCGCCTTGTATCGCCGTCGGAAAAGAATCTTGTCTGTTTCCTTCTCTTCCAACACACTCGCACCAACAGTGAGTAAGTCTCCGCCGGGCGGGAAGAGCTGCGCGACTGACCAAAGTGAGAACCCCACCCCTGGCAGTGTCTGCCTGCTCTGTCGCCATCGTCGGCGTCGGCCTCGTCGGCCGCCAAGTCGTTCATCAACTCCTCTCGCCGGCCTTGTCGAGCCTGTTCAAGGTCGTCAGCCTGTCCAACTCGAAGCACACTCTGCACCTCTCGCCCGGCGCGCCCGCCCTCGACGCCGAGACCCTCCTCTCGCTCCTGCCGCCGTCGTCGGCCCCTCTGCCCGAAACTTCGGCTCACCCCGCCGCGTCCTATGCCGTCGCCGAACCTGCCGAACTCGTCAAGCGTCTCGCAGCTGATGCCAAGAAGAGCGGCAACAACACTGGCACCAAGACTCACACCATCTTGATCGATTGCACTTCCGACTTGCGCGTGACCGAACTGTACCCGACCGCGATCGCGTCCGGCTTGTCGGTCGTCACCCCGAACAAGAAGGGCTTCTCGTCGTCGAGTCAACTCTTTAACAAGATTGTCGAGGCCCAGTCCGCTCCGGGAGCCGGACTCGTCTACCTCGAAGCGACCGTCGGCGCCGGGTTGCCCATCATCTCGACCTTGCGCGACCTCCTCAAGACCGGAGACGAGGTCACCAAGATCGAGGGCGTCTTCTCCGGTACCATGTCTTACATCTTTAACGAGTTCTCCAAGCCCGCCGCGACCGGTCCCGGACCCAAGTTCAGCGAGATTGTCAAGGTCGCCAAGGAGAACGGCTACACGGTGCGTGGGGACAGTTCTCAACGCGCGAGATCGACCTCATCACGAGCCATGCATGCTCATGGAACAAGCGGATCACCGCGCACAGGAGCCGCACCCGGCCGACGACCTCTCGGGCTCGGACGTTGCGCGCAAGCTCACCATCCTCTCCCGCCTCGTCTCGATCAATCCCTCGTCCCTCCCCGCGCTCCCCGACCTCCCCGAAGGCTACGCCTCCCTCTCGACTCAGACCCTGATCCCCTCTGCCCTGAGCGACATCGCCTCGGGCGAGGAGTTTGTCGCCAAGCTGCCCGAACACGACGCCGAGTTTGACCAGCTCCGGAGCGACGCCGAGAAGGAGGGCAAAGTCCTCCGGTATGTGGGCTTGATCGACCGCGAGACGGGAACAGTCACGTGTGGACTCGAGTCGTGCGTATCCATTACCCTTATGCTCCTCCTTTCCTGATTTTTGCGAGGTCGAATGCTGGGCTCACCTCGAAAACCCTTGAACCCGCCGTCCCGCCGAACAACAGCTACCCGGCATCTCACCCGTTCGCGTCGGCTCTCTCGGGCTCGGACAACATTGTCGCGTTCCATACCAAGCGGTACTCGCAGCGCCCCTTGATCGTGCAGGGTGCCGGCGCCGGCGCCGACGTGACGGCAATGGGCGTCGTCGCCGATGCCATCAAGGTCGCCGAGCGCCAGGGTCTCCGCGTCCACTTGTGAGACGATGTAGTTTCTCTGGGGGACCATGACGGAATCCAAAATGATAGACCTTAATCGGCGCACATAGGCGAGGTGGCGGTGCACACGTGCAAAGTCCGCTCATCGTCATCTTAAGTTGGTCCGGACCTCGTCTGGCTTCTGCGCCCGCACGGCCAGCTCATGCCTTCAAGTACGGCGAAAGATGAGATCCAGGCTATCAAGAGTGCTGTCCAGCTGCCATGCGGACGTTCGCTCCCGAACCGACTCGTGAAGGCGAGTTTCTCACGGACAAGTCGTTTCCCATACAGCATCCGCATCGACTGATAGGTTATGTATAGAGAGTAGGCACCGATGGAGGAGCTGCTCGGGCTCGGTGAACTCGAAGAGGCGCTGTACGAGTCTTGGTCGGCTGGCGGGTACGGGATGATCATCACCGGTCCGTACCCTCATCAGCTACCCTCCTTCATACGACTTTGGATAGCTACTCACACGTGGGTAGGTGCTCACGCTCGCGACGGATTGCAGGCAACGTCCAAGTCTCGCCGGATCACCTCGGACTCCCGTTCGACATTGCCGTTCCGAAACCGGATGACGGCGACCCTGCTCGCTCTGCTGCGGCTGCTGCCGCCCGAAGAGGCTTCTCCCGCTGGGCAAAAGCTTGCAAGCCTACTCGCCAGCAGAACTCTACAGCACCATCCGTCGCCGCGCCGCCCCCGCTCGCCATCATGCAGTTGAATCACCCCGGTCGACAATCGATGCGCCGCTTCTGCGGACGACCCGCTTCCGAACCGGCTCTCGCCCCCTCCGCCGTCCCGCTCGTCGTCGGTTCACACCCCCTCGCGCGCTGGTTGAGCGATCTGTTGTGGGGATCTCCTCGAGCCATGACGGAGCGGGATATCGATCGCGTGGTCGAACAGTTCCTTGCCGGAGCGCGGCTCGCTCACGAGACTGGATGGGACGGCGTCGAGCTTCACGCTTCGCACGGTTATCTTCTCGCACAGTTCATGAGTCCAAAGGTGGGACGAAGACGCTTAACTCGACTCGGGTCTTGTTCTCCTCCAGCTGACTCTTTGTGCCGTGTAAACCGAAAAGGTGAATCGGCGGACTGACGTATACGGCGGCAGCGCGCGGCATCGCCTCACCCTTCTCTTCCGCATCATCGACGCTATCCGAGCCGAGCTCCCTCAAGCAGACGGATTCGTGCTCGGTGTCAAGCTCAACAGCTCGGATTATGTGGTACGTTCAGCCCTCCGTCGCCGCGTCTCTGAATCTGGGGACCTGATGCTTCCTCATCTCGATACAGAAAGGTGGCTTGACGGTGAGTAAAGAGTCACTCCCGCCAGACCCCCGCTGGAAGAGCTCGTCTCACGGTTTTACCGCGCGCTGCAGGAACAAGACGCGCTCGACAACGTCAAGTGGATCGCGGAACATGGAGGGGTCGACTTTATCGAGATCAGCGGTGGTGACTACGAACGACCAGGTACACACGGCTGCATTGCATCAACGCTAAGCAGACCTGGCAAGTGTCTGACCTCGTCCTCCTCCTCCTTCTCGCGCCCCCCAAAAGAATTCCTCAACCTGCTCAAACCTCCAAATCGCCCCTCGGCGCGAGAAGCCTTTTTCGACGCCTTTTCGCAACGCGCCCGTTGGGTGATTTCGACCCTCCCCGCTTCGACACTTTCCTCGCCGCCTCCGTTGATCCTCCTCACAGGCGGCTTGCGTACCCGCTCCGGGATCGCGAGCGTCCTCTCCTCGCCGAGCAAAACCCCGCCGACTGCAGACCTTGTCGGCCTCGGTCGTCCAGCGGCGGCAGATCCGTTCCTGCCGCTCCGTTTGGTGAACCCGTCCGTCCCGTCTCGGATGGCCTGCGCGCCCGAATACGACTCTCTCGCGGGCGTGCGGATGATCCGGTGGTTGTTGGGCTGGCTTTCGATTGCCGGTCCAGGACTCGACGTCATGTACCATACGATGCTGATGCGGCAGATTGCGTTGCGGCGGGTCGCGGCAAAGCGACGAGTGGGGACGCGGCCGGGCGAAGATGATTCGGGCGTGAGCGTGCCGCTTCGAAGAGGCGCGGACGATGACGACGAGCACGCGCTGAGCAACTTCTGGATCCTGGCGTGGCGAGTTTTCGCCGCGCCGCTGATTCCGGTGCCGAGTTGGGTAGTCGGACTCGCGGGCGGGCTCGCGTTTGCGCTGGTGGGTCGACGCTGGAAGGGAGGCGACTGAGAGACGCGCCCTTGCGCGGCTGGACCGCAATGGTACGCATATACCGTTGACTTGTGCGAAAGACTCTTGGCCAGGTCTCGCCGGAGAGAGACACGGGCGCCAAGTGGGCCTCAGAAGCTGACCTTGCCTCTGCCGCCTTTGACGTCTTTGCGGTGCTTCTTGACGCGCTCCATCTTGGCCTTTTCCTTGGCGACGAGTCCCTTGACTCGGTTCTTTTGCTCTGCTGTCGTGTCGCCGACGAGGTCGCGCCTGGCGGCGTCGAGGATGACGGCTTTCAGCTTGTCGAGGCATTCTGCTAAGTTGGCGTGCGAAGATCGGTGCGTCGACGCCGAGAGCAGGAGCGACGGCGGGCTCGCTGCAAAGTGGGGCGACTGGCGGAGGTGCGGGACGCAGTAGGGAGGGATGAAATGCGTCGACGGGAGCGGGAACCGGATAATCGCTTTCGACATGGTTCGGTTTACGTGCTGGCCGCCCGCGCCGGACGAACGAGCGAACGACGTCTCGACCACGCCTGCGCACCAAAGTGATCAATTCAAGAGTTGGATGACGGGCTGGGCGGGGGCGTACGTACTCTTTGGCCACGCGTCTGTGCGGACTTTTTCGAAGCGTGCGATCCACTCGCGAGCTTGTTGCATATCTTGCTGGGTCACTAATCTGGGCAGCGGCGGCGGTACTGGAATGGCGGAAGCTGTAGAGCCGGCAGCACGAAGCGGCGAAGCGGTCGAGAAAGTGCGAACAGCGCGTGGCTGGAGAGGTCTCCAAGGCCTGCGCAGGGTGCCGATCATCGCGCAGCAGATGTGCACACTACCGTATTGCTGTTTCGAACCGTGCAGGTTGAAAGGCGGAGAGCTGACGGTCGACGTTCGCTTGTGCCGCTCGCATCGAACAACCCGACCTCGGCTCTCCGGGTTTTGCAGTAGACGGAAGCAGCACTGCAGGGAGCAGAATGTACTCTGCGTGGCGCCGGGTCGCGCCCGCCAAGCGGAGGCGTCTCGACTCTGCCTCGCTGCCCGCCATCTCAACCACACGGCACCAGCATCTCTACGCGATTACCCAGCTGGGGAGGACTGCCATATCATGCGCTTGTGCTTGCTATTCGACGACGGCACCTCGAACCAAAGCCACGGTTGCCCCGTCACGGGCGAACAGCGCAGGGTCGAACGAACAACGGCTGCTGGTACCGAGTGGGGCAGGACCAGGTGTGCACACGCGCGCTCCGAGCAGCCGCGAGTGGCTCTCGAGGGCTGACATGACAACTTGCAGGCGGAAGGCGATACTTGCAGCTCTCTCCGAGGCTCTCAGATGCTCAAGCAACCGATCCAGTACCGCGCAGTGAGCATCTTTTGTTCTCATCCATAGCGGGTCCCCATCATCTGGGGGGGCGTACGATGGAAGGCTCACTATAGGTACGGTATGCAGCCCCGCTGAACGAAGCGCAAGTCCCGCTCATCTCGCCAAAGCTCCGCGCTCAACTGTTCCCGCCACTCGATTCCCCATGGGCGCCTCCACCGCCCGACCCCAAGGCGGTCCAGCTCTCGCTCGAGCACCTGCGACACCACCAACTCCTCCCTGATCCTGCCACCACCGCAACGCGCCAACTCCCGCACGCCGTCGAGTTCGACCTGCCGCCCCTCGAAGGAGAGACGATCTCGCATCACTTCCACGCACTCGGGCGAGACGTCGCCGAGCCGTACCTTTCCATGGCCAAGACTTTTGCGACGAGTGCCGCCACAGTCCCGCCTATGCCGGTACAGCAACACTGGACCCTCACGTCCGGGTGGACGATCTACCATCCCGACGGCTCGTTCGAATCGGTCCCGTACCCATCCGAAGACGATCGCTCGCTCGTATTTGATGTCGAGACCTTGCCGTACGTCGGCGGACACTTTCCGATCATGGCCGTCGCGGCGGGCACGAAAGGGTGGTACGCTTGGTGCAGCCCGTGGTTGACCGGCGAGGATGACAAGCCGAACCACCTCATCCCGTTCGGTCCGGCGACCGAGGCACCTCCCTCGGCGTCGTCGTCTCAGAGCAGCGCCTCAGGACCGTCGCAGTCGACGCTTTTCGAACCATCGAGCGCAGCCCCTCGACTGCTGATCGGGCACAACGTCTTGTTCGACCGCGCGCGGATCGCTCAGGAGTACTCGCTACGCCGGCCGTCGACGCGCTACATCGACACCTTGTCGTTGCACGTCGCCGTCAGCGGCTTGACCAACCCGCAACGTCCCCAGTGGCTCAAATATCGCAAGGGACAGGAGGCCTCTGAAGCTCAGGCCGCGGCACGCCCTTCTGCAGGCACCGATGCGGCGGAAGGCAAGGTGCACGAACCCCGACCCGCCGGGCAGCAGCAGCAGCCTTCGACTCCGAAAAAGTCGATTCTCGAAAAGATTGGCGGCAAAGGGCGGAAAGGGAGCAAGAAGGCCGCTGCCGACGCTGACGAGACGGCGAAAGACTGGAAGGAGGTGTCGTCCATGAACTCGCTCGCCGAGGTCGCTCGGCTCCACTGCGGGATCAAGGTCGACAAGGCACTCCGAAATGTCCTGATCGACCCGACCGTCACGATCGAAGACGTCCGCGAGCACTTTGGCGAGTTGATCGACTACTGCGCGCGCGACGTCGAGACGACCTTGCACGTCTACCGTGCCTTGCTCCCGAAATTCCTCGAAGCGTGCCCTCACCCCGTCTCATTTGCCGGAGTCGCCCTCATGACCCAGCCGATCCTCCCCGTCAATCGGCACTGGCCCGAGTACCTCGAGCGAGCCGAATCGGAATACCAGCACCGGCTTGAAGGCGTCAGTGCCGCGCTCCGAGCCCTCGCCGAGGAAGCGCGCGCCAAGTTTGGTCAGTTAGACGAGGAGACGGGTCGGTTCGTCTGGGAGGCGGATCACTGGCTGCGTCAGCTCGACTGGAGTCCGAAGAAGGCGAGGAGACTCCCCCGCGCGCTGCGGAACAAGCTTCGCGGGAAGCAGGAGGAACTCGAGGCTGCTGCGGCTCGCGAGCAGGCCGCTTCCGGCGATACCGCTCCCGCGACGACAGAACTCTCCTCCGCTCCGGCTTTGGCGGCAGTCCCGACTTGGCGAGCCGAACTCGACAAGGCGACTTTCGACTGGCCGTTGCTCCCCATCGTCCTCGAGGCGACATGGCGAGGTTTCCCGGTCATTTACAGCCACAAACGGGGCTGGCTCTTTGCGGTGCCCGCGGCGAAGCTCGTGCCTGAAGCGCCGACCGCGTTCCAACCGGCGACGGCAGAAGTGCCCGTTGATCAGTCGGAGCTCGGCCCTCGCGACTATCGACTCTTAAAGCTAGGCGATGTTTGCTTCTTCACCATCCCGCCGCGAAAGGGCGCCAAGATGTGCAAGTCCTTGCTGTCGAAACAATTCGCCGAGGAGGTTGCGGACGGCACGTTGGCGAGCCCGCATCGCGAGTTGAGCGACTTGGTCGCCCTCAGCAAGGCGCAGCGCGATAGCTCGCTCGGGAAGCATGCGCTCAACAAAGTCATCGAACTTGCCGATGCTGCCGTCGCGCAAGCGGACTCGGAACGGTATCGAAACCCTTGGCTTCAGCAACTCGACTGGACCGTCGTCGAACGCGAGCTCGCCGCGCGACCTGCGGCAACGTCTGCGCCGAAACCGCGATCAGACGCAGCGGAAGTTGCAGCCGTGTTGAAAGCCGACGGGGTACATCTCGAAACGGGCCAGCACGTCGAAGCCGGCGAGCTCGTTTGGCCGAAATGGTACTGGGACCTCGACTCGCCTGCCAAGGGCCTCGACGTCTCGATCGGCAAGCGTGCCACTCCGCTGCTGCTCAAGCTGCAGTGGAAAGGATTCCCGCTCGCGTACTCGAAGGAGCACGGGTGGTGCTACCGCATGACCGGCGCCGCCTTTGACGAGATCAGCGACGCCTCGCTCAAGCCGTTGACTTTCTTGGCCATCGAGGATGTCTCGCTCGCCGACGACGAGACCGGATACTACTTCAAGCTTCCGCATCCGGACGGCGAATCGAAAAACGTCGGCAGCCCGCTCTCGAAATCGTTCGTGTCGGCTTTCGAAGACGGCATTCTTACGTCCGAGTATCCCGCCGCGCGCGATGCGCTCCAGCTCAATGCGTCTTGCAGCTACTGGAAGTCTTCGCGCGAACGCATCACTGATCAGATGGTCGTCTGGGAAGGCGACGCTCGCAAAGAGGCGCCCCCCTCCTCCGCCGCCGCCGCCGCCGCAGGCACGAGCGGAACCGAGCCCGATACCACTCTCGGACTCATTTTGCCGCAAGTGGTACCTATGGGAACGATTACTCGCCGCGCTGTCGAGCGAACCTGGCTGACGGCCTCGAACGCCAAGAAGAATCGCGTCGGCTCGGAACTAAAGTCGATGGTCCGCGCACCGCCCGGCTATGCCATCGTTGGCGCAGACGTCGACTCTGAGGAGCTCTGGATCTGCAGTGTCATGGGTGACGCTCAGATTGGCATTCACGGCGCGACCGCGATCGGTTGGATGACCCTCGAAGGCACGAAATCAGCGGGCACCGACTTGCATTCGAAGTCGGCCAGCATTCTCGGCATCTCGCGAGACGCAGCCAAAGTCTTCAACTACTCGCGCATCTACGGTGCAGGTGTCAAGCACGCCGTCCAGCTTTTGCTCAAGTCGAATCCCGGACTTTCGAAGGACGAGGCGACCGACCTCGCCAAGAGCCTCTATCAGGCGACGAAAGGTCTGAAAGACCGCTCGAACACCTTCCTACGCCAGTTCTGGTACGGCGGCACCGAGTCCTTCGTGTTCAACAAGCTCGAGGAGATTGCGCAGAGCGAGCAGCCGCGCACGCCCGCCCTTGGCTGCGGCTTGACATCGGCGTTGACCAAGGCGCACCTCCTCGCCGACGGCGAGAACAAAGCGGGCGAAGAATTCCTCCCGTCCCGAGTGAACTGGGTTGTCCAGTCGTCCGGCGTCGACTACCTTCACCTGCTCCTGGTGTCGATGGAGTACTTGACCAAGAAATACGACATCGACGCTCGGTACCTCATCTCCGTCCACGACGAAATCCGGTATCTGGTCAAGGAGGAGGACAAGTACCGCGCGTCGCTCGCTTTGCAGATCGCCAATCTCTGGACTCGGTCGCTTATTGCATACCGCCTGCAAATGCCCGACCTGCCGCAGGTACGACTGTTTCGCTTCTTCTCGCTCTGACTCTTCTAGGGCTGACTCTCTCTCTCTCTCTCTCTCTCTCTGACCCCCCCACGCAGGGATGCGCCTTCTTCTCTGCCGTCGACATCGACTCTTGCTTCCGTAAGGAAGTCAATATGCCGTGCGTCACGCCATCGAACCCGGAAGCGATTCCGTTCGGCGAGTCGCTCGACATCGAGCAGACTCTGGCGAAAACGGCCGGACGACTCGGCAGCACTTCGAGCGCAAGGTCTCTTGCTTGCCCGACCGATCTTACGCTCGACGACATTCAAGGAGAGCAGCACCGGGTCTCGCAGCTCCAGTTCTTGCGAGCGCAGACCGCCACGTCGTCCCGAGAGATCAAGCTTCTCTGGGATAGTGCGCAAGTCGAGCAGCGTCAAAAGGCCGGCATCGTCACCTCGCCATCGACGGCCACTGTCCGCCGCATTCGTCCCACGGATGACGTTCCCGCCAAGTCTCCTCGCCGGAGCAGGAAACGCCTCGACGACGATTACGATGTTGCGCTCATGCCGCAGCTGTTCGGTCAGCCGACGACCACCGCGAGACCAAAGACCCAGATACCCCCCTCTGCTGTCGTCACGGAGGAGGAACTGGATCAGGACGACCAGTTCCCGGAAGCCGACGATGACTTTGATTTCGCGGTGCACCGCCCGATATCCCGCATGCAGTCTTGATTACCAACCCATGTATCCGTTTGTCTCCCCACACGTTGTTGTAGAGCTTATGCATCTCGCATCTTTATTTCCGGAAAGGTCTACCAATCATCGTCGTCGACGATCGCGTGCTTGCTTCGGACCGGATCCTCTTCATCCTCATCCGATGCTGCACCCGCTTCTTTGGCATTCTGGGCGGATTGGACTGGTCAGAGTTGCTCTTGGCTTTCTGCGACGTAGGCAGAAGCACCCAGCTTACATCGAAGAGTGTGTCCAGCTGGGCTTGCTCTCGCTGCGAGTCGGTCATGCCATCCTGCTTGATCTGTAGAGGGCGTACGTATATTAGCGGTTGGTCAGTACTATTGGAGACAAACTAGCCTACCTTTGAGCGGGTGCTGACGTTCTTGACGGGTGCCGGTGCTTCCGACACTGTCCCCGTGCGCAGATCGTAAGTCAGCAAGCGGAAGGACCGCAGCGACCGTCGAGTTCACGCACAGATTTTCATCCCGTCCGGGCGCAAGTCTAAGAGCTCGAGGGTTGCATTCTTGCCGTTGATCCACTCTGCCGCACCCAACACGGGCTTCTCGACGTTGCGAGTCGGCACAAAAATGTCGTTCTGGAAGTAATCGACCTGCAAAGGCGAGCGGCGGCATCAGTGTACTGCAAAAGAAACTCCTGCCGATAGGATGTAAACTTGCCTTGGCTCGCGGGATCCCAAAGCTGACAACTTCGACTTCCTTCTGCGTCAGGCGGAGCGCGCGAACAATCTCGACCGCTTTGACGTCGACGTGAGCCTTCGGCATGAACGCAAAGCCGACTTGCAAGCTCGCGTGCTCAAAGGACGGCAGCTTGGTGAACGCTTGCTGCGGAGTCTGTGGGTCCAGGTCGAGCTCGAATGCGAGGCACGATCTGTCGCCCCTCGAGTACAGCAAGGCGATCCGAGTGTCGAGGTCCACGAAGGGGAAGAGGGCGGCAGGCGAGATGTCGAGACTTGTCTTGCCGATCTGAGCCAGCTTCTTGTCGTCCACAGCGAAGAGAAGCAGTTCGCGCGACGCTGATCTCGTGAATCCGGTCGACAAGAGCCGACGGTCCGCCGCCCATGCTAGCCGGACAGGGCGAATCGACTCGTGCGACGCGCTGGATGTGATCGTGCCGCTGACGTCGCGAGGGTCAAAGACGTGAACCTGCTTGTTCTTTGTGGCGACTGCCAGAAGCTGACCGTCCGGGGACCACGCCGCCGACGAGATGCCGCCTTTCGGAAGCTCAAACAGGAGCAGCAGATCGCCAGTCGCAACCCTCCAAAGGCGGGCAGTGGGGTTCCCTCGGTCCTCCGAAAGGGTGAGGAGCAAGTCTTTCGCGATCGGGTGATGCTTGATTTCGACCACGCGATCCATCTTTGAGTCTGCGGAATTCCCAGTACCTTTAGCTTGTGCAGGTACATCGTAAGGGACGACGTAGGCGTACCGGACAGGACCCGAGTAGGCTCAGAGATGGTGGTCCCATCCTCCGGCGCTTCTTCGGGCAACGTAAAGACGCGAACGGAGCCGTCATCGCCGGCGACAAACACCCGGCTCGGATCAAACGGATCCGTTTCAAAGTGCGTGATCGTCCCGCCGATTGCTACGCAGGATGCGTGGACCGGAAGTCGACCTTTGCGCGCGAGCGGGTGGAACGCGAGACGCCCGCCCGGCCCGCCGAGAGGGTAGAAGAAATAGTTCGGGTTTGCCTGTAAACACGACGACGGGAAAGGCATGATCAGCACGCGACGCCAACTGAGCAAAAAAAGGGGCATAAAGAAAGTCTCCACGCACCTGCAAGAGTTGGACGTCGTTACCCATCGTGCTCGAGACGTCGTGCACGTCGAAATAATCGGGCTTCAAGGGCGTCTTGCCGGCGAGGAAGTGACGCGACCACTTTGGATTGAACGGCTCGCCTGGCACTGCTGAGATTGTCGGTGCAGGGTTGGCGGCTGCCGGTTTAGGCGAGGGTGCAGAGGCAGTGGCGAGCTTGGCGTCGGGTGCCTTGGCCGGTGCCTCTTTCGGCATAGCGTCCGGTTGCGAAGCAGGTGCGTCAGGGCCACGCAAGCTGAGCTTTGCCACGTCTTCAGCAGGGGCTTCCGACTCGACGACCTTCTCTGCGGTTGATGGCGTTCCCGCCGAGCTCGACGACGGGACTTGCTGCGAGGGTGCGGCTGCGACGGCCAGCTCGGACTTGTTGCTGATGACTGGGACTGGCGGTGGGGTTGTAAACGAGCTCGGCGGTGACGTAGTCGGTTGGCTGGCCGAGTCCGTCGGTTGCGAGCGGGTTTGACGAGACGGTCTCGGTGTCTTCGGATCCGGGCGATAGGTCTCGAGGACAGCGTCGTCAGAGCCGGCGCGCCATTCTGCTGAAGTCTGTGCAGGAGCTGTTTGAACCGAAAAGGCGATGTAGGAGGTGAGCGCTGGACCAACCGTGACGATTAAGAAGGCAAGAGAAATGACTTGCTGCGTGCCGCAACCGGCGGGTACAGGTCTGCATGGAAATCGAGATACTGGCGTCGCGGGACGGTGATCGAAACGGGCAGGACTGCGTCTGCTCCTCCTCCGCCGAGGACGACGAGGCGGTTAATCTCGGCCTTCATCAACTCGAGCGTCGAGGGAGGAGCCAACGCGGCCGAGACGATCGGAACCGGCAACGGTGCAGCACCTGCGCAACGACCAGAGACGGGTGAGTATGATCGAACGGGATGCCCTTCATCCGAGCCATGAAGCCTCGGGGCTTGGGCAAAGGCGGGAAAAACAATGCGGTTCCCTCACCTTCGGTGAATCCTCCCGGTCCGCCCAATTCGGTCCAACGCAAAGTCATGTCGCCCTTGCCTGCGAGGTAGACAATTCCTCGACTCGAATCCAACAACGGGACCAATACGCCGGTACCCGTGTCGACCCGCTGAGTCCTGACAGCCCCGTTCCCCAAGTTCCTAAAGTCGTGCACCGAATATTCGCGATCGCGCGTGCGGGAAAAGCCGGTGGTAAAGACCTGAGGTCCGGCCGAAGGGGTTCCGAGATGGACATGCCGAGAGGCCTTGATCCCGGCGTGCGAGGCCGCTTCAATGACGGGAGCTGCGGCGTCGCTTGCTCGGACGTCCCAGCAGCGGAGTTTGCCGTCTTTGCCGGTGGCGGTGATGGAGCGACCGTCGTTGCTCCACTGCGCGCTCCAAGACGGGGATGGGCTTGAGAGAGTATGAACCGCGTCGGACGATTGGGACGCGACGTCAAAGACCGAGATGGTATTCTGGGAGGACGCAAGGAAGAGCGCAGACGCGAGCGGGTGGAACGCCATTGTTTCGACAGCCTTGCCGCCAGTCGGGAGCGACACGCTCAGAATCGAAGAAGGCGTGTGCGCGCTGGGTGTTGTTGTTCCGAACTCGAGCGAGTCGGCTCCCGGCAGAGTAAAGACGTTGATCTGGCCAGTCTCGCCTCCGATCGCGATCAGGTCGTCGAACCCGTCCGTCTCAAAAGCCGTGATGGTGCGGATCCCGGTCTGCAAAGTGGGCGCTTTCGACCCCTGCTTGCCCTGATGATCATACGGCAAGACGACGAGCGAACCTGCACGCGCCGCCGCGAGCGGAGTCAATCGCAATGGGTCAGGTGACTCCGGGAGGTGGGTGGCTTTTGCACTGTCATACCTGAAGCGGAACCGAGTGCGAGCCAGTAGTCTGAAGTCGTCTTGATGGCGTCGGCAGCATCGGACGGTACGCTTGATGCGACAGGGATTTCGGACCACCAATGCTCGCGCTGCCGAACGTAGAGGCGGGTATTTCCAGATGATTAGCTTAGACTGCTTGATTGGTGCGAGGAGAGAGAAAGAGATGTTTTACCTTGGCGGGCGTGATGACTGCGTTCTTGTAAGGCGACGAGAAGAAACGAGGCGGCATCGTGCGTGCGTGCGTGTGGACCAGCCCCTCCTTCTCTGCATTCGGAGAAGCGCGGGATGCAAAGGAAAGATGCGTCAGCTCCCTCCTCTCTCGTAATTTGGGTCGCGTCTGTTTCGGGGCTCGCTGTGGACAAACCAGCAGCAAGGCAAGATAGGTCCCCATCGGAGCAGGCCTCGACGCGTTCGTCGCTGCGTCCGCCTGCCTCGAGACCGTAGCCTGTGAGACGTTGTCCCTTGGCCTACGCAGTCCCCCTGCCTTTGCCTGTACGTGAATGGTCGTCATCCCTTTCCTTCCTCCCCACATCGCCTTGCCCAAAGACCGAACCTCGGTGCAGCTGTCACAGCGCCGGACCAGGATCGCTACGTGGTGCTGCAGATGTGATTCTGTGTATGCCCAAATTCTTGAGCTTACATGTGCGAATCTTGCGTTCCAAGGTGCGTGAAGCGCGAACGGTTGGACGGCGCTGCAAAAGCGAACTGTGATGACGAGGCGAGGGGACGATCTGGTAGAATCGAGCGCGGTCTGTCGGAAGGCGCGGTTCAAGCGTGTAGAGAGCAATAGCAGCGCCTTCCCCTTTCAAGACTTGTTGGGAGCGGACCGAGTGATGGAGTAGAGCGCAAACAGGGTAGCGTGGGCGCGGCGGCGGGTCATCTCTTCCAGGCGAAAATCGCAGACAGGTTAAAGGCCTAGTGGCATCCAGGAATGCGAGCGTGATTTGCAAAAACGAAAAGAACGGCAATTTCTTCCTCTCATACGAAGGAGCCGAAGCGGAGGACGAAAAAGAGGGCACCGGACGACCCTTCTTTTCTCCCTTTTCGACTCGTCAGTCGATCAGGTATTCTGTCGGCATTGCAGATCTGCGTCAGTTCATCCCTTCCTCTCGCCTGTCCCGACTCCGAGACTAGTGCCGTGAACACGCCCCATTCCACAGCGAGCTCCTCGAGAGCCCGGAAGCCGAAAAACAAGTGAGGGGGGGGGGGGGGGGGGGGGGGGGGGGGGTGGGGAAGGGGGACAACGCCCCCCTCTTGAAGGAACTTCGGGGGTGGGGCACCTGGCACACCCCGAGGA